>RDPX01000003.1:847699-901345 GCA_003991215.1 Morbakka virulenta
GACAAGTTAAGCAAATATAAAGACCTGGAAATTGAAATACAAAAGATGTGGAACTTAAAAGCCACGACTGTGCAGGTCATAGTCGGGGCACTTGGAATGATCAAGAAAGGAACTGAAAAATACATCTCGAAAGTGCCAGGCGAACATAAGCTCCAAGAAATTCAGAAAATCGTCCTTACTAGCACGGCTCATATTCTCCGTAAATTTCTCACAATTTGAATTTTATCTCCATTAAACTTGTCCCATTCTTTTTAAAACCTTTACCCACCTTAGGTCACCGGGGTGACTCGGTGGGTAAGTGTATATATTGCAAACCAAAAGAAAATCTTACATAATAATAATAATAATAATAAATCCGCGGTGACTCTGAAATACCAGCTGCTACCTGGCGCGGGGTATCCAACATCTTAGCAGTAAGGCTAAAATGCATCTTAAATATCAAAATTAAAGCAAGTAAATCATACCGCCTCGTCCGTCGCGCGGGTCAACAAGGGGCGCGGGTCAACAAGGGGCGCGCCCCTCAGGGAGAGACCAGCATGAACTTGAAAAGAAAGCAACTAGGTCTACCTCTTCACAAAACGAAAGTATGCAAGGTCACCAGAACGAGGTAATCCTAATCCCTGGCCCTTCGGAACTACCAATTAGTAAAAAAAATACCACACCTCAAAAGAAAAAAGGGAAAAAATGGACTAAGGAAGAGTACGTTGAGGTAATACTTGAAAAACCTAAAACTAATAATACTGACGACACGTTTAAAATCTGGTGTGAAAGATCAAAGGAGATATATAACTCAATGTAACAAAATTTCAAAAAAGTTGTGATTGAGTCATTTTTATTGACGTTTCTGAATCAGGTTTTTGTGCTGATTCCAAATATGCTATTTGTTTTTCTGTAGCATCCTTCGTTTTTCCACAAGTGTCGACTTTGCATTTCTGGTACCTGGAACTTTTGTGGTACCTTCATTTTTGTCAGAAGAAGTGATCACGAAACAAAAACAACAGATTAGCAACCATTAATCTTTTTAAAGTTCAACTTCAAAGGAGCGCTGCATGCTAATGTTAACTGATCAAATATAAACTTATATTGAGCCGACTATATGTCTAAGCTTCCCGTCTAGGCTCCTACCATTTTGCTAATTCAGCGCAGTTTGTTTGTTTGTTTATTTAGCAAGCACCAAATAAGAGCGGTGTGAACAAAGTTATTGATATGCAATGATCTTTAGTGCAGAGTTACAATCACGGGAAAAATGATCAGAATTCAAGCATTACCCTTCGCTTCATAACTGCTTCATATTTTGTGAATAGTTTCCTCCACATTGCCCAGGATTCATTTTGGGATATTAATATTGATTTTTCCTTAATTTTACGATGTCTAGCACAAATAGGACGTGCAAGAACTCTCCCAACAATTTCTGTTACGTTAGTGGGTATCACATTGCCAGAAAGCATGTCACTTATAAAATCATGAGAGGAAATAAGTCTTGGGTAGCTTATCGACTGTCTTTGGGATACCAATGGGCGATCACAATAAGCCATGCGCTGTGCATGTCATTTGTGGTACGTGCCGATCAAGCCTTGAAGGATGGCTGCGAAATAAAGGAAGAGTAATAACGTTCGCAATTCCACGAGTATAAAGAGAGCAAAGCAATCATCATGACGATTGTTTCTTCTGCATGATCGATGTTTCAAAGTATAGGAAGGGTAAAGGAAGAACATCTCTTCATCATCCTGACATTCCGTCATCCAGAGCCCCTGTTTCTCATGATGAGGAACTACCAGTACCGCAACCTTCCGAAAATGTAAGTACGATGTATCTAGTGATTTCAGCAGTGTGTTTCACAAATCAATTTGAGGATTTTAAGCAATAATTATTATAAACATAAATCTATCTTCAAGTATTTTATCACTACCTTATTGCTTTCACTTTGTTTTCAGTTTGAAACTGCGATTGAGATCATCTGATGATTTAACGGCTACAAGTACTGAAGGTCAAGATAAAGCCTATCGTCCAACGTGTAGCACTAAACCTCACTATCCAAATCAACAGGAACTTAAGGATCTGATCAGAGATCTAGGTCTAACTAAGTCTGGAGCTGAGCTACTAACATCTCGATTAAAAGAATGGAATTTGTTGAAAGGAGACTGTAAGGTGTCTGTGTACCGAAAGCGTCATGCCGTGTTTGAGAGCCTTTTTGATGCCAGTGGTGATATGTGCTATTGCAAGGATATAAACCGGTTATTTGCTCCTATTGGATTTTAATACGAGCCTTATGAATGGCGTTTATTCATAGATAGCTCTGTAGGAGTTTGAAAGCGGTTCTATTACACAATGGCAACAAACACCCATCAATTCCTCTTGTTCATTCCGTACACAAGAAGGAGAATTATGACAACGTCAAAGAGCTCCTTGACAACATCAAATACAGCAGTTTCAAGTGGGATGTCTGTGGTGAATTGAAGATGATATGTTTTTTTATTGAGACTACAAGGTGGATACACGAAATATTCATGTTTCTTGTACTTGTGGAATAGTAGGGCGAACAAAGAGCACTATGAACGGAAAACGTGACCTCCCAGGGAAGATTTGCAACCAGGAAAGTTGAATGTTATCCGGCCTGCTTTAGTGGACCGCAAGAAGATTCTGTTACCTCCTCTCCATATTAAGCTGGGACTTGTCAAACAGTTTGTGAAGGCATTAAGTACGGAAGGCCCAGTTTTTCAAGAAATTAGGTCCATGTTTCCTAAGCTGTCTGAGGCAAAAGTCAAAGCAGGAGTTTTTGTTGGACCAGATATTAAGAAGATGCTGGAATCAGATAAACTCGAAGCTGTAATGAGCGACATCGAACGGGACGCCTGGAGCGCTATTCGAAATGTTGTCCAGGGCTTTCTTGGTAACAAGAAAAGTCCAAACAACGAAACTCTTGTCTCACAACTTGTCGCAGCTTTTAAGTGCATGGGATGTCACATGTCCTTGAAACTGCACTTTTTACATTCACATCTAGACTTTTTCCCTTCCAATCTCGGAGCTGTCAGTAAGGAGCATGACGAGCGATTTCACTAAGATATCGCTTCCATGGAACGTAGGTATCAAGGACGATGGGATGCCACAATGATGGGAGACTACATATAGTCAATAGTGCAAAGTGATAAATCAGTGCACTCAAGACAATCACGTTCGACGAAGTTCTTCCAGCTATAGAGCACACATTTACGACAGTTACAGGTGTGACAGCATTTGACAGCTACATATATAACAACTACTCTCTTCGTACTTATGCTATGCTTAATAACTAACATTAACGAATGTGTTATACTTTACATAAGCCTCGCAAATTTAGGTGGGAACTTCTTACAATCGTGCAAATGGTGTAAACTTGCTATTTATCATAATAAAACCACATTGTGGTTTATTCTCTTGTTGTAATGAATTAGTGTTTGGTCCATATTTCGGGTAATTTTCAGTATTTTTCAAAAAGTGGCAATGCTCAGTATCACAGAAACGAACGGATTTTCGGATTCAGCGCACAAAAATACAGTGGAAAACATCAAAAAAGTGTGTCAAGCAAAAATGCTGTTACATTGCGTAATTCGCGAAAAGAAATTAAGAGAAGTTGAAATCTCAAACATTAAGGGAAGAGTAAAAGCCGATACAAGAGAGAATTTAGTAGAAGATCTGGAAAATGAGTTACAACAAAAGGATAGTGATGTTCTGGCAATTGATGAAAATATTGATGTGCAAGGTAACTTAAATGTGTTAGAGGAGGAACAGCAAGAACCTGTTGGACCTGTACAAGCTGTTGAAGTAGATGAAGAAGAGCTGGCAAATATGAAGATAGACATTTTAGAAGAGTTTTTAGTAGTTCAGCACACTAAAATCGAGAATAGAGAATCGTTACTTAAAATCAGACACCCTCACAAATTAAAAAATATCTTTAATTTAGGAAACAAAGCCTTAGAAATAATCTGCAATGAAATTAGTCCGAACTTGACTGAACTCAACGAGTTAATGTATGCAACAGGAAAGGTTATTCAAAGTAAATGTGGAGTCAAAATTAAGAAGCGAAAAGGTACCAAAAAAGCAAATAAACCCAAATGGCAATCAAAGATAGAAAAGGAAATCGAAACCTTTAGGAGGGAGATATCACTGATGGAGGAAATGCAAAAAAATGGAAACTTAAAGTCGGGTAAAGCTAGGAAAGTCTTACGGAAATATGACATTAAAGACAGAAAGCAATTGCCAAGTTTGAAGGAAGAATTAAAGCAAAGGTTATAGGTTAAGGTGCAGAGGTTACGTTGGTTTGACAAAGGTCAAAGGTTCTACAGCCAGAACAAAATCTTTGAAACGGATGCAAAAAAGTTTTATCGTCAAATCGGGAAAGCAATAATAACTGTAGAGGATGTGCCGTCGGAAGACGAGGTTCGTGAATTTTGGAATAAGATCTGGAGTAATGAGAAGGGTTTTCATGAAAATGCGAAATAGTTACAAAATTTGGTAGAAAGCACAAGGGATATACCAGGGCAAGCATGAGTTGAAATTACAACAGGCAAAGTTAAAAAGGCTCTTAAAAAATATCAGAAATGCTATTTTGCTATTTTGCAAACATGCTAGCAAGTCTTTGTTTTTAACGACAATGTGCAGAAACACAGCATGCTGATGTGTCATGAAGACTCATTGATGAAATATTTAGCGTAGGAAGTTGGAATTTGTATGTAGGAGTTAAACAACAGTGATTAATTTAAGTCCCGTGATGGTACCAGAATGACTTATAAGTAAAACTATGGGGCACTTACCTCATAGGCTGAAATAGGGTAATCAAATTGTAGATAAATACCAAGTGATTGTAATGTAGTTTTCAGTGTGTGTATGTATGTGCCTGGTTAGAAGATTACAGAACACCTCATATTTGGGTGGATCGTGAAATCAGTCTTTTCTCTGTCTTGTTCAACTGTATTATTTCTGTGTCTTATCCTGACCAAGACACTAAACATGCTTGAGTAAACAAGGCGCTACATACCTGTTTGAATAAGCTTGAAGCGTTATCAACAGGCGATCAGCTGTGTAAACAACGCATCACGATCAGGGCATGAAAGAAAGGCGATTTCCTTTGAATTTTGAATGATAGACAGATGCTTAGCCCCTTAGAGGTCCTCAAATGAGAATTGTCCATTCAGTTCCCTAACGTCACAACGGGATATTCATCTACAGCTACAGTTTTGTAAGGTGAGAATATTTGATCTTCAAAGGCATTTTATTGCGTAGCTATTCATGACATGTTACTCGAGAATTTGTTTTTTGGAACGATGTTCCAGGTCTACTTTCTGAGCTGGGTCTACAACACTATGCACGAGCCGAATGGCGACTAGTTTTAGACAGTTCAAAACATAGCTTAAAAATACCGGGTTGACCGGCTCGTGCGATATTAAAGAATGTATTGTTGTCGGATCTTAAATTAGCGAACATAAAATGACGTATATTTCATGAAGCTGGTCCTATCAATGATGATATCGACCGCGTGGATAAGGTTGATGAAGAAGTGATGACCGAATAAATAGAACAAACAGGGAATGAATTTATTGAAGCAATGCCTGGTGAAGATGACTTAAACCAGGATCAGTGAATGACCCGTCAAGGAATTAAAAAGCCATTGATGAAAATCTAGAGGAAAGAATACCTGTGTTTAAAATGGGTGATGAAGAAATGGTGAGAGAAAAAGTCAAAGAGGTCAATATAGTCTTCATAAGATAATGTCAGATAATTTAACTCAAACTAACAACCTTATAAAAGCCTGTTCAACTTATATTGGTCATGAGGTTGGACTTAAACCCCTACAGAAATATAACCAACTGAAACAGAAGCAACCACAGTGGAAGAGATGACTAAATGACTCTATCAAAGTAATCAGAAAAGAAATAAGTATACTCGAAGGAGGGAAGAAGGAACAATGTTGGAATACAATGAGGCTCCAAAATCTGGAAAGAAAGTATTTTATCCGGTAAAAGGATTTAACATAGATATAGAAGAACTGAAACGGTGACTTCAAGCCAAGAGAAAGCAAGTTAAACGTTACCAACAAGAAATTAAGCAACTCAGGATAAACAGAATATTCCAGATTGGTCAAAAAAGAGTTTACCAACAACCGAATGGTGCTAAGAGGAGCAATAAGAAACCTGACGCAAAAAAAACCAACCAATTTTGGAGTGATATATTGGGCAAGAATGTCGGGCATAATGAAGATGCTGTATGGTTAGAAAAACTAGAGAATGAAAAAAAGCTGAATGAAAACAGAATGCATTAACAATAACAGTAGAAATGATAACTATGCAGAGAAAGAAGATCCTAAATTGTTAAAGTCCAAGACCTGACGGAATCCAAGGCTATTGGCTGAAACAGTTGAAATCACTTCATGATAGAATGGCAACTCAGATGAATGGCCGTATTGTTGGTGGGGGTGAAATTCAAAAGTGGATGACAACAAGAAAAACTATACTCTGTCAAAAGGACCCCAAAAATGGAACTGGTGTAGATAATTAGAGATCTATACATTGTCTCCTACTGATGTGAAAACTTTTGACAGGCATAATAACAAACAACATGAATGAGTTCCTTGAGCGTAAAGGGAAACTCCCGCCTGAACAAAAAGGATGCCACAATGAAAGAAGGGGGCCAGAAGATCAGTTAATCATTGATAAGACAGTCATGAAAGATTGTAAGCAAAGATATACTAATTTGGCCATGGATTGGATCGATTACAGGAAGGTCTACGATATGATTTCACATTCGTGGATAACTGAAAGCTTTAAGCTAGCAAATATAGCAGATGATATAATTAGTTTTATTGAAACGTCAATGAGTAAGTGGAATGTAAATTTATCTGCAACACTATACTGACCACACTATACAATTCATCTCCATAATCCTGGTATCCATGCTAAACAGACGCTTCGGGCTGTTACAGCACAAGAACTGGAATTCAAAGATAAGCCTTTAATGTACTTTATATTGCCTATCTTTTTTGTATCAATCTCTCTCTTCTAATTTTGCTCAGTTATAGCAACAGTATCAGACTCCACTGGTTAGACTCTACACATATATTACGCACACTGCAAGCATCTTTATGTTTGATGACTTCAACCCTCATCACAAGAACTGGTTGATTCACTCTAATAAGACTGAGAGCTAATGAAGTTCCTTGCGCTTCTCTCTTGCCCATCATCTTGCAAACGTGTTGATTTTCCTACATTACTTCCGGATTAAAACGCAGGATAACCTTCTCTTTTACATCTGTTTGAATTCTGTTCGTGAGCATCGAGGACATTCAGCTTTACCTCATTTCAGACCTTCTGATTCTCTTGTTGTCACTGTAGAGGTTAAGACAACTGCTTGAATCATGTTCACAAGCCAAGTTACATAAAATTCTTTCAACATCTATCAAGGCGCCAATAAGAGATGAATGAGCTCAAACACTGCAGTGGTGCCATGTACTACATGGGCAAGAGTTTGTCAAAATTATTGTTTTACCGAAAAATGTAAAATGTGTTTTAGGATAAAACCTGTTAATAATAATCAGCATGGAGTGCAACACAAAATCATTTATTATGTAGATCCTTGGGTCCATCATTGGGCAAATATATTGCAACTGTTAATGTGTCGGACTATACATATCCAGCTATACTTGTCTATCTCGAGATTCCAGATAAAAACACAAAATTTGTTTGTGACTTTTATTTAGAGACTTATCAAATAAGAGTTGATCGATATCCGAAAATGACTGAGGTTTGGAGTATGCCCTCCAAACCTCAGTCATTTTCGGATATCGATCAACTTTCCTCCCGATGTCTTGGTACCAATGAGGTTCTAAGAAATGGTTTTTACGAGATAATTCCAGCTTTAGTACCTTAAGTACCTTTTTACTTTTTCAGTATATTAATGCTTATCACATTTGACGAGGATTATACATTTGCGGCATCTCTATTAATTGTAATGCTTCGGTTCAAGCAGCAAGTTCTTGTGCATGATGCATTGCAATCTGTTTGAGGAGACGGTAGCAACAAATATCCATGGTTGTGTGTGTATCTGTCAAGAAAATCGGGCCCCTACTTGTATAAACAAGCTTTTGGTATCCCTGATGGAAAGGCGTTGATCCAAAACTACAGGAGATATTAGGTCAATAAAATATATGAAATTGGTTCATTCTCAATTTTAAAGGGGTATTTAACAGTCTTTGTAATATCAAAATAGACCGCGTGCGGCAATTAGCATGCCTTGATTACTTTGCGCGTGCAATAGCAAGCGATAATGTATTCTCGAACTTTAGGTGGTTGTCGGAAGAAAAAATTGGTAAAAAGGTGAATCCCAAAGCTTATTGACGTGGGTGACATCGTTCTGGTGCCACATTTTAACAAAAAGGTCTCTTTAGACTGCTGAAATTAAAAAATCTTCAAAGCAAATTTTTGTTTCGCGTATGTTGTTCTGCACGCCACGATTATTTTGGGCCTGTGTGGAGGTTTGCGCGTGCGACTGCACGCCTGATATTACAAAGACTGGATACAGGCTCTCTTGACGTGTTCACAGTTATTTTTTTGCAGCAGACCATGCTTCACTTACCAATATTCAGCCATCTGGTAGCAACAATGGGTCATGAACAAACAGAAACATACACACAGCGATACATCACAAGCTACTTGTATATAAATATATCTACGTCTGACGAGAAAAAGAACCATTGAACCTAGCAATTTATGGTGCGCATAAGTTAAGGCGACTTCTAGAAAATAATGTCGCGTTTTTGTTCAAAGGAATATCCTTTTTTCATCATAAACATTGCCATATTGACATCAGAAAGAAAAAATACAACTACATTGCGGCATCTCTTCGTAAGTATTCAAATAGTCAGCTCATTATTAGTTTGTTATTAATTTCGTGGCTAACAGACTATATACGTTTCGGTTAAAGTTTTTACTTCAAAAAGCTCCAAGTAATATCGACTCTAAGGTCTCCATGAAAAAGTAACCAAAACTCCAGATGCGTTGATGAATGCTTTACAATATTTCAAAATATTTTAATAACTTTCCAAAATATTTTGAAAACTTTTTCCTCCATTATTTTCACTACCACCAATCGACTAAAAATTTACGTATACCGGCTTGCCAGTTCTGTTTTGATACATTCCTCAGCAAGGTACCATCTTACTTTTAGCTCACCACTGTTCGTGTGTTTATCTTCTTTTTTTTAGGTTAACCACAAAACAAATATATTCGGAACATGCTGACTACACTATCTTGCAAAAATGTGTCTATTCAAAAGCCACATGCAATCATCAATGCTGGAGAAAACCAAAACTGTGACATTTAGATTTAAAAACAGAGTTTCTATGCAGGACTAACTGCAATTACAGAAAGGTCGCCATAACAAGTTTTTAACTTAAGAATCCATTTCAACATGAGTATGTGTTACAAATGAAGGATGCATACCTTTAAAAATAAAATACTTTAACTTTTGTTACGACTAAATATTCTTGAAAATTATAGGATGAAGGTAATTAAATTTTGTAATTTTCCGTTAAAAAGATAGGAGCCGTGGATTAATGGTTGGTGCAACTGCAGTGTAACCAAGAATTCCGTGTTCGATTCCCCGAGCGTTCGACTTTGGAAATTCACAAAAGAAAAAGCCATTGGTTGGAGTCAGGAAGGGCATCCGGCCAAGAAATTCCTCACTGTCAAATCCAAATCCCTGTAAAGGGCACCGTATGGGGTCCAGTTTCTGGGGTAAAATGACGTTCAAATAAAAAAAAATTCTGTTAAAAAGATATCATATTATTGAAAATAATCGTCATCATTATGCTATTGTCTCCGCTTGCAGATTAACATGAGTAATTCGACTCAAAAGCTTTTGCGATTATGTATGATAAATAGCACTGAGGATTAATAGATCGTGACCCGATCATTCGTACACATTTTATTCTCGCCTTTTTTGTGAGGCCTGGCTTTTAAAAAAATATTAATATATAACTTTAACATATAAGTAATAATAAAAAAAATAAAAAGGCAAGAAAGAGGGCCTTGTTGCCAGACCTTATATTGAACACATTCGTGAACCGAATAGTCTTAACGCTGAGAGGGCTTAACTAGGACCTGCGATCAGCTGTGTTTCTGGTTTATATGGAATTAAGACACAAGAAGTATTACTTAGGAACCCTAATTTGAAGACTTAGGTCTGGATTTAATTCAAAAGTCATTCTTAGATTCAGGCACATTCAAGAGATATCTTTATGGATCATATTCTTGTAAAACATATTTGTGTATATTCTTCACGATAAACGAAATTCTTCAAAGTATTAGTGCTGACTTTGACGAAACCTTGTACTAAAAATTAAATAAATGCTATTTAATTTACCATGATTATAAAACTAAAGTAATTGGCACATTAGAAACAAATGATTTATCAGCCTTTCCCCTTAATAATATACACACTAACACACAAAAACATAAACACACACAAACAAACACACACACATCAGCAAATCTTCTGCACTACAAATGATTTGCTGATAACAAAATATATAAACGTTTAAAGACTGTACACGATACATTGTTTGGTTCTTTGAATAACTATCACAGTAAAAAAAATTGAAGTTAGCTTAGATACGTTTATAGATACTAAGCTGATCGGGAAAAAGGGAAGTTATACCACCGATGTTTCTGGGAACCCGTATAATCCCATGGCCTGTGAATGTGCCCATAAGAAAAATTCAATCATGCAGCATATCTGACAGCTTTGATGAAGAAATAACTCGTACAAGAACAAAATACGAGAAATCTGACTTTCCTCTTAGACTTATAGCCAATGCATTTAAGCAATTTTAGGGCCGTCCGTTGTAGAGTGAAGACGATCACATGATCCCACCTGATTTTTTCGACATCCTCGAAAAGGTAATTTGTTTTGATATCCCAACTGTCAAAACAACGAAAATCCAATGAAACGATTCATTTCTAAATTTCATGCTTTCAGAGGATATAAATTTGGAAATCAAGACATGAAAAACAAAGAAGTAAGACAACTGTTTACACTCAAAAATATAAACCTATATCCCTGACGTAAAATTTGTGGAGTATATGTTTGTGGTGCAACGTAAATTGTTGAAACAAATAGAAATATACACGTCCGTTACAATGAACACAAAAACAGAACAATGAGAGTTCTGAACCAGCAGGGCACCATAGGAGGAATATTGATCATGAGTTTAGACGGAAAATTTTAATGTCAGCTTTTCTGAATACCAGAATCTGCAAGTGGAAAGACTCCCTAAGGATTCTCTTTTATGTAAAAACTATTGCCAATCATCATCAAAGCTTTTGGTATACAGAGCAGGAACTTTAGTGGTGTCTTGACAAACTTAAGATGAGATCGATGACATCTATATCAAAAACGGCTTATGTATCAGATGACAACTTATGTTGTATCTGTTAATGCACTGAGGATGCCTTTATAGCGATAAGCTTTTCAAATATAATTTAAACGCGCTTTTTATTATACGTATTTAATATATATATATATATATATATATATATATTTACACAAAAGGTAAAACACGAAAAATAAGAACTATGATCATTTTTCGTGTGTGACCTTATGTATATTGCTTTGCTATATGCATTAAGCACTTTTTGATACGAATACATAAAGTTACACAAATATATATATATATATACATATATATATATATACATATATATATATATATATATATANAATACATAAAGTTACACAAATATATATATATATATATATATATATATATACATATATATATATATATACTCAATCTGCAGACAGTACGGCTTTGCCCTTTGTGGGCTCATCAGTGCAGCACAGAGCTTCTGAGACATAACTCTCTGGCCATATTGCCGGAGCAAACACAGCTTAACCCTATAACGCCTGGGCTTCAACAAAAACATTCGAAATGCTGAAATAGCTTTTTTTAGCATGCAAGGATCCCAAATAAGCAAAGTTGGCTGTTGGAATAAGCATTTTTCAATCAGTTCTAATTTTAAATTTTGTACACATATGTGTACATTGGCCATTAAAGAAAAGAAAAATGTCTGATTTAAATAGTATCATTTCTAACGTTTTTGTGGTTTTTTATGCCAAAATACCATACTTTGTGAAGGGTAGAGGTAGGTTAAGACATGTTCATATAAAAACTGAGTTAATATCTTATTTACTACAATACTCATACAGTACCTAAGTACAAAAAAGTTTTCAAAATCTATTCCGTAGCAACACCATGAAATTCTAAGAAGCAATCAGTGCCTGTGACACAAAGGTAAACTTGGCATTTTGAACAAAGAAACCGTGTTCGTCGTCCACATCCTTCGTTTTTACACCTCTGAGGGTCTTTGTATTGAAGGGGCCAGTGGTTGATTTTGTCTAGGCGTATTGCATCAGGTACTGCGTTGGCCTTCAGTGATCTGACCTTTTTCGCTACAGGCGGTTGAACTTCTTCAGATTCATCAGTAATTATTTCATTGATCATTAGCGTTCTGCAGACGTCTGTCATGATATCAAGCAATGATCCTTTGCCTCCAATCTCACGTTAAATCACACAGCCTTTGACGACTGATAATGAAAAAAGATGAAAAGCAATGCGATGATACCACTTGGGGGTTCTCAATTTGGTACGGTAGAGAGATAGATACATATCCGCTTTGTCAACTCCACCCATAAATTGGTTGTACAGCTGTACACATGCTGGTCGTGGAAAAGTGACGTTATCACCTTTTGTTTTATCAAACCTCTTTGCTTCGTCTACTGGTTCCTTTCCAAGAAAATTGGAGATAGTGAGGACACGACGGTTGTCGTACCACGCGCAAATCACCAATCCATTTTTATCGTCTACAAATTCCTGAATGTTTCCCCTGCCAAGCTTCTTCGTTGATTTTTCGGTTGGAAGTTCACACCCTCGACTGCGATCTGCTCGGAGAGTAGCTACTGAGTAAATCTGTTTTGACTTCAAGTAGGTCAACAGATCTGGGCTGGAAAACAGGTTGTCTTTCTTATCTCAGAAACAGTCACCGTTTTGACTTTTCGGATGGATTTGCCTAACGATCCCGATTTTTTGACAGCCAACTTGTATCCAGACGTTGTGCGTTGTGTATTATATAAGTTTGTTTGAAAAGCAACGTCCTCTAAAAACTCTTTGGTCAAATATTGATCAACAAACTTCATTGGCGGAGTCATTGGTGTAAGAATTTGTTTTGGTTTCAATTTTTCTTTCTCAATACCCGAATCTGAAGGCGTGTTGAATCTTGTATCGCTCTTCCATTTGAACTTAGAGGCTTTTTCTTTTGCTGAAAGCTTCTTTTGGGGAGGTCCTTTTCCTAGTGGAATATCATCCTCAGAGTTATCAGACTCAACCTCCTCAGCCGTCCCATACTCACTCAAAACAACGTCCTCATCGGTTTCATTCAAAACATCATCAAAATCTGCGTCAGAGTCAGAAATATTGAAATCTTCATCATTGTCATTGTATTCGTCAAGTTCATCGTCACTGGCAGCTGAATCATCTGGAACTTGGAACGCTGGTGTAGGCAAACGATCAACAAGCTGTCTCCTGACCGAGGAATAGAATGACCTGAAACAAGTAGAAAACGTTTATACATTATGTGAGTAGAAAATAAATTGAATTTATTGAAAACTTGTGTAAAAAAGTATGTTGTACACAGATGTGTACAAACTGAATACCTAAAAAATATCACAAAATAGCTATTCAGACTTTTAATCAAGACAACTACATCTAAAAAACTAAGAGGGTCACCTCAAATAGGCAGTTTTATGCGTAAAATGTATGCAGGAAACATATTTTTAAATATCTGCTACATACACCCACGAACACTTAATGTACACATATGTGTACAAAAAAGTAAAATGCTCAGAACACATGGTGAATCAAGATTCTTGTGTTTTAATTACATTCTATGTGAAGCTTAGGCATTAGAGAAAGCATTTTAACAAAAAGATTCCAGCAAAAAAGAAAAATTCGATCTATTTAAACAAAAGTATTGCCTCCACTGGCTTCAAACTCACCTCACAGCTATTCCACTTGAAGATGCCATCTTAAAAATGTTTTTTGTGTAATTTGCAGAACGAAAATCGCCGTTTCTCAAAGGAAGATTGTATACTTAGAGCAAGTCAACAACATTTGCATCTAGGAAAGCGACCTGTTCAAAGTTGTAGCCCCAATAAAAATGTACACATATGTTACCGCCAGGCGTTAAAGGGTTAAAGAGTTATTGTGGGATCCTGTCAGAGTGCTCAAACCACACATGCGCAGTGAGCATTGCATTACGCTAACAACAGGTTCCCATATATATATATATATATATATATATATATATATATATATATATATATACATACATATATACATACATACATACATACATACATACATACACACATACATACATACATACATAATGAGTGCCACTTTACAGAAGTTTGCCATCTCTTCAATTTTATAATGTGTTTCAGTTTTCACGCAGGTGANAAGATGCCATCTTAAGAATGTTTTTTGTGTAATTTGCAGAACGAAAATCGCCGTTTCTCAAAGGAAGATTGTATACTTAGAGCAAGTCAACAACATTTGCATCTAGGAAAGCGACCTGTTCAAAGTTGTAGCCCCAATAAAAATGTACACATATGTTACCGCCAGGCGTTAAAGGGTTAAAGAGTTATTGTGGGATCCTGTCAGAGTGCTCAAACCACACATGCGCAGTGAGCATTGCATTACGCTAACAACAGGTTCCCAAATATATATATATATATACATACATATATACATACATACATACATACATACATACATACATACATACACACATACATACATACATACATAATGATTGCTCCTTCTTTACAGAAGTTTGCCATCTCTTCAATTTGATACTGTGTTTCCGTTTGCACGCAGGTGATTCTTCAACCCAGCTTCTGTCTTGCATGAACGATCACAGACATGACAAGTGAACTTTCCCACTTTTGGAGCTGCGTGCAGATGGGCTTCATTATGAATCTTGGAATGTCTCGTGACCGCTTACTGATTTGCAGACTAGACCACAGGTAGTGCAACTATGCATAGATGAACGAGGCGGTAAGGGTCTTCTCATAAAATTGTTGATAATGTCTTCTACCGTGTGACTTAAGATGGTTCACCAGCCTAGCTTTTGATAAAAGAAATATACTACATACAGTGCACTTCCTTTCGTCCTTAATATCAATAGATACTGCTTTTTCATCCTGCTTTCTTAGCGAACGCTTCAATACAGCATGACCTACACGTCTTTCTTCAAATTCTTTACATCCTTTCCTAATTTTTTTCCTCCATTGGAGACGATCTGCAGTTATCACTTCCCATTTATTCACATCCGTCTCCAGTAGTTGCAAATTGCTCTTCAGCACATCCTTAAACCGTTTTTTCGGCTTGTGTTGTGGTCTTTTCCCTTTCAACAACTCACCATAAAACAACTGTTTAGGGAGTAGTTAATCTTCCATCCTGACAAGATGTCCGGTCCAGCGCATCTGATTCTGGGTGATCCACATCTCAAGGCTGGTGCTTTTGGATCGTTCAAGGACTGCAATATCAGGTGTGAAAGTATTCCAACTGATGTTAAAGATTCTCCTGAGACAATTCTGATGAGACCTTTCCAAAAGCCTGAGATGTCGCCCATACGTAGTCCATGTTTCTAAGCCATATAACAAAGAAGTAAGCACACATGCTTTATAAACACTAATCTTTGTCTTTGATGTAATGCTCCGATCTGACCATACCCGTTTCTTAAACTTACCAAAAGCAGAACTGGCTCTGGCTATTCTGTGATTTTTTTCGGCATCCAGAGTGCAACCCCTGCTTAGTGTACTACCAAGATATAGAAAACTATCAGAAACCATTAAACTTTTCCCATAAACTAGAATGTGTGGTTCAGCATATGGGACTCCAACTGGAGGTGAAAACATAACGTAAGTCTTCTTGAGACTGATAGTGAAGCCAAAAGCTTTGCAAGCACTTGAGAGTTTGTTTATAATCAGCTGCATTTCCTCCTCTGAATGTGCAACAAGATCAGCATCATCTGCATACAAAAAGCTCACGAACAATATTTTGAAAAGTGTTAGAGCTCGAATTGAAACGTCAAAGGTTGAAAAGCTCGCCTGATGTTTGAAACCGTGTGCCTACCCCTATATCACAAACCTTAAAAGCATGAATACAAAATAGATTGAGAAAAGAGTAGGAGCCAGTATGTCACTATGCTTTACACCATTCTCAACTGATATTGGTTCTGACAGTGAACCATTGAAGCTTACTCGGGTCTTCATTTTATGGTGTAACAGTTTAACCATCTCTACAAAACTTGCAGGGCAGTGAGTGAGCAAGTGAGTAAGTGAGTAAGTACGTAAGTACGTAAGTGTGTAAGTGAGTAAGTGAGTAAGTGAGTAAGTGAGTAAGTGAGTAAGTGAGTAAGTGAGAAAGTGAGTGAGTGAGTGAGTGAGTGAGTGAGTGAGTGAGTGAGTGAGTGAGTGAGTGAGTGAGTGAGCGAGTGAGTGAATGAGTGAGTGAGTGAGTAACGTTCTCATTTGCTTGTGTCCCCCCCCCCCCTAATTTTTCATAATATGTCGTATAATACTTTCATGCTCTCCATATTCACAATGTAAAACAGACTTTTCCAGACGGCTATATTTTCACGTCAAAAGTGTGAAAATGTGGGCAACAGCAAAAATATTATTAAATTTTAAAATAAAGGCATTATTAACATTGTTTAAAGATAAACCTACGCATAAATCTTTAAGATACTGTTTATTTACAAATATTTCAATGTTAGAAAAAACGAAACATCTGTTCTTGTTTTGTTTTTGTTATTTTTCTACTTTAATTCAGGTACAATAGCAATACAAAAATTACAAAGGTAACATTAAAATAACCTTGAAATAACCCAATTAATGACTACAGTTAATATGAGTAAGACTTCACCCCAAATCCTTTTCTTAGGGTGTCTTAGTCTGTCCCTAGCGTGGAAGTGAACTTCGTAGTCGTGTCTCCATGCCACGTGTATGTGGATGCTCCCTGGTATCATAGTGTGGGGTGGATACGATTTAGTCGCGACAAATGCGTAAAAGCCATGAGCAACCAGCGCGATCGTAAACCTAGTCCTTTGGATCCTCATTGAAGAGGAGTCAAAGGATAAAATCTGGTAGTAGAAGCCAAATTCTGATTTCAAACCCAGGCAGATAAAGCTGGTGTGCATTCGCAACGCTATAGTCGTCTAAGGGAGGAAAGCCTGACAGAAAATCAATCTTTTTCAGGTCTTGAAGATTAGACATTGGGCCAATCACTCTATCCCGGAAAAACGTTTTGATTACAGAAATCTTAAACACTCAAATGAATCCACAACACCCTGGCCTGGAAAGGGAAAGTGGCAAAGCCTACTTGAGTGAAACCCGCCAGGAAGCTCAATGGCGGATTTCACCACTACTCCAACCAAGGACCAAATTTTCAATCAGTAATTGGATATGAGACCCATGATCAACTTTGAGAAACCGCTCAAGTCGCCAGGGAGATGCAGAAAGCCTAGATTGAGGTACTAGCCCTCAATGAGAGTAGATGGAATATTTCTGGCAGGAGAAAGCTCGCTACCGATTAAACTATCCTGTATTCAGGCAAAGATGAAAATTTTCACATGTTGGGAGTTGTTATCATCATGTCAAGATATACAGCTGCATCACTCATCGATTGGTCGCCAGTCAGTGAGGGGATCATAAAGACAAGACTATATTCCAACCATACCAAGCTAACTGTCATTCATGCACACTCAGCAACCAACGGAGCTGACGAAAACGACTATGACAGCTCCAATAAATAACATACTAGGGCAGTGGGGCAAACGGTTAGGCACGTCATGCTAGTCTAAACAGGTGATCTTAATGCCAAGGTTGACAGCAACCAAGAGCCACACAATGAGGTGATGAACAGTTACGTTGTGGGAGAAAGAAGTGAGATTGGTGAGAGGCTCTGTGAATTCTGCTCCGTGAATGACCTGGCCGTCACAGAAACACTCTTTCCACACAAGGTCTACACGTTGCCATCGGTGTCATTAGACGACAACACAAGAACCCAGATGGGTCCACACACTCATTAGAAGAAAGTTCCGGTCCTCAGTCCTAAACACGAGAGTTGACAGAGGTGCAGATGTACGTAGCGACCATCAATTAGCGAAAATCACTATCTGACTTAAACTGAAAAGAGCATGAAAGATCCGGCAATGTCGGAGAAGGAATGACACCGACATGCTGAAGTGAGAGGAAAATGGGAGACGCTTTCTCCTAAAACTAAGCAAGTGCCAAGAAGCAATGGAAAGGGAAGCAATCAAAAGGGAAGCGATCGAAAGGAAACCACCAGAACTACATGAAAACAAAAATAGTATTAATGCAGAGTTAATACCAGAAAAAGCATACAATGACATAGTTCGATATAAATCACTTCAAAATAATTGGCTGAGTTTGGTCTAGCTTTTATATTTAGAAACACTAGAGGCAATTCGTATCAAATTTTCATCTACTCTTCTTAGCAAACAAAAATAATTTAATTATAGTTGTTTACACTTGTTTTAAACAACCAGTCACCAAAAATGACGGGCTTTTCTCAGCCTATTACAAAAAACGGGCAAGCTTTCTCGATCATGTTATTGCTTTCAGTATTGAATAAAAATCACACTTGCATTCAGCTTTCTTATTCTGGCGCCTTTGATTCAGTCGACTGCCAGCGAAATAGATATCAACCAAAACGAACGTTATTTCAATAGCGATTTTTACGTTTTGTAGCACTAATCGTTCATTTGAATATTGATTTGCAAAATTAAAAGAAAATAAACCGGCTATAAGTTTTCAGGATACATATTTAATAGATAGACTTTCGATTTTCAGTATACATACGTAATAACGTACATCCATCTGCTTTTACACAGATGCGTTTTTAACCAAAACTTGAAGCCAACAGGAAAATAGTAAATTGATCAAGCAGATTTTGTCTAACAGTTTGATGTACTTAAAGAACTGATTTTCTGGCCTGATGTGGCTTTAAATTATAAAGCATGTATGATGAAAAAATGTAAGTTGTCAACTAGAAGATTGTCTAAACCAATGGCTTCAATTTTTTACTAAAAAACTTTTACTACTAAAACCATCAGTTTAGAAGTGAAAAGAATTCTTTTACAGCATGACATGTAAAATACTCTCAATTTTACATGAACTCTGATGACTAAAACGGCAAAGGAGTCGCACAATTATCTCAAAATACTTGTCAAGTTTCCAGTTAACATTTAATTTAATTGGATTATGGAGAAGTTTTTCATTCCACTTGTCGCTGTCATTCAATGAAAAACCTTCAAATAAAAGAGCCCTTTCCCCCAAAAATAACTTTTTGACACAAAAAATGATAGTGTCGTGTTCACTTAAAATGTGGTCAGCATTACGGATGCAGTGCTTAAGAGTAAATAAAAATTCAGAAATTATATTATTTCAGTATGATAGCAGAAATAATTTATAATGGTTAGTCCGATACTCGAGATCATACCTCTGAAACAAAAATTGTGTTACTACTATGACTGTGATGCAAAAGTTTTACACTAATTTTTTTTCAAAGCAAAAACCCTTCTCTTTTTTTTAATCAATCTTTTGCGTTTTCACACCCACTTTGCGTTTGACCCACTAAAAAGTAGTTTCACACTTCGATTCCTATGCGTGATAGTTTTAGTATGACTACATAGTAGTGCGTGATTTTCATGTAGGTAGAAAAGCAGTTTTACGCTTCAATTCCTATGCCTGGATGCCATGCTATGTTATCATTTGTTTTGCATTGTGGTACGAAAGCGAGGATTTTCGAGTCAGTGAATTGTGAACACAGTGAAGACGAGTTTCTTTTTTCTTGTACTGTAGAATCTAAAAGAAAAGTTACGGTTCGATTCCTATGCATTGAATGCCATGGCATGTGACTGTGCATTTTACTAGAGCATTTATGGTTTCCATATAATGATTCACTTATAAAGTGGGGATATTCTGTGACTCTATAGGATGCTTCATGATGAGTACATTGTAAAGGACACTTGAAAAGAAAGGAATATATTCTCCACTTAAATGGATACCAACATATTAAAAAGTAAAGATGATTTTGTTTAATGCAAGTTATTTACTAGAAGTAACTGTTTAGTTCGTTGGCTTTTTCCTGTTGCTTCTCATTTATCTTTTAAAAAACTTTGTACTTTTATGTTTTTTCATATATCGCCACTTGTTTTGTCTTTTTTCATCAATAAAACCGTCGAGCTGGAATATTTTATTTTTCGTATCGTCTTTGATTATCAATTTTTTTCTCAGGTTTGGGTATTTTCTCCTCTAGTTGTTTTTTTTATTTTCAATAGACTTTGTATTCTATCTTTTCTTTATTGGATTCCATTAAAAATTTAACATACCTTTGCCATATTTTTCGGCATATTCTTTAACGTATCCGTTTTCGACCTTTTCTAAACTCTTTTTGTTGTTACTTGGGACATTAATATTATTATCACTTCTAATTTGGTTTATTGTCTTTATCTTCAAATACCCGGCTCTTTTTTATTGCTAAGTACCATTTATGGCGAAAAGCTAGTTCTTCACATGTTGATCATGCCTATAACATATAACATCTGTCAAATGTCACTTTGTATACCTTTCCATTCTTGTAAAGACTATTGAATTTATTATTTATCAATTCTAACACTGGTTGTTTTCGGCTGAAATATTCTTTTAAGAATCTTTGTTGTTTATATTTATAAAAATTAATTTGAGCGGTGTACACTTGTTTTTTATCCATCATATTGTGATCAAATATATTAAAAGACTCATCAATAATGTCAGCACCCGAAAAGTCCATCATGAGTTTGGTTTTGGAAGCTTACTAAATAATTAATGAATATCTAAACCATAACAAATTATCTTCTCTGATTTAAAAAAACTTGGTCTTTGTAGATCAACAAATTGCACAAGTTAATTTAAGCATTAACCTAGCCTTTTACCTTTTTCGTACCTCTCATTTTCGCTTTCTGTTCGTTTCTTACATCTAACACAAAATGAATTTTCCATTGCATACTATTGGGTTAGATATTTCCAATAAAGTTTTTCTTACAGCTCTTCTTTTCTTTGTCAAGAAACTCAAACTCGTATGGAGCTAATTCATCAAACAATTTTGAAGCGATAACACAGGCCAACAATTTTTTGCCCCTTTGAAGGGAGAAGGTGCTTTCTGGCTAATTTTGATACGCTAAATTCAAATATGGCATCTATTTTAGCCCATCACATCAAAATATTTTGATACAGGGCATTTCATATTTTTGTTGCTCAATCTTTTTACAACATTGCCCAGGTTTGAGGAAACATTTTCAGGTTACGTGCTTTTAGAATGATCGGATTGTCTCTTTAAAATCCTTAGCTGCTTGCCTGGCCAGTTTGAAGAGTTATTTAATGAATGGTTAGATCATCAATGTGTAATATATTGCGTGATTGCATGTTTATAACTTGTGTTGTATGTAGGAAAGTAACCCCTGTGAATCTGTAATGACGTCAGTCACAGGTGGTGTTTTTATCATGTCCTACTATCGTCATGTATGTTTCTGTATCACATAATTAAAATTACATTTAAATGTTGTATGATTTTAGAATTCAGCATATCAAAATTGCATAGAAATGTCTATTTGTAACAAAGGGGCAGAAAAATTGTCTGTTGGTCTATGTCATGTTCTCCTTAGCAATTAGAGTACCATGGTGGATACAACATCAAATGAAAGTATTTTTATCTCAATTTTTGTGGAAAATCATAATAACTCAGACAAATAAGTCAGATAAATTGGTGATAGAATATGATGTCTTCTATCAAGGAAATGATGGGCTATTTCATTCTGAACCTTTTCTAGAACATTGATCGTATCGTCGAATAAAAAAACCTTTCTATTCTCATTTGGGTACTCATTCGTATCCATTCAATCATCAGGTAATTTTATAAATATATTATAACGAACTTTTAAGGGTATGTCATCAATCAATGTTTTTAGATCTCGTATTTTATCTTGGTGTGGGTTTGGTGTATGGAATATAATTTTATCATATTAAACAAGAGGCGCTCCTAGCACATACATAACAGTATTAGTTTTTTCCCATTGGGATACCCCATAAACACTCGACATTCTTCATTTAAGACGTCATTTAGGCTTCGTTTTCGCTTTCCTCTTTATACCTATCAAAATTTGGGATCTTTATTATACATACATATATATATATATCAGTATATTAAATTACAAGATAATTATCATATTCCCCTGAATCACAAAATTCCTGCATTTTACCATTCATCAAAATATGTACAATGGATATCAGTAATCTTAAAAGAAATGTGGAAAAAGAAAAAGCTATTCAAATAGACGCTACAAAACGAAGGATAAGAAACGAAATTAGGAGTTATCGTGATGCAAAGGAAGACAGACATTTATAAATAAAGAATTGTTTAAACACTCTAATGGAGGTTAAGGAAACCGTTGATAAAAAACCAGGATAAATTAATTGAACAATTACAATAAAACCAGCAGGAATTAATCCAATCAGTTGATCTATCGTGACATTATGTCTGAAAAGGGTTTGACAGGTGGAGTTAAGAGGTGGATATCTGATATACCATCTAATATTGATCCATTAGATACAATTAAAGAAGATGTTGAAGATAACTAGGATAAAAACAACAAAAAAGATGATGTGTTTAGTAATGCAGTAAAATAAGTCATAAGCAATACGGCATTGATTATAATATGAAATATATTCCAACACAAAAAGACGTTTGATCAAAGACGAGTTATTTAAGTAGTCAGAGGAGGAATAAAAGTAAGTAGGTGGGAGACGTTACAAAAAAGGAAGCAAGCAGCATTGATAAAAATATCCAACGCCAATAAAGGTTAAGGAATAATCATCTGATAGTAAATATAATAAATTAATGTCTAATGTAGAAAAGGTTGATAAATATGTTCGGTAATACAAGCAACCCTGAAGATATGTATATCAAATAAAAAATGGTCAATATGGTGGTTTGATCATTAACGTACCCAAATTAATAAATGAATATGTCATCGAGGTTCATAAAGGGGGTCAAATCGTTTACGAAGCCAGGGCTGCCAAATCAACATTTAGTATTTCAACAAAACGGTATAAAAAAAGAGGTATTTATCAAAAGCAAAAGAGATACTTAATAATTTAAACATGCTTGGCTATATAACCAAAAACAGGTCATTTGGTAAAATTAATATAAGCGGAGGTATTATTTACCATAGTGAAGAAGTTTTGAAACGATTGATGTTACTCAGGTTCTCGACGAACAGGCAATAATTCGACTGTTTTACATAACGAATCTATGTAAATTCTTGACCATGTAATAAAACTTGATTTCATTTCTAAAGATAAACGTAACAGTTACGTAAAAAAATGTTTGATATAACATCGTAGTATGAAGTTTCTGATATTTATAAATTCGACAGATACTAGAGAAAAAAGCCATGATTTCACTATCGTTTTCAATCCTGAATTAGTGCTTGACAAGAATTTAAGATATAGTATACCTCTTGAGAGTCTCAACATGAGTTACTCATGGTATAATATCGGTCAGGAGTACGGTAACAACACTCTAAAATATAACCTTAAGAATGCATCTACTGGAACGACTATATCAATATTACCTGGCATTTACAGTTATTCCAATCTTGAAAGTTTAATACAGCAGTCTTTATCAAGCAATGTTCATTCAAAAACAACCTCTACTATTAAGAACTCAACAAGAAAAAAAACGGGAAAAGTCTTATTCTAGGCCAAACTGTCCTCTGAAAGACATACCTATACTCGGAACGATATTTCAAAACCACAATTCGTTAATATTTCACTATCAAATATTGATTTGAATAAACTAATTAGATACTTCCGATTAAGAATTTTAACGCTGTATTCTCTAGGGATAAGATTTTAAATCTCAGTAAAGCATTCCATGATATCAACCTTGACGATTCAGAAGGATGTGGAACTCATTGGGTTGTACTGAATATAACATGAAATATCCTAGAATATTTTGATAGCTTTGGTTTAAATTGCCATATGGAAGTTGTTCATTTGAGGAACAAGTTAGGAATGGACTGTGTTGATNCATACCTATACTCGGAACGATATTTCAAAACCACAATTCGTTAATATTTCACTATCAAATATTGATTTGAATAAACTAATTAGATACTTCCGATTAAGAATTTTAACGCTGTATTCTCTAGGGATAAGATTTTAAATCTCAGTAAAGCATTCCATGATATCAACCTTGACGATTCAGAAGGATGTGGAACTCATTGGGTTGTACTGAATATAACATGAAATATCCTAGAATATTTTGATAGCTTTGGTTTAAATTGCCATATGGAAGTTGTTCATTTGAGGAACAAGTTAGGAATGGACTGTGTTGATAAAAAAGGTCAATATGAACACCTGCCGAGTGTGTTTTTAGTAATTATGAAAGTTCTATAATTACTAATAACGAAAAGAAAATATTTCCTACCAAAGAACAAATCTTTGAGGCTGACTCTAGAAAGAAGGCTTTGCTTGGCTTTTCTAAGTCTTATCTTTTACTTAAAATTCTACCCTGAACTCTCAACTCGTGGAGCATTCTACATATCTCGTTATATATTCGTTATTAGCATGGCAAAAATAGTTTTGTACATAAATGGAAACTATGATGAATAATCACAAACAGGCTATATTAGAGCAAAATAAACTTACAGACGTCTAAAAATGATGTTATGTTTACAAAGGTAAATAAAGCAAGGAATCGCCGCGTGGGATGCACAGTGTGAATTGTTATGTGTTATGTGATAATTATTGTCTTTTTTTATATATACCAAGAACTTTGGGGATTTCGTCTTATAATGTAATTAAAGTATTTTCGCATAAAGACACCAGACAAAACGAAAAATTATTCCGAAACTATTTCAAATATATTTAATCTATTAATATATTTTTAATATCACGGCAATTTACGATGGTGATCAAGGAATACAACTAACACAAAATGGTATCATTCCTTTACAACATAACGGATGTAGGATGAAAGAACATCACGTTGCTGACTTCGCGGATCCTGTAATGAGTCAAGATGCTGTTACACTACAGTTAACAAATGATAAATATCTTAACAAAGACACTAGTGGAATGATGAAATCTGGTATTAATATGAACAATATTGATGTTTTTGGTCTTCAAAATCCTCCGACATTTGATTCATCAGCCGTATCTTACGGAAATTTAGGAGTGCATGTATATGACCAACTCAGTATAACTTTAGTATGGGAATATCATACAAGATATGGTAGACACTTTATCAACTAGACCGTGAAGGTTCTTCAGAAGCTATATATGATATTTTAACATGACAAGCATCTAAGTTATATGATCAGACAATGTAAGAAAAGAATGGCGAGCAAACAACTACAGCTAGACTACCAACAATACGTACTAAACCAAATAGAAATAATAATCGTTACTATGTTAATTTCAAAGTTAGTCAATGGATGATAAGTGATGTCAATCTTAATGTTTCTAGTGGCAGTAATGTTATTGTTACTATATTTATTGTTTATACATTGAACTGATTTGATGTATATACTAGGCCAGAAACGGGTTATATAGTGACGATGATGGTATTTATGATAAATTCGTTTCTTTCTCACCATGTAGTTAATTGGTTGTACCTGGAACAATAGATGATTATATCGTCATTGGATCGGTAATACATAGCGATCATAAAAAATTACAAAAAACGTTTAATGAAAAAAGGTAATTGATAATTAGGATATTAAAGCAAATCCAGGTGAATTGAATAAGTGGTGTTGCTTATAAATTCATTGGGATGTACCAGCAAGAGCAAAAAAAATCTAGTGTTTGGTGTAATGGGAAGAAATTATGTGATTTTGCTGCAAGAACATCCACAGAATCAAATCAAATGACCTCTGGAAATCTCAACCCAAACGGGATTGCCGGATTAGATTGCCCTTTAGCGTTTTCCGGTTTGTGGAAAGATAAAGTCATTTCAGATGTAGATATTAAACTATGCCATCACGTTTTGTGCAAAAACTGGTATAATATTGACCAAGATGCAATAACTCTAAGTTGATTGAAGGATAAATTGTATACAGTATATACATAGATAATCCACAAATTTCTTCAAAATACATAGAAGACAATTTAAGTGAAAAGTATGTATCTAACCACTGAAGATCAGATTCCAAAAAGCGCAATGGTTTATTAATTATCAGCAGATTATAGCATACCAGGTGAATTATAAACGGCTGATTCCATTATGGTAGAATCCAATCAAAAGATTGGTTTAATTCGACCAGGAAATGATTGTTTTAAGCATTTATTAGAAATACTTTGGACATAATAGAGAACGTCAAGATTTGTTGTTGAGTATACTTTCGTTTTTGTTTATAATCATAATTTTTTTATATCTAAAAGAAAAAATAGGTTTTGAAAATTCTGAACTTTATGGACTCAGAGGAAGCCATAGATGTAAGAGCTTTACCATGTCATGAATCGTAAGCTTTTTCCGAGTTGGAAAAAGCTTACGATTTCCAACTCGAAAAAAGCTTACGATTCATGACATGATAAAGCTCTTACAACTATAGAAAATAGATTGTTTTTACAAATCAAGTTAATGGTTGAACTGTTAAATCAATAACAAAAATTCATAACATTCTCAGGGTGAGGGTTCTGCTACTGTATTCATCGCGGGTGTTCAGGTTCGGCCGGTGTTAAAAATACTGTTTGGCAAGAAAAAACATTGTCATTTACATTGTGCATTTCACGATGCTTTTGATCGTTTCTACTCGAAGTATCAAAAAGCTTATAGATATTGTTATACTGTACCTGAAAATATAATATCTCGTTGTATTAAGTCATCATCGTTGTTTGGTCAAATTTGGAGCATATTTAATAGCAAAAAATATTTAAAATCATGTCTCATATGCCCATTTATTCGATTGTTAGTTTAAGTGGTAGGCTTCATCATCTTGAGGTGATCTTATGGACAAATTTAACCGAGAAACGTTTCCAGTAAATTTAGCACAAATTTTACTTATGAAGTTTACAAATATTTTATTGTATGATAAATATTATTGTGTTGTCATGCCGCTGAGAGCATCTGGAAACGTTTACTGGCCTTAAATGCAAAGCATGTTTAAACATGTTTAAGCCCGGCAGTGGGGAATCCCTTAGTTCTGGGATTTTGGACACAAAATGTGATTATGAATTCAAAAAGCCCATTAGGTGGTAACTATGCTATGGTTAAATAAACAAATGATGATTGACTATAATAATAATAAAAACATACAGAAACTTTAACAGATTTAAGGCAGCTTAATGCTAAGAAATACCTTTGATAATTTGGAAATAATTTCAATTGATTAGGTCGTATATATGACTAACTAAAAATGGTTGCCATTACATGATTAAATTCCATAAAATTATTTGACTTCCAGAAAATTATTTTCATTATATGGTTACTGGCATAGTAGTTGGGGAAAAGAGATAATTTTTTATAATAATTATAATTATAATATAATAATTACCCCTATCAAAATACACATTGTGTCATAACAAAACTACAACGCATAGAAATCAAAGTGTAAAAATACAAACTGTTTTTTTAAGGGGTGAGAACGCAAACTGGCTACCATTTCATTTTACATATATATCATCACGACAGGTTATGTTATGCCAAAACTACCAAGCATAGAAATCGTAGTGTAACTGCCTTTTTAGATTCCATGATACAAGAAAAAAGATACATACCCTCTTGTTCACTGTGTTCACAATTCATTGCCTCACAAAAACTCCGCTTTCGTTCTCCCCAATGTAAAACGAATGATAACATGGCATGGCATCCAGGCATATAAATTGTAGCGTAAAACTGGGGACGGGGGTTTACCACCATGAAAAAGGATGTATTACTACGTCGTCATATCAAAACAAAGTTTAGAAAAC
This sequence comes from Morbakka virulenta, assembly GCA_003991215.1. Taxonomy (NCBI): domain Eukaryota; kingdom Metazoa; phylum Cnidaria; class Cubozoa; order Carybdeida; family Carukiidae; genus Morbakka; species Morbakka virulenta. The sequence goes on from RDPX01000003.1 coordinate 875,825, forward strand.
AAAGTTTTGACCTACTTAAATAGCAGAACTGCTTTTTAAGTAGGTCAAAACGCCAAATGGAACACTGGTTTTAAGGGGGTGTCAAAATGAAAAAAATGGATTTTTGCTTTCAAAAAAAGAGTGTAAAACTTTGGCATCACAGCCATAGTACTACTTGCGTTTCATAAATAGCCTTAAAATTTTTGTTTTTAAATTCTAAAGAAAGTCTGCCAATCATGATTGTCATTTCTATCTCCAAAATGGACTGTATGTAATAAATCCGTCGTAAATCTTGCTTTTTTGTAAATAACTTATTTCACTTTCTGAGAAAAAAAATTAAGGAAAATAAATCGTTTTAGGGTAGCTTTGAACTGCTGTTATTAGAATAATGAACTCAATATTTAAAGGATGAAAGTCAAGTTTGCAATGACACTGTCACTGGCGTGAGAAGAGATTGATTAAAATAGATCAATTTGCGGGAGAAAAGGTATTAAAAACATGGATCCTAAAGGACGAAGTCAAAACACCTTTAAAAGTTAACATTTATGACATTCAATTGTCATTTCGGGGCCTGGAAAATAATAACGTGGTCTACAAAGTCAAATCTTACTGCGCAGAATTGGCCACTATAACTTCTTAAAAGTCTATTCCGATATTTTTCATGTGAAAGATGTGATATGCGTGATTTTAATTCTTTATTCTAAGGAAGAAAGTGTTCTTTTTATTAAGGGGAGGGACCCATAACATTAGAGAGCAAAATGTTAAAAAAAACAAAATTAATAAGCATCAGGTTTTCTCAATGACTATCAAGACTACTCCTTTGAGGCTGCCAACACAAGGTATTTCCATACCTTGTGAGGTATGGGAATGCCTTAGGTTGGCACACACCGTGTTTATGCATTGTCTGCAATTGGGTCTAGATTGGCAGGGTTACGTAGAGAAATGCGTTGCTAAATTGAAATAAACGTAGTGCAAGTAGCTCAGTTGGCTATGCTGGTATATAAAAAAAACCGATAAAAAATCGTTGAAATCTAGTTCAGTACAACCTGGTTCCCATCTGTTTTCTAATGTCGCTCACTTAAGACAAAACCATGTCATTCTTGATACTGAAATAAGAATTTTCTACCTAAAAAAACACGTAAAGATAGAACTTAGAATTGCTGATTCGTTACAAACAAGTATATGCTTGACTGTCTCACAAATCGTAAATAATGTATTTAAAAAAAGTCCCTTGACTCTTGTATCCGAAACAAAATGAGTATGAACTGTTGTTGTTATTTTTTATTTTTTTCAAGGTTGGTCTTTGTAAACATTAGGTCCTGTAAAAGTTAAATCAGTTCACAATCATGCGCCTCATTTCAATATCAAGCAAGATACGTACAATACGAAGAAGACAGTGAAAAAGCCGGACAGCGATAAGGGGAAACAGGGAGGTCAACGACAAGGGGACACAGCAATAAAGAGAGACAGCTATAGTGAAGAGGAAAGGTAGCGAGAAGGAAAGGTAGCGAGAAGGAAAGGTAGCGAGAAGGAAAGGTAGCGAGAAGGAAAGGTAGCAAGGAGGAAATGCAGCGAGGAGAAAAGACGGTAAGGTGGAGAGGCAACAATACGGGAGGGGAGATAACAAGAAAAGTAAAAAATGATGGGAATAGGTAGGCACCATAAGAGGGAGAAACAAACCTAAGCACAGGAAGAACCAGCAAAAGTCAACGATACAGGAAACAGAATTCACAGGAAAAGGAAGGGGCAGAAAAAATTCAAATAAGAACGGGCAACGCGGGAATGAAAGAAAGTAGGTAGGAAGGAAGAAGAAAAACGAAAGGAAATAAAAAAGCAAACGGGAAGAAAATGGATTTAAACTTATACCTTCACAATTTATAATCAATAAAATTCAACTGGCTCGTGATTCAAGTAAGTGCTACATAATCTATTACTTTACCAAAGAGACCAATTTCAAAAACAAAAAAGATATTAATTTACCAGTAACAGCTAACAATGTGTCTCCCATTTGTTTGTTTATTTTTTACATCGTCAAGTGAAAAAGTTTCAAAGATTTGTTTATTGTTTTATTCCTCTATTTAAAATAAAAAACATCTGATGTCTTCAAATACACACCTCTGTCACGAGTATATTTTCAAAAATGCTCTCATTCACAATGGTTTTTTCAAAATCACAGTTTTATGATAAAGGTAATATGAAACGCTGATGTTCATCAACTTCCGACAAAAAAAGCTCGACGATGAAAAAACAGAAATGATTTAAAAGTACAAAGAAAATAAATCAATAAAAAAGTAATCCAAAGCACTTAAACAGACTTCCAGTCATGCTTAAGGTAAATGAAGAAATAAAAATATTGTTAGTAACCAAATTTTGATTAATCAGATTTACTAGATAAAAAAAGTAGCAAATGATGACAAAACTTACTTCGTCAGCGCATACTTCACTGTAATCTGATGTGTGCGGTGAACAGGAATTAATACGTTCTTCATCTGAGCTACCATTGTCAAACGTAACACTCTCAGCATCCGACTCAGTTTTTTCACCATCTAGATCTTCACTGTATCCTGAATCCACGGTTGTTTTTCGCACTTTTAAAGTATTGCTTACGACGGTTTTACGAAGTAACGGTGAAACACCACTACGTTTACCAACTGACGTGTTATTATTCCAAATAAGTTTCTCCATTTCGTGTTCAATTCGTCGTTCCAATGCTTTTTCAGTGTAATCTGAAAAAGAAGCTGGTTTGCAATCTGCTTCATCCACACAGTTGGTAGAGAATGGACTTAACCTGTCTTCTTTGTCGTTTTCATTTCTTTTGTCCGGAACATTTGGTTCACATTCTTCATCAAATGCAAATATGGCCTCCGTCCTGTCTTTCTCTAAATTCCATGAGCATTCGTTTATTTCAGCTTCTTCGTTTTCTTCCTGGACTGACCAGCACGGGCCTGATGTTTTGTGAGGCCGACCTAATCAATTGAAATTATTTCCAAATTATCAAAGGTATTTCTTAGCATTAAGCTTCCTTAAACGACAAAACATACCAATATCGTCCCTTAACAGTTAATGACTTAGCTCTTTATAATTTAACTTTTACAATATTTCCTCTCGTATACGAGTTATTGCCTCAAAAGAAAAAACAATTTCTCAATTTTTCGTAAAAAAAATATTTGGATGAGGTTGATCATTATATTGATTCCTGATTCCTGGTGGCTCTATGGAAATTCTTGACAGGTACTCTTAACCCAGGCAAAATAGGTAAGATGATATGTCGTCTTTCGGCTATTTCTGTTCATTTACAGTCTTCTTAAGTCATAGAGTCAGCTTACAAAGGGAAAATAATGGACGTATTTGTATCATTTAATTTCTTTTGTATTCTCCAATCGTAATATCTGTTAAGCCAGGATAAAAACTTTTACGATTACATACATCATAACAACAGTAAAAAATCACTTTGCTTCGGCTTTCCTACATTTTGTGGGATGTACGATATGTTTTTCTAAAGTAAATTTTCTGTAAACAATAGATTCCCTTCTCTGTCATTTCATTGATTGAGCTAATACTATTGACATATTTGTTGTTTCCCTGGGCTGGAACTTTTCACATCATGGCAAAAGAACTGAAAGTCAATTGCAAAAAACAGGTGGTCGTTTCAATTTACACTAAGTGCATGCTACCAATACTTCATGTAGTAGGACCAATCACACTGAATCTCATATATATATATATGTTTTTTTTCTTCTCTTCTCAAATTGAAGATTGTCTTAAAATTTCGTTGTGAGTCGATCGTTTGGGGATACCAACGGAAATCTGCAGCCATTACAATGCGATAAATTAAAAAGTTCCTATTTACAGGGGAGAAAGTACAGGTGTACACGGACCCGCATCAACACATAAATTTTGGTCAACCTTGAAAGTTATTTTCTTATATCTCCTTCTAAAGTCCGACTTGTGTTTAGTAGTATGGTAATTTTCCAGTTAGCATAAGTCTAGATCTACCTTTTCTGTCAATCTACCGACGTCGAGGATATGAATCTAGGAAGATGTCCATGTAAACAAGATGGGTGTAAAACGGAGCGGGTATAAAATAGGGCAAGGCTGAAAACAAGATAAGTAAACAAACGACTTGAGTTTGAAAGCTGTGGCGACAAAATTTGAATTCCAATACACAATAATGCTCCCAAGTGGAAGGCAGACCTGATTCTACCAATAACTCAACACGTTAAGGAATTAGTATAACATCTGCAATTGTTATAGCTCTAAGGTTGCGATTGTGGTCCGCTGCCGTGAGGCTAAATGAATCAGGTAACAGGTAAACATCCCTTTACGAGGGAACTCCAGATGGGTCACCGCATCAGCATCTATTCAATTACGGTACTATTGTTGAGTGGAGCTGTTTCGTATTGGTTAGCGTTGGAATACAATTCCCACTAATACCAGACTGTATATTTATGTCAATATTTGTTCCTTGTCAGGCATAAATTACATTGACATAAATTACATTGGGATAAATTATTACTTAATTGTTATATTTATCTTGTATAAAATTTTTGAATCATTGCATTCAACTGAAATTTCATTCAAACAAGGAAACGGCTGCAAAGAATTAAATTTCGTCGGCAGATGGGCAGATATTAACTAATAAACAACATTAAAGGGCGTGTTGCTTAGCCTCTTAACTTAAAATATTATTGATTAGTCAACGTGTACCAGGTGCAAAGCAAATAGTTGGTTAGTTCTGTGCAATGTCCCTAAAAGTTATACTTGTTAAAGTTGTTGTTCTGAACTGCGTGATAGTTATTTGCTTGTTGGGGTTAAGTTAAAAAAACAAGAGAAATGAAAGCCATCATCTCCATTGTCATCTTTAACGTAATCCTTTCAGAGTACGTTATTAATATATTATGACATGGATTGGACTAGGAAAAAAAAGAAATGAAGAAAACAAATTGAACAAAAGTAGAAAATCAAACAAACTAAAAAAATCAACAAATAAAAATAATAAAGAATTTAAAAATTTCAAAAAATATAATCAAAAAACCCTCCTATTATTATTGGGTGCATTTTATTGTAATAAACAAAGAAGTAAATGAGAAAAATATAATATACACAAGAAAAAATGGCTGGTAATTTATGGCAGTAGGTCCAATTTAGGTCTTATTAATTTAGTGTCCGGGTGCACTTTCGTCTAAAAAATAAATTAAAAAAAAAGAGGCAAAAATATCATACAAACAAGAGCATGGCTGGTGATACATGGCAGTAGATCCTATTTAAGTCTTGTAAATGTAGAGTCTGGGGTGCATTTTCTTGTAACTAATTTAGTTAAACAATAAGTATCTACGATGTGAGATTTTTAGCTACAATAGTTCTATTACTGTGCAGGCCGATTGGCATGGCTGGAGGAAGGTAACACGGATAATTTGCGATAGGAAAATATCACCACGGATGAAAAGAAAGGTTTACAAGACGGCAATGCGCCCACCTCTATTATATGGTCTGGAAACTGTTGCTACCACCCAGTGACAAGAAGCGGAGCTAGATGTGGATGCGCGTGATGAGGTGGTCACTAGGTGTCACATGAATGGGCAGAATTCCTAATGACTGCATTCGAGAAACATCCTATTTCAGGAGATTTAGAGACAAAATGAGGGAGTCAAGACTTCGCTGGTACGGACACATAGCAAGGCGTAATGCAGATTATGTAGGAAGGAGGGTACTGAGTTATGAAGTCCTCGGTAGGAGTCGAAGAGGGAGGCCAATGAAAGGAGTAGGGGCGTGATTGACAGAGATATGGAGGCTGATGGTACGAGTGATGCTGATGTGACAAACATAACAGGCTGGAGACGGCTGATCCGCTGTGGCGATCCCTCAAGGAATATAGCCAAGAGACAAAGAAGAAGAAGAAGTTCTATTACTGTAAAACAATAAATCACACATAATGGCCAAAATTTTTCTAGAGCAAAACAACAAAAACCATTTATTTTTTCAAATTCATTTTACTTGATTGCCCAGACATAAGGCACAAAAACATTGATCAAGCAAGCAAGAACATTTCTCACAAGCACTAATATTAGTAGGTATCTCAGGTTTTTAACATGTGTGCTCTCATTATTATAAGCAAGTACAGGGTAGCTTGCATCGTGAATCAGTAGTTAAATCACACGACGAATGCTATCTCCCAGTGGTTTTCTGCAAAAACAGGATGCTAGATATTCCCGTAATCACAGTAAATAATGACTACAGAATAATAATTGCAAGACAATCTAAATTTACTGTGACACAAGCCTGTAGTCGTACTACGTCTAGTACTAAAATGGGGAACTCTTATTAGTTCATTCATTTATCGTACATCATGTTATCGACGTCTAAGTCTTCCTCAGTCACATCTGTTATCGATACAAGTCAAGACTGTGGTGTCCATGGCGCTGGAGAAAAAGAGTGCAGCGGGCCTGTTTAATCAACCTGTAGGTAAGTGGGTATTACCGTGTTGCAAATATATTCTGAATTTTTTGTAAATTACTTAATCTGCCACACTCGACAATCTCAAAGTACCAAATAGCTCATTCAAAAAAATGGACTGAAAGAAAACAAATATAATGTTCAACTATAAAGTGATCAGAACAAAGGTCTTTGAAATAAAAATAAAATTTCTAAGCTTGGATGGGGCAAATATGTTTTCTGATACATTGGTGTTTTATATTGTGAAATTAGCGGCAACACAAAAAAGCAAGAAACAAAGCATGAAACTAATTCGTGTAAGGGATTATAAAGAAAGGAGAATTTGCAACTAAAGAAATGAACTTACTGTAAAGGGCTCAGGTCATAAGACGGCAAAAAAATTTTTTTGATGATGTTAGTTTCAATTTTCATGAAAAGAAGGTAAAATTATACGAGTCCAACACGTAACTAAAACTGCATACTGTGAGGGCTGGGTCACAACAGAATGCTTAAAGTGCTCAGAAGCCAATGAGGAAAGCGTGTCCAAACATTCACTCTGAAAGTATTTATACCAAAGGCTAGTATTGCTAATGTTAAACTGATGTCACAAGGGTTTCGAAAAGGAATAAAAAATCGTACCAATTAAATTAAAGACCCTAAAACCGATCGAAGAATGCTTTCTGACAAGATTATGCGTCTGCTTAACCATGACAGGAGGATTCTACACAAACAAAAATGTGGACTTGCAAACCTTACAAGTTAATTTATTAACATTAAATGCTAACAATGCGTGGCAGGTGCAGGGAAAGATATCCTCTGGCAACTAGTGGTTGGGATGGCAAGTATATGGTGTGTAGAGGACTGGAAGTGCCAAGACCCAAATGAGACTGGTCAATGGTATAGCGTGATTCGTGCTGCTGAGTCCTGATACTGGGGCAAAGCAATGAAAGAAGAAAAAGAAGAACTAGAAGTAGTAGTAGTAGTAGTAGTAGTAGTAGTAGTAGTAGTAGTAGTAGTAGCAGTAGTAGTAGTAGTGGTGGTGGTAGTAGTAGTAGTAGTAGTAGTAGTAGTAGTAGCAGCAGTAGTAGTGGTAGTAGTAGTAGTAGTACTAGTAGTAATAATAATAGTAGTAGTAGTACTGGTAGTAATAGTAGTAGTACTAGTAATAATAGTAGTAGTAGTAGTAGTAGTAGTAGTAGTGGTGGTGGTGGTGGTGGTGGTGGTAGTAGTAGTAGTAATTAACTATTGCTTATCCATTATTTGTTGGAATTCATAAATCATTTGAATGTTAAGACAAAAGGTTTCATACTAATTGAAAACGAAAGTAACATGGTTACTTGTACATAAGATGTAGATCTATTATATTCAAATAAAATTAAATATTTGACATCAATAGACAGCCTCCGGCCAAGAAATTCCTCACAGTCAAAACAAAGTCCCTCTGAAGAACACCGTCTGAGCCCCAATTGCTGGGGGAAGATGAGATTAAAACTAAAAAAAAATAAATAAAAAAATAGAAAGCCTATTAACAGCTGAATATTTGAAAACCATGTTTTCGTGCATGTATTGGGAGTCCAGATGCACACATTTAGGAGATGTTAGTACGAAGAGGAATGTATGCAGGAAGGCAAGCTGTCTAGGTGAAACAAATTAACACAACATTCAAATATACGAAAAAATTATCAATCCGACTTGGGAAGAATTTATCCATCATTTAGTTTAACGCGATAAAATCTTATTCAAAATAAACAAACAGGCCGCTTCAAGCAACATGGGTTTCACGGCACTGATCTGACATTACAATGATAATTTAGGAAGTTCGTCATTTCTGTTAAAATATTGTTTTTTGCTTTAACAATGTGATCAACTGTCACGTTTTCAAATTGTTCCCGATTTTTTTTATCTGAATTAAAACATTTTCTGAAACATATTGTTCTATGCCTGTATTTCCTGTGTCGATTTTCAAGATCAAGTTGTTTACCAATATCTTAATTCGTTCAGATGTTTTGAAGAACAGTTTCCTTTTATCACCGTTTCCTATTCTCAAATACTGAATATCGACGTCAAATAACTATAAATAGCATCAATGCAAATTGATAAATGCTTCCCGCATTATCTTGGATTTCGAAAAGGGTGGAGCAAAATCTCGCAAATCTACACTTTTGGATTTGACGCAAAACAAACTAATACCTCTTCAACAGCCTGTATTAATATAGTTTCTGCTAACAAGTCTGTCTGAAAAAATTTAAAAAAAAACAAAACAAAAAAAAAAGTCCTCCCCGGCGGGGGATCGAAACCTGGTCTCTCGCATAACAGGCGGGGATACTCACCGCTATACTACCGAGGACTTGTACGGTCAAGATTACTCTATAGTAAAGTCTGGCCTCTCATGCAGATGCAGAGGCCAGAGAAGAATGGCTTAATGGGTTGTGTGACAAGGCAAAAGCATAATTCAATGAAAAGACTCACAACATATATAAACACATTGACGAAATTGCAGGGAAGAAGCGCTGTTCATCTTCAGAATGCATTAAGACCAAGGACGGGACTATTGTCAGTGGTTCCCAACGGGGGCGCTGGAAAGTTTTCTGGCAGTAGGGGAGCGCTGTTAGAAATAGGACGACCATAACAAAATCTGTCANTTTATCACCGTTTCCTATTCTCAAATACTGAATATCGAAAATATTTTGACGTCAAATAACTATAAATAGCATCAATGCAAATTGATAAATGCTTCCCGCATTATCTTGGATTTCGAAAAGGGTGGAGCAAAATCTCGCAATTCAACACTTTTGGATTTGACGCAAAACAAACTAATACCTCTTCAACAGCCTGTATTAATATAGTTTCTGCTAACAAGTCTGTCTGAAAAATTTTTTAAAAAAACAAAACAAAAAAGAAAGTCCTCCCCGGCGGGGAATCGAAACCTGGTCTCTCGCATAACAAGGGAAAAACCTCTTAAAAAATCATGTTTGGATACTATAGAAAGGAAATACAATGGGGATTAACACCAGATATAACTGTGTCAAAAGCGCCCTTTGTTTAACGTATCGTTCAACACCCGATTCAAAAATTAATGAAACCAGCCTTTCGGTACACCTTGTGATTACGCGGGGACAAATTCTTTGTGTAGGGTCTCACTTGTTAAACTTAACTTCAAACAGATACGACACTTTTTGTATTTCGATTTAGTAGACAAATAGCAGAGATTTTTGCGGTTTTTGGCTTCTTAGGAAAAGGCAGAGAAGAGAAAGTGTCGTCAGTATTCAATCGATTATTTTAAATTTGGATTCATTCCATCACCTCTAAATGAACAGCAGCCGATGTTTATTTGTAAAGCTGTATTTCCGAACGAGTCTATGAAACCATCAAGGTTGAGCAAACATTTGGAAAATAAACACGGAGATAAGGCCGATGAAGATATGGGCTTTTTTCGAAAATTAAAGGAGCAATACACCAAACGAACGACTGTTACATCTCTTTTTCAGAAGACAGAAAAACAAAACAGCAATGGCCTTATTGCCTCTTACAATCTATCTTTGATTATCGCAAAATGTGCCAAACCGCATACCATTGGAGAGACACTGATTCTACCTACAGTGAAGGAAGTTATCACAACAAATATGGAGCGTGATGCTAGTGGAATCTTGTCATCAATCCCACTCATCAACAATTCTGTGTCCCGCAGAATTGACGAGATGGCTGATAATATCGAGTCAAAGTTCTGTGACGATATAAAGAACTGAGAATTTGCCATTCAGTTAGATGAATCTATCTTACGAGATAATGAGGCCTTGCTCTTGACATCTGTGCGCTATTTGAGAAATAATTCTGTCACAGAGGAACATTTATTTGCGCGATCTCTAACCACGGACACGAAAGGATTGTCAAAAATTGAAGTGCTAAAGGAATTTTTCAATGAGAAAAGCATTCCTTTGAAAAATATCATTGCATGTGCTACTGATGGTGTTTCAGCAATGATCGGTAGTCAGCGTGGTTTTATAGCTCACCTAAAAAACGAATCACCTGGAGTATTTGCGATTCACTGCGTAATACATCGTCAACATCTCATCGTCAACTGAGACTGAGTGAGCGCCTGAAATCTTCACTGCATACCGTAATCAAAGCTGTAAATACAATCAAGGCTCATCCTCTTAACCATCGTTTATTTCGTCAGCTCTGTCATGAAAATGACGAATCTTTCGAACGCCTTTTGTTTCATACAGAGGTTCGTTAGCTCTCGAAAGGTAACTGTCTGGAGCGTTCTTATACACTCTATGATACGATCATTGAAGTCTTATAAAAACGTGATAGCTCATTCTGCGAGGCCGTTATGTCTTCAAAAATGATCTGGGATATTTGTGTGACTTCTTCGAAAAAATGAATCAAATGAATCGAAAGCTGCACGGCCAAGGTATGAATCGCATTAAGGCAAAAGGAATCATAATGTATTTCATCGATAAATTGACGCTTTTAAAGCAAAACATTGCCCGTCAAGACCTAAACCAATTTCCTAGTCTGCAAAAATTTGAAAATCAACTCGATGAGTCTGATTATAGAACTTATTGTGCCCACCTTGATGGAGTTAAGGCAGAAATGCTAATGCGTTTTAAAGATTTGTGCGAACTTTCAGTCCCAGAATGGGTGATGGAACCATTCCATATGGATGTGACCACACTACAGCAATCGTTGCAGGAGGAAATGATCGAAATGTAAAACGATATTGAAGCTAAAGCCAGGTTTAATCGTCTGGGCTACGACTACTTTTTGGATTTACAAACGCTTTTTTTATCCTGCTCTGTGGGAACACGTTAAATTGTTCGTGCTGGCCTTTTCAACCTCATATTTGGTCGAAAAAGGCCTCAGTGCTGTGCTCAAGGTTTTGAGTAAGCCGAGAAATTGCCTTGGCATAACAACAAGGCAAGATCTTAGACTCCTTCTCTCCAACATCAAGCCAGGTATCAGTGCATTGGTCGAATCTCATCAGGCACAAGGTGCGCACTGAACACTGAACAGTAACAATACATCGGAGGGGGACGGGGGTCAGTACCGAGCATTAGTGACTCAATATCTTTGGGAGTTGACAACATTTATCAGGAATTACACCGCATGTTACATAACAGAGTACTTCAATTGTATATACATATATATTCTTAGTAAATTAGCAAATGGCTTTGATTGTTCTAAAAACTGACTTCATTTTCAATGAAAACCTTTGAATCGCCCATTTGTAATTCATAAGTGAACTGCTGTTCTGTGCGTTTTTAAAATCAAATACCCAATAATTTTGTTTCAGAGAAAAAGTTGATTTCATGGAATTGTCTTCTACTGAGAATTTCAAGGAAGGATTTTTTTTTTTTTCATTTTTATAGAAGGAAGGGGTAGGGGGGGGTTAAACTTTTTTTATATTCACAAAGGGACGTTTTCCGAGCAAAGGTTGGGAAACACTGGTCTAAGAGAAAGGAAATACTTTAGAAAGATAGGGTGAATACATCAAAGATCTATTTGACGGTAATCAAGAAGCCTATGGACGGCCCAAGTATACTATAATGAAAAGCTGAAGCAGCATTAAAAAGGATTTAGCATAGTAAAGTTAGGTCAAGATACTGAACTCATAGTAACAGCTGACGACATTGACATAAAAAAGTTAACAGAAATTATTAATGAGATCTACGAGAGTGGAGTAATACCAGACGATCTCACGAAATCAGCTTTCATAACTCTTCCTAAGAAGTCATGTGCAATAAAATACAAACCTCACAGAACTATCAGCTTGATGAGTCACATAACAAAGTTAATTCTCAGAATAATAATGATACGTGCTCGGTCTGAAATTGCCCAAGAAATTAGTGAGCAACAGTGTGGCTTCACGAGGCGCACTGGTAGTAGAAACGCAATTTTCATGTTAAGGAGATTAAGTTAACGAGCTATCGACGCCCAACAAAATATCTACTTTTTTTCTGGATTATACAAAAGCGTTTGATAAAGCTAAACATTAAGTATTGATGGAGATGCTACAAAATTTAGATTTGGAAGGAAACGACATTAGACTTATTTGAAATTTCTATTGTGAGCAGAGTGCATGTATAAAAAATGACGGAGAGTTAAGCAAATACACGTCAATCAAAAGTGGTGTCAGGCAAGGGCGTGTTTTTTCACCGGATTTACATAGTTATACAATGATGTTTTCCTAAGAGAATTGAGAGAACACCGATGATATATTGTTGGAGGCCAAATTGTAAAAAACTTAAGACATAAAAATCTCATCGCAGCGTCTCAAAACGACAAAGTAATTACAGAAAGTAATCAGAAAGGACTTTCCCTTCACAAGATCAATCACAAAAAAACCAAATGCATGCTTATTTAAAAAGATGTAATAAGAAAAGCCAGCTTATTAATGATAAATAATGAACAAACAGACAAAGTAAATAAATTCAATTATTTCGACACTATACTTACATCTGGTGTTAGATGTGAAGTAGATATAAAATGAAGAATTGGTATGGTAATTGATGATTTCGGGAAACTCCGGCATATCATAACAAATAGAAGCTTAACAACAGAGTACCCCCAAAAGAATTATTAAGCCATATGTAATAACTGTGTTGACACTTGGCAGTGAATGTTGAATAATAAATGAGAAAATGAAGAAAAGGATTGAAGCCGCAGAAATGCGGCTCTTCCGCCCCGTGCTAAAGATCTCGTAGATTGACAGGAAAAGTAACGACGAAATATTAATGATGACAAAATCGAAAAGATATTTAATTAATCCGAGAAAAGGAAGCACAACTCGTAGGTCATATTCTCAAAGAAGGAATAGAAGCTACAATTCTGTCAGGGAAAGTAGAAGGAAAATGGGCCAGAGGAAGACTTAGAATTTCATATTTAGAGAGTGTATGTGGATGGAAAAATAAAGAAATTACCTCAAATTTAACTGCTGTTACGTTAGTTCAGCTTTCTATAGACAGAAGCCGATGGAAGTCCATGATCGCCAACGTACTTAGAGGATACAGTACTTACAGAATACGGCACTTTGAGGGAGAGAGATTGTGATTAATTTCTCCTGTACATGACCTCTGCCGGTATGCTTGTGAGAGCCAAAACAATAATAATTAGGTGCACGTCCTAATAAAAAATTTGGATTCGTTAAACTGACTAAGGAAAAACTTAAGCATATATATAAAGAAAAACCAAACCAAAGAAAGAAAAAAATATGCCTTATAATGGAATATATCCAAACATGCTGAGAAATCTACATCCTACCTCTGAAAAACTAAATGACCAAAAAAAGAAAAATGATGATTATTTAGCCAACGATGAATTGTTAAAAAATTGCATAATAACAACCCTAAATTTAAGAAACTGGAACATATTGGTCCATATTTTGGTATATAACAATGATTATTATTTTAGAGGAAAGTAGAAATGATAAAGAGAGGTATTTTATTTGCATTCAAGGTAATTTCATTAGTACTTGGGAACTTAAGAAGGCCCAAACGAGTTATGTGGAGCAAGCTTTAACTTGGAAAAATATTTTTTCATAAAAAAGTTATTATATTTGAGATTTCAAATTTTTCTAAGGTCTATGCAAGGTACAAAAACCAAACTGAAATATAAATGCAAATCTCATCCGTTACACTAATATTAAAAAATAATTTAACACGTCTTTCTATTTTTAATTCTATTTTCGTTTTATTTCAATTAAGTACAAGCAGAACTCATCTAGAAAGCAGCACATTTTGATAAAGAAATAAGGTAAAGAGATTTATTTACTTATTTGATTAGTTAGCTATTTACTTACTTATTCAAAATCATAAAAAATTAAATAAATAAATAAATAAAAATATAAGCTGTCTTGGACGATCGGAAGAAATATTTACTGCAAAATTCTGAAGGAGAACTGCGTTCTACAAAATCTCAAAAGCTCCAATAACATAAAGATAATTGCATAAAAAAGACTGCTTGGGGAAAAACTTACAGTTTGGAAATGGAGTCATCTTCATGCTTACGGGTGTCACTTTACGAGCTTTCCTTTTTGGACTTTTCTTAAAAGAGTAAATAATTGCAAGATCTTCTTCTTCTTTTTCGTAGTTTTTTAAACCACCATGCTGCGGGGATGGGCAAGAGGGAGATCTCCAAAAATCAAAGGATCCCTTTGACATATTTGTGTTCTCAAATCTAGAAAAAACAAATGTAAAAGAAAATTCAAAACATGTTCTTTTTGAAGTGATGCAAGTGGAGAAAAATTTATTTTGTAAATGGAAACAACCGGCATAAAATAAACAGTTGTATTGTTACATAGGACAGTTGCTTGTTTAGTGTCTTTGTTCTGCTTTATCTCTTGTGTATTGTTACATACGCTCTGTAACACTGAATTATGTTTTGATTAGTATAAAAAGCCTTGATATTTCTTGTACATTTTATATACATTCTGAAGAAGGTATGTGAATACCGAAACATGTTAATGATGAAAAGGTTAAAAACTATCGTGTTTTTTATGAAAAAATTTATTTTGCATTTCAAAACGCAGTACTTATTTGTGAAGAAAAACCCCGCTTTGATCAAGATGGGAAAATCAAGNGAAGTGATGCAAGTGGAGAAAAATTTATTTTGTAAATGGAAACAACCGGCATGAAAATAAACAGTTGTATTGTTACATAGGACAGTTGCTTGTTTAGTGTCTTTGTTCTGCTTTATCTCTTGTGTATTGTTACATACGCTCTGTAACACTGAATTATGTTTTGATTAGTATAAAAAGCCTTGATATTTCTTGTACATTTTATATACATTCTGAAGAAGGTATGTGAATACCGAAACATGTTAATGATGAAAAGGTTAAAAACTATCGTGTTTTTTATGAAAAAATTTATTTTGCATTTCAAAACGCAGTACTTATTTGTGAAGAAAAACCCCGCTTTGATCAAGATGGGAAAATCAAGGAAAACTAAATGTAAGAAGTGTTATTTCTTATTTTATCGTTACAACTCTTAAGGCTTTACAGCTTTGAGAGTTGTAAATCCTGTTGATCAGATAGTTAGGCACATTTAAAAGATTTTTACTGATACTTGGCTTGATTTTTAATTCCCTCAAGTGCCTTACGATCTATTACACAAATTGAATTTTGTAATCGCCAAAATTTTATTGGTACAAAATGTGTTATTTTTAAAAGGTTTTATCCATTAATTTCGCAACTTGAAAACATAAGTTTAAAGTAACTCGTTACTTCAAAACTCTGCCGTTCCTATAAAGGTAATGCAAGCAAAAGATATCGATTAGGATAAACCGCTAAAAACAAAATTTGTTTTACGTCACCATATACAGGATCAAACTTCTTTGGAGAGGAGCTTGTGCCTAGCGGTTAAGTCCTTGATTTCAAAAAATCGGAACAAAAGTACTTCAAAAAGTCCTATCACTAACATTAGCATTGGCATTGGCAAATGGTAAGAGAATGAAAGGTCAATACTCTCATAATTGACATCAATGCATGCAATGTACGTATATATTCCTCTCACCTGATAGTTTTAACTTTGCTGGTTTTACATGGCATCGAAAGGGTAGTTGAAATTAAACGAGAAAAGATTTTTTAAAACCACTGTCTGCTACAGCCGTTACCATTCATTTAAAAAAACCACTCTTAAGCAAGTATCTTTTCATTTTCAACGAGTATTTCTTTAATCAATTAACAAAAACCTGCAATTTCTTACCAAATAATTACTCTGTGCTAGACTGGAACTAGACTGGTTTAACAGATTATTTATCCAACTCCACGATGTAAGTCAGCTTAATGCTGCAGTATCGTCAATGTTAACAGTTAATTGTGTGGTACCTCAGGGTTTAATTTTGGGTCCATTATTTTTCTTGCTTATATTTTAATGAAATACCCAAGTTGTTACTTCATTGTAAAGTAATCCTGTATGCCGACGACACCGTTTCGCATTTCAACTACAAAAACCAAAATGAAATCGAAAAAGATATGTCAGGAAAGTTTCAGATCCTCTCTGAATGGCTTCGAGATAATAAATTGCTTTTGAATATGAAAAATGGAAAAACGAAAGTTATGGTTTTCGCCACCAAAATTAGACTTAACAAAAAAAGAAGATACATTGAAATTAGACACACCTTAAAAACTGTCAGTGTTACCAAAAGCTACAAATACTTAGGAAAACAGCTGGATAAATCACTCATATTGAACGGTTATTTCTCAACTATCAGTAAAAAGATATTTAGAGAAATTGAGACTATTAAAAAGAACGAGACCGTTATTAACAAAAACTGCAGCATGTCGTATTTATCAACCCTATTTATAATCCCATTGTTCATTAACTTTAAACATAGGACAAGCCTTAACGAAGTAACATCAAAATTGGAACAAAGTGCTCATAAAATTTTTGTTACCAGAAATAATTTTCAGTCAGTAGAAAATATCACAAAGAGTATCACTTTTTCACGGACTACTTTAATTAGGTTTCACATAAATACCCAACAAGAAAATAACAAAACAATTTAATAAAAAACTTTGTGAAACAGATCTCAGTCTGGGTATTGTATCCGGAACGTCTTGACTATAGTGCAACTGTATTCATTAATAAACCACGGCTTCCACTAAGCAAGTCTGTAAATCTATTTCTTCCCAAAGACTTGGAATTCAAGATTTCTGGATGATTTACAACGGTCTCTGGTATTCTAGAAAATCGATTATTGCTCCCTTTTCTAAATGTGCCCGCTTCTCTAAGTTCTCTGTGGTAAAGGCTGATCTCGTAACTATATTTTTTTCCCCAAATTTTCTCTAAACGACATCAATGTTTCCTTTCCTTATTTTTCTTCACAAACTGATAAGTTTTTGGGCTCGCTTTTCATAAATCCAAATCTGATTTTAAACGTTTTATGGGCTTTATCATCCTTAAGCTTCTGAGTTAGATTCGATTCTGCTGGTTTGTCAATAAAGAGTGTACGTCTGGGTTTTTTCTTTGATCTCCAAAATTATAACTCATTGCCTCCTGAACCCTTCCTTTCCGTCTTCCTTGAACGTTTTCAATGTTCTCCCTGTCCTCAAAGAATGCAGGTAATCTTTCTGATCCTAGCACGTATCCACCTATAAATCTTCTTTCTGTCATCAGTAAGGTCTTGAAGGACTTACCAACAATGCCCTTGTGGAATTTATGCAGAAACTAGGTCTATTTGTTGACCTTTGACATGAGGTACAAGGGTCTTGTTCTACGGGAAACCGTTTAACTGTAATCATGGAGCGTATCCATAGATTATTACTTCCAGCTCGTAAAATGGAGTGAAATGAATTACATTTGCGATTCCATTATTGCTGAGGTTCTCTTTCTTCTTCACATCAGTGATCTTCCTCGTAAATTGCTTCAGTTCATCAACATCAATGCTGATGACGATACCTTGTACAGACTGGCATTGGCCACAGCGTAGTTACGCAGGAATAAGTAACAATTGCAAAGGGTTTGCAGGCTGACTTGAGGCTGTCAGTGAATGGGGAAGAAAGTGGCTGGTTTCTTTCAATGTGGCAAAACCCCAAATGACGTCGTTTAACAGAAAGCAGAGTCTTTATCTCTCTGTTATTTCTGAGCAATCATTTGGACGTTAACCCCGGCGAGGTTCCTTCTCCTCTTGAGGAATGCTTGTGAATAAGGATGCTTGGTGTGTAATTTTTTGCATTTCTCAAGGATATTATGGTTAATCTATTGGTAAGTCTGGTTCTAAAAGGGCGGGTCCTTTGTGTTGCGCTAGAGAGTACCTTACGCCTGACGCCTTTTTGTGTCTTCATAAATCTACCACCCGTCCTTGGACAAAATACCGTTGTTACATCTGAACTGGTGTTCCCAACTCTATAATGTTTGTAGTGTCCAAGAAATGTAGGTTCTGTTAGCCTTTTTGCCAATATTACCATGGAAACGGCTCGAATAAGTTTTTGCTTCTGTGGTAATCTCTCCATGAATGAAATTTCTTTCCACAAATATTTAAATTGTGGAACGTTTTGGCTCCTGTGTGATTTCCTCCATCGTATGGTCAACTCATCTCTTGACCTTCTCATTTACAGTCTTTTTTACACTTTCATACACTTAATGACTTTATGCCTTGTATGGTTCTTAACCATATGAAAAAATTCAATTTTTGTCCCAGGCAGAAAAAGGAAAACGTTGAAAATTACTTTTATTTTTTCGCTGGCACTCGACTGGACCAAAGGCGCCAGAATAAGAAGCTGGATGCAAGTGTTTTTCATTCAATATTGAAAACAATCAGACGCCCATTTCTTGTAACGGGTTGAGGAAAGCCCGTCACCTTTGGTGACTGGCAGTCAAAAACAACTGTTACTATGAACAAATCCTTTTTGTTTGCAAAACGGATTGATAAAAACTGAATATGAATTGCCTCTAATGTTCCAAATGAAAGGTATACTTATCATGGGCAATTAGTTTTAACTGATTTAACTTGAAATTTTCATTGCATTCGAGGTTACGTAGCGGATGCTCTGTTATAGCAGAATCAGAATCATAATTATGCTTGTATCCCTGCACTGTCTTTTTTTAGTTGAACTCGCCAAACACGGGATTTTCCTCTAAACACACAAGGTACGTGTTTATTTTATCAGTCTTAAGGATGTACGGCCTATGTATCTGACATCACACGGCAGTTAAACGCATACACAATCATACTTAAAATTTGGCACACAAGACATCCGTTGTGGACATGGAAGAATTTTTTGGTAAAAGTAAAAATAACTTAAGGTGCAGTAGCACGATAACATCCAGAAACTGTCTTGGTAATTTGCTTTTCAAACTTAATAGCAACCAGTTTTATTCAGGGTAGTTTCAGGTATATAGGGTCCTTATGGGATCCTGTTCAATAGGGTTTTCCAAACCAGATTATTTGTGTAGAATTACGTTCTCTAACCAATCGTGAGGATAACCATTCCTTAACAACATCTGCTTAATTTTACCTCCTTCTCCAAACAATTCTTCAGGAGAGAAAACAACGACAGCACGATGGACTAATGTTCTTATCAGACAAGTATCAAAATGCGTGGAGCTGAAAGAGTCCCACCGTACGTACGGTTCAGTAAAGGTCCGTTTTGGAAACACCTTGGTTTCAAAAAACTAAAGCATACAGAAATAGTAAACAACAATCCTTTTTCAGGAGTAAACACCAAGGATGAGTGAAGGTTGTTTAGGTTAATCGAGAACTTATTACTGTATTTTTATTCATAAATAAGGCATATGTTTCATCGGCCAATCTGTAATACAAAAAAAAAGAATTTAATTTTGTGTAAACTAAAATAATTGCCTTTCATAATATCCTACAAATACATTAGCCAGCCCCAGCCCAGTGGCGTGCTCAACTGATTTTGTTGCAAAATTCATTAGTTCCACAAAGACATCTTCTGGAATAGGGAGTGACTCATTGTCCTCATTTGTTTTACTGCAATTTTTATGACTTCGTCTAATGAAATGTTGGCAAATAGACTTTTAATATCAAAAGAATAAAGCCCAAAATTAGCTGGATCTACAGAGCATTTCAAAATTTTGCTAGCAAATGTAAAAAAATCCTCTACACAGAAACTAGAATAATTATTTAGCACTAGTTGAAGGACTAGTAAAACCCATTTTTTTAGCTCGTGTTAGGAAGAGCCTATTACTGATGAAATAAGCCAAATGGGGAACACCGTTCTTGTGAATTTTGGGTAGGCTATACATTCTAGGTCGCTAAAATTCAGAGAGTCTAATTTATTCATAAATATCCCGTGAGAGTTTTTCTCTTTCCATTTTCGAAAAACGGTTTTGAAATTTGCATTTATTTTCGGCAATGACTTCACTTTTCTCGATTGGGCGAAGGTTTATTGTTAATAATGACTTTCATCTTTGTTACGTAGTCGGTTTCGTTTAATATCAAAATACCAGTTCCTTTATCAGATCTGCTAATACCAATGTCTGAATTATGTCGCTGATTCTGGATCACTTCAAAATGTTCCCTTTGCATGTAAAAATCTTTTAAAACCACATGGTAATAGCTATCGACCGAAATGAACTTTATTTCAATACGAATTTATAGGTTTTGTAGCACTAATCGTTTATTTGAACAGAAGAAGAAGTAGTAAACAGAAAGGGTATACTAGTCATTGGTATAGTCTTACAATGACGCCTTTTCTCTCCAAAACTTCTGCGTACAAAAAATATTTCAACAAAGAATTGTTGTACAAAAAATTAAATTAATTAACATGGACAAAGCATTCACAATTAAATAATAAAAACACTTCAAAAATCAGCGGTAAATAATCTGTACAATAAAGATGCCCTACTGTAGTTCAAAACAATTACTTTAAAAGTACTAACATGGTTTCAACTTAAGTCCTACTAAACTTCAACTTGCTAAAGAAAACCCTTTATAATTTTTAGTGTGACTAATGGAACCTGAAGCTATCATTACAAATATGTAAAGAATAAATATTTTGTTAGTCTGTTTATGGTTGCCACCTTCATATATTGTATAAATTTCAGTTTCTAGAAACACAAATAAGCGTCCAAGAAAAAAACCTCTTTATCTATGAAATTAATTCTGATTCCAATTAAAAGTCACTACGATATTACCCCCTTCTGTAGTTAACTATTGCCCATTTTATTTGCACTAAAAAGTAATGACGTTTACCATATCAGTATTCTACAAACCTCTGGAATTATTCATACTTACGGTAAGATCTGGAGCTAAATAGTTGCATGCTATTATTTCACCAAAAATGTGACGTAATGATAAAAAAGTACATACTTGCATTTGTTCTCCAAAATCAGATCCTAAGATATGCTTTACGATAAGCCAATAAGTATTTCTATATGTAACGTAGCTAATAAAGCTAGTCCGACCATTCTTTAAATAAAAAGATCCAGTGTGGCAAAATTTTTTCAAATCAAAATAAAAATCTCCGCGAGTCATTTTCGCTCCTGACAGGTTTACATCTGACCACCAACTTCTCGTCTGTGTTTTCATAAATAAAAATGTTTGTGATCTTGTCCATCGCAGCTAAGAAACCACGCCAGTATGTACAAAGGGACTTGCGTAAATGTATTCCCCGGAAAAATAAACAGTAATTTTTTTAAAACATCAATATTAACTGAGTAAATTTAAATAAGAATTGCTCTCTAAATTGACTCTTCTGCAATAGCGCCCTTAATGTCGATCTGCCAAATAATTAGGACGGCAAATTTTTGTCGTCCTAATTCTTTGTCGCAAGTCCTGCGCCTCAATTGATGTCTTTTCGAGCACCAGGTAAGCTACGTATCCCATGTATGCTACGAACGTTGAAAAGGTAAATAACTTTCACATGACGTGCTTACGAAAACTGGTGTAAATAGAATGGCACAAAAAGATACCCCCATACAGAGGCACTAAAGGTATCGGAACATACTTGGTAACTTTGATAATGCAGAAATGGCTTGGGCATGTCAAAAGGATGAATGCATCCCTAAGACAATTCTTTTCAGTGAAGCTCGTGATGGCGTTATGAAACAAGAACGTCATGTCTTGAGATTTCACAATGATTGCAAAAGTGACATAATAACTTTTAATGTGAATGTAGATAATTAGGAGGTGTGCCCGACAAAATATTCATATTGAAGAAACATTGACCATGGAAGCAAGGAGATATGAACAAGCCCTTATAAATAGAACGAAGGAGGATAGGAAAAGAAGAAAGCAGGCCTTGCAAAACGTAAATGCATGCGATGGTGCATTTCTTTGTGCACACTGCAATAAGTACTGTCGCTCAAGTAATTGACTGTTAAGGAATACCTGGATGAATCAAGACTAAAATTTTACTTAATGTGTACGTCTCTCGTAAAACCAGTTATTATACCTTCTATCTTAAAGATCATTGTCTTTAAGATGGAAGGTATAATAACTGGTGTTATGAGAGACGTTGACTTATGAACAGTGCTAACACGGCAGTTTCACCACAGAATAAACCAGCAGACGTTGCAAAAATAGTAAACAATAAATTTGAAAAAAAAGTTACGACACTGAAATGTACAAATTCTTTCTTGCCATAGTGAAAATTGCATACAGATCGATATAACCAACATTATTATCTACATAGCTTCTGCAAATCAGAAAATAACCATTATTGGTACACGCGTCAAAGTCTTCTGAAAAAACTGCAAAATAATATTCCCAAAACCAATTTGTAAACTTCTCTCTCTAACTTAAGGCCAAACAAATATTAAAATTATTTATTTTTCCTGCCGTTTAAATACTGGCACTAACGATATTCAACTTTTCAATTCATTTTTTAAAGCAGATTTGCAAGTCATACATTTGCAGTCAATATTCGGATTCATTTTCTCTGCAGGCGGCACATTCATTTACACTGGGCACAAGAAAAAAGCTACTAAATATATTTAATTCTGCTCTCAGTGAAAAGCCGACAACATAAGTTAACAATTTTCATTAGTCAAAATTGTAAGGTAACAGGTGTATTTCTCGATCAAAAGGCGTTGTAACGTCTAAGAATTACGTCAGTAAAAATATACTAATTTCACACTATAAATGGTTTATTATGTACCTTGCAACATCAACAGTTAAACTCATAAGCAACCATATTTCATTTACAATTTTTTATGTATAATGGACGTCTTATCTGCCACAATTCTTCATAAAAGTAGGAAGGTAAAATGCAGCGTACTATTTGTATTTAAAGGAATTCTAGCTGGTAGTTTAGTGTCAATCGCCAACATCAAGCCAAGGAAGGGCATTTATTAAAACAAAAAACTCTCTTGCTAAAAAAATTTAATCTTAAGCCAATTTGTAAATTGTAAGACCCAATAATTTATTTACAAAACTATACACATTAGCTACAAATGAACATTTACTGCTTTTCTGGTTAACTGTGTACAGGCATCTAAAAAAGTCAACCTGGATCAGCTCCTACATCAAAACTGTCCTGTCATGAAGTATCTACAGCGATATTTCAGTCCCCTACTAAATACTATTAATGGAAGAAATAAAAACTCGAGATCTGCAGAATTACACTGCAAATCCAACTATTCTGATACGGCTCATGATTATCTTGTCTTGTCTTTGAGAAAACAAAACTTCCACTTAGCCATATAGGTTAACGAACACATATGTATACTGGTTGAAGAAGTGCTCATATTTCGAGCACCCCTTCCATTAATATACAAAAATGCGTCGTGTCAGTAGTCTCCCATTATGTGACGAGAAAACATTAAAACAAACTAACCAATCTAGAAAGCATAATCAAACATCATAACATCATAAAATACTATCCCCAGGTTCATAAAGCTGTTGGTCACACACACGCGGTCAAAATTTAGCATTGAAAAATCTATTAAAAAGCAATAAGATGTGTTGACTAGTTACAAGAAAGCCTGTGAACTGGTCAATACATTGAGCTTTAAGCTGCGTGAATCTATCGGGGCAATGGAAAAAACAATCAGTGATGGAGAACACATCAAATGTATGCAAACCAAAATAAGGAACAAACTTATTTTTTCGCTTCAACGAGTCACGGAGAAGAAACGATATTTTGGGGGGAAAATTTAAACTTTAAAAGAGAGATTAAAACATTTGTAGCTGCCACTCTGGCTTTGAACAAAAGCATAGACATAAGTGATTTGCCTCAATTAATCATACTAATCCGAGCACATACTGAAAGTTTCCATATTGTTAAAGAAACTATAGATAAGACATGCATGAGGTCCAAAACTACAAGGAAGGCTATCAGTGAGCAAATGATTAAGGTAGTGGAAAAATTTGAACTGGTGGCCTGACAACAGATGGAGCTTCCTCCATGACAGGAAGGACTAACGTATTCACAAATATTTTTGGATAAAGTTGAAGCACCAATTAAAATAAAGATCAGTTACTGCACTATCCACCAAGAGAACTTGTGCGCAAAAATTAAGTGGGAGCTTTTTCTGTAAGGTTGCGACTTTGGAGGGGTTCTGGGGTCTGCAACAGAATATTACGTCACTCATGAAAAGACGTCACCAGCATGTATCCTATTTAAATAAATAGTACTGGTTGAAGGACTTGACATTTCCCACACATTACACATCTCTGAACTACATTGGAAATTGCAAGGAAATGGTCAGCTGTTTGAGCACATATGTGAATTTGAGAGGAAGTTTCACCTTTTCCAGGATCAACTGGATAAAACCATCTTACCTATTTCACTTGTCTTGGAACCAAGAAGATTGAATTTTCTGATCTTGATTTCACATTCCAATTTTTGGCTGGCAGTGGAAGGCAGTAAGTAAGTGTTGTGACTCATTTAGTTGGAGTAATATATGGACATTAAATGGAGCTATTCTGAAAAACATTTTGTATATTTTTACAAAATATACGTGTGAGACAAGCATCCAATTCAAATTCAAATTCATATTACATGTACAGCTCACTGGCAAAAAATGTTGTACAACCTTATTCAAATTCAATTTTACTACGAATTTTAATATGTATAAATTCTTTATTTGTATTTGTATATATATTTTACGTCCATTCTGCACAACCATGTCTTGTTTGCAAATAAATAATGTCTATACTGAGAGGAGAAACAAAAAATAAATACATAAATTAAATAAAAAAAAGCAAACAAGATATTTCGATTTGACAGGTCGCTATCACACCTATATCAAGTTGCTGGGCATGTGATTAATAACATCATTATCCGTGGACTCGTCACTGATGTTCGCATTGTCGGGGTTACAGTTATATCATTCATTGCACTCATACGAGGTTAGTGGTGATAAGATGTCACAACCACCAGTATTTTTATCGAGACACCATCTCTAGGAGAGCTGCCAGTCAAAGCTGAAGACCCAATCCTGGCCATGAGACACGTTTACATCCCGCCAGACGTCAACCTGGTATTTACAACTGCGGTTGGTTTATTGTTCTGAGTTTTCCTTCTCATAGGACGATTGCCAACCAAGGTTTACGACCTCGTCCTGGCCGGAAAAAAGAAATAAAGGGACAGACTTAACTCCGCCGGACGTCAACCCGGTATTTCAAGGTCTCAGAGTAGGCTAACAGGTGCTACACCTTGCCTAAGGGTGACCTGGAGGTAGTTGTGGCAAAGGGTAA
>RDPX01000003.1:919456-952581 GCA_003991215.1 Morbakka virulenta
ATATATATATATATATATATAAAGCTTTCGATTCGGTTATCCGTATTAAAGTGCTCAATACATAAATGCAGAGCGTAATATAAGATATGCTAAGTTGGAAAGAATCAAAAAACTACACAAGCCATTTATTTATATATATATATATATATATATATATATATATATATATATATATATATATATGTGTGTGTGTGTGTGTGTGTGTGTGTGATTTTTGTAACGTTCTTTAACCAGTATAGCTGATGAGTGTAAGACACGAAACTTTAAGTTCAAAACACAAGTTTTGAGTTTTCTCTTTTACCTTGTATATATATATATGTATATAATGGGGTTTGTGTATTCTACTACAGCCTCAGGGAATGGACAAACTTCCCTGCATAGTCCCCAGGTCGCCCTTTGGCAAAGCGTAACACCCGGACAGCCACCTCTCTCTGGGTTACAAAGCCCTCTTCCTGTTGTAACGTACTGCCCGAGTGGGGGCAGTGCATATATTGGCCTATGAACTTCCTACATGAGAACTTCCACCCCTTTACACCCAGCTATGGATTAAATATTTAAACTGCACTGTGGATTACTTGCTGCCTTGAAAGATGGTACTGAGTTACCAAAGGCTATGCCCACTATCTATATCTGTGGTTGGCATCAGGAAGGGCACACGGCCAGAAAAACCACCTCCCTATTCAAAAATGCGAATGACAGAACAAGTAAATTCCACATCGGATCGATTGCAGGCCGGGTTAAAAACGACCGCCTTTACCTTAAGAGACCAACGAGGTAATGGAAATTTTGCAACTGGCTACAGAAGCAAATGGAAGCGGGGAGGGAAAAGACTTGGAGGAAAAAGAGGAAATTGACGGGAGCAAAGCCATGAAAAAGAGCTCGTGATTGGTTCTCTCAATGTTGGTACAATTACGGGGTGACAGCAATAAGCTGTGGTATTTGATAGAAAGAAGAAACCTTAAGGCCCTATGCATCAAGGAAACAAAATGGAAAGGTTCAATACTAAGGAAAAAGTGGGAATGGATACAAGCTCTACTACAGTGGGTCAACAAATAACAGGAAGGAAGTAGGCATTATCCTTTAACCATCCTTAACAGCAATAGTAATTTCAGTAGAGATGCTCAGACAAAATTATGGGGTTAAGGGTCGATGTCAATGGGGTCATCACGCAAGTCACGGACTAGGAGCAATAAATGAGCATGGCGAGAGAAAAGTGCGCTTCGGAGAAAGCTCCGATCTGGCTATTGTGAACATTTTCTTCGCGACGTCATTATGCAATATAGTACCCAGCTTGACTACATACTCTGCAGAAGAGGACTGCTGAAGGAAGTCACTGATTGCAAAGTACTGGCAAGTGAATGTGTCACACCAGACATCGGCCTGAAATATGCAACATGAAGCTGCGGACGCCATTACAACGGACCAAGGATATGGAGTCAAGATTCAAATGATGGACACCTAAAGAACCACAAGTTGGAGAAACGATCAAAGGTGAAGTCAGAGAGAGGCTTGGAGAGGTATTGCCTGTAAATTGGGAATTTACAGCACACGGAATTCGCACAGTGGCTAGCGAAGTGCTCGGTTTGTCTATTGGTTAGGTAAAGAAGGTGGTAAAGAGGCACAGAAAAGTATAACGACAGAGAAGCAAGCCTTCAAAAAGTGGTGCACCATTACGGAAGAACAGACTCAAGATGTATATAAGGTGGAAGAGAGGGAGGTCAAGCAAGTAGTGGCAACAGCAAAAGCATATGCGTTTTATGATCTGTACAACAATATGGAGACATGTGATGGGTTCAAATCTGTCTACAGATTAGCCAAGGAAAGGAACAAGGATACTCAAGACACACAGCATGTGAAGATGATGGAAGACAAAAATGGTATTACACTGAATTTGAATAAGGAAATCTTGGAGAGGTGGAAGGGGTACGTTTTAGATTTAATGAAGGTGGAGAACACCAGGGAAGATTGGGAAAGGAGTGGACCAGTTCAATAAAGAGACGTCAGTCCCAGAGGAATTGACGTGGGTGCTTACTGAAATGTAGAATGGTAAACAAGTTGGCCCCGATGACAAACCAATTGAAACCTAGAAACATCTAGGAGACTACGAAATAGAGCTCCTTACAAGTTTATTTACCATTATTCTTGACACAGACCAGATGCCAGATGTGTGGAAGAAACGCACAATACTTCCCATATTTAAGGACAAAGGAGATGTTTAGAGCTGCTCCAACTACAGAAGGTCAAAGCTATTAAGTCACACCATAAAGGCCTGGGTGAGGATTATGGATAAGCGAATTCGATAAGAAGAACTTTAAATCAGCCAAGAACAGTTTGGATTTGTGTCAAAGAAAAGAAGGGATGCTATCTCTGCATTGCGAATGATGGCGAAAAAACACAGGGAAGACCAACAGGAGCCTCATTGTGTATTCATAGACTTAAAAAAGCATATAACAAGGTGGCGAGAGATGAAAATATTGTATGAGAAGGAAAGGAGTGTTAGAGAAGTATGTCCGCAGGGTCCACTAAATGTACAGAGAGTGCAAGACAGTCGTCAGATGTGCAGTAGGAAAGATGAAAGCTTTTAATGTAAAAGTAGGCTTGCACCAGGGGTCAGCCTTAAGTCCACTGCTCTTAGCAAAAGTGATGGATGTACTAACAAAAGAAGTGAGGAGGGAAGCACCAGTAAAGGAAATCTAAAGTTTGTAAAGTTTGTAAAGGAAATCTTGTTTATCAATAAGGATAATGGAGGGGCTGAACAAAAGCTGGAAGGATGGTGGCATGCACTGGAAAGACGAAGATTGAAAATGAGCCGAGGAAAGACGGAGTACCTCTGCATAAACAGTAAATATCAAGCACCGCCGATTAAAATCGGCGATGATGAACTGCCAGAAGTAGAGGACTTCAAGTACCTCAGGTCAACTATTGAGCAAAGTGAAGGTAGTGGTAAAGAAGTCAAGGACAGGATCCAGGCAAGGTAAACAGCTGACGGAACATGACCGAAATTCTGTGTGATAAAAGAGTGCCGCTAAAAGTCGAAGGGAACCTGTACAAGACGGTAGCAAGGCCTGCTTATAGTTAGATGTAGCACTAAACAGATCACGATGGAACTTCAAACATATCCACACCCAACTCGAGGTATGACACCATAAAAACGACTATAATGAAGATATTGACTGAACATCTATTTTAAAATTACAATCCATTATGACCTTTATCTAAACATTTCATTTTACATGCCATTTGTCAGACATCCCCTTACCTGTTTCCCAAAACACTAGTACTCAATGATAACTGGTCACATATGCAGCCCAATGCCAAACATCAATATACAAAGAACGTAATGCTCTCAAAATTCAACCTTTTTAACTGACGTCAAAGAAAACGGATAACAATAAAGACGCTGGCTATCAGGTGTTCACCCCGACCTAGACCCTGACTTATTTTGGAAGCCAATTTCTTTCATTAGGTGGAAACCTTACATTGGCCCTGTTATTATTTTTAGATATTAAATACTAACATTTTTCTCTTTTATTTATCATTAATTCCGTATAAATTATCATTGTACAGTAATTGTTTCTAGCCTAGTTCTCCCATTGTCAGTAAAATGTCATATCAAACTGCTTATTTACGTTACTCTGAATTCATAATAACAAAAAATATCATCTGAGTCCCTTAAATTCAGTAAAGTCCCGATTATATCCTCCACCCAATTCTAAGTCTAATAAGTTCTTTGTTCATTACGCCAACTGACTATAGCTCCACATATAAAAGATTTTACTGATTTCAGCACAATCTAGAAAAAAAATCCCATGACAATTATAGGAGATATCCATTTGGAAAAACAAACCCCCACGAAAGCTGTCATTGTTCTTTCTAAAGGACGAGGTTACTACTGTTCTTCTAAAAGGCGAGGTTAATATTGTGTTACAAACCAGACTTTGTGGTGTTTATATTCACATTAAATATGTCGATTATTCACCTTCAAATGATTTATTTATAAAAATATTCTTTGTAGAAAAAATGTAAAAATTTTCTATTCGTGAAATTTTTGTTACATGGTACATAACCAAATCAGTACAGTGGACGCTTGTTAACTCGTACTCCTTGGTTTCTGACATTAGAACCAGTAAATTCTCCTGGGCTAAGAATTCATACCAGGAGAGTCACTATTTACCACCATAATCAAAAAGCATAGGCATGCAGGTTGATAAAGGCTTCTATTGAATTACGTAATACAAATTGTGTGGCAACGGTCATTTTAACCCTCTGCGTTCGAAAAGACGAGTCTCCCTTGCCTTGGCAATGAGACAAGTGGTCTCCAAAACTGATGTATAGTTGCGAAACACGAGGTCTTCGAATTAATGGGCGTAAAATACACTAGAAAAGTCAATTCCGAAGTAAAGACTTCACGAAAGTTGAGGGTCCACTGTACATAGAAAAGGTTAATCTGAAAAATAAAACCCTCGCAGGACAAAATTTTAACCCTTCATTAAACTGGTTAGATTGATGTAGCGTCCATTGCCAAGGGAACTGAACTACACAACTTCGTTACAATATGATCGCTCTTTTAAGGAGGAAGTCCAGTAAACTTTTAATAACTCCCCTACAAACCCAATATTAAAAACCTTACGATTTCATTACATATAATCACAAATAAAACATTTTGATAGGCTCTTAATTCAACATACAGCTTTACCATAATTAAAATATCCGAAATTAAAAAATACGACTTTCATCCTCCTTTACGTGACTTTTAAGGAGCAATCCTTTATACCACAAAAAGTGCTTTTCAATTATAGATAACTTACTATTTTCTGTAAAAACTATAAAACGATATTTGAGGATTAGCAGTTGTCACGTAAAACCGTGCCTCTTATAAATGACCTTGGCCTACCTTTGTTCGTTGATGATCGGCAACCTCAAAAACAAAGCTTGCAAGAACACAAAACTGTGAAATCAAAAGCAGCTGGTTGAACTCTGGGCACTGATAACAACTTATCAAATAGAAAAGCAAACACATGGTATGTACAACAAATGGATTCTGTAATTCATACTAACTTGTTCAGTTCAAAGTTAATCGGGAGCACGGCTTTAACTACTGCAACAGGAGTCCTCCCCAGTGACCCAACCCATGCAAAAACCTCTGACACATTTATTAGACTGTAGCGTCCATTTGATTCAAGTTTCTATTGACTTACTGTGTCATTTAACCTATAAGATGATATTGTAAGAGCCTTCCCTTTAAAACATATTGGTCTGGGAGGCAATCTCCGAGATTCCTCTGAAAATATTTTATTACCTATGGTTTGATGATATACAGATTTTACTAATTCATTGCAAGCACTAAAGAGTTCAAGGTAACCATACTCAAAGATATCAATTCCAGCTTTTGTTATACGTACAAGAAAAACATTCTGAATTTCAAGGCTAACTTTTGTTCCCAATACTGCAAACATATTTAACAAATTTCAATATATTTCTCGATGCTATCTAGCAGTTGTCCATCTGTATCCCATCATCATATGATGTCAAAATATTTGTGCTGTCACATAGAACACCTATCCATGGTGCTGCCTTCAATCTTTATACAAATCTGTATACTACGCAAAGCCACAGCTAAATACAAAAAAACCGTAAGCACTGCAACACCAGTCAACATAAACTACCCACCTACCTCGCAAGATATACCAGACCCATAAGAGTACCCACTAATGAAAAATACGCTCGAACTTAATTTAATAATGAACTAATAACCTAAATAAAAACGTCAGTACAATTGAAGGTCGTACTTGCTGAACTGTACATACAATGATAATGATAAACATTTTATTAACTGACGGTCCGACCACAGATGAGCCTTATGACAGTTACAGATGGGAGGTATGCTGTCCTAAAACCAAATGTGAACTTAAGGATAAACCGTTTGTGAGATAAAACAAAATAGTAATTAAAAATTAGCTATACCATTAACAATTTAAACATGAATGTTTAACTACACTCTACAATTCTTCTTAAGCGTAAGTGAACTACAAGAAATATCTTTAAGGAGTAAAGATGCTTCAGAAGAAGATGGATGGATTATCTGCAAATCTTCGGAGTGCCCAAAAGATCAGTCGGTGTGACTGTGCTACACTAGTTGATATCTCCAAGAAGCTCCTTTGCATCAGAGTCAGACTTAAGCGAGGACGAATACGCTTTGCTGGCCATTGCTATTTTGCCAAAGACGAGGTTATATCTGATCCTATACCACTGAAAGGCTTAAACAGTAGGAGGTTATGGTACGTCGACTTTTTAAAGGGAAGCACTGGTATTATGCAAGATGATGTACAAACGACGATGACTGGACGTGTAGGGAGGAATTGGAGTTAGGGAGATCGACACAAGAAAAATAGGTATCACGTGGCTTGCAGAAAAAAAACTCTGAAGTACATTAAAGGCTTATCTCTACATTAAAGTTCCTATACTCTAGCAGCTTTAAAATCCTGTCTGGTATCCTAAAAAGAACATGAAGTTGAATTTTGGAGTCTGGTCGAAAAAAGGTAAATAGCCGTCGACACGAAGATATACCTATCGCTAGCATTGTTATTTAGATGTCTCACAAAGTACAGAAATATGAGGTGAGTGAGAATGAAGAAAAGCTTTCACAAAAGAAAAATTGGAACCAAGGCCGCTGCCACTATTGAAAGTTGAGGAGAATATTTTAGGAAAATAACGGGCCTTTCTGCATCTGTTTAGAGCCAGTACTACCACATCTCTAGTTTACACCTTCGAATATGGAGTCAGTCTTCGGTTCGGAGATTCTTCGTACCTCTTGACTTGACCACTGCAGGTCTGCCATTCGTTTGACTGAACGTGTTATAGGAAAATAGGGAGTGGATTCCCGAAACCATGACCTAGACGCAGACCATCAACACATGAACCCCTTGATGATCAGGATGGTATTAAACTGGGAGACGACAGCTACTGTCTACCATACATTGCCCTCACAAGAGAGGAGTGGTAAGAAGTGAATCTAACAACAGTTATGGTTTATCAACACAAAAGGTTTATGGGGACACCATCCCTAGAAGAGTTGCCAACCAAGGTAAAAGAGGTCCTCCTCCCCATCAGACAGACAACCTCGCCAGACGCCAACCTGGTATTTCAAGGGCCCGGGGAAAATAATACGGACCTATTAACCTTAGTTGATAAAACTTCATTCTGCCCATTTTTGTATGGTCCACCATTGTCCACGAGCCCTAGATTTATCAAAACACCGCCGCGATAGAGAAATATCAATTAAACTAATGTTCAAGGAGAGAAGTATTGAGATAATCTAGCTTAACAGTTGGCAGCAAATAGCCAACCAAGTAGGTCATATTGTTTTGCAGAAGACAAAGCAGGGGTGGCGAATGTTATTTGCCTCAAAGGACAAGCTTTATTTTCTGGAGCCGACTCAACTCGCATTTAATTGTAATAAGAGTAATAAGAAAAAAATTGTGTTTTATGATACTTAACTAAATACTAATTATTAATTTCTATTCTTTTTAAGATATTCGAAAAGTAATTCTTTACCAAATACTTATTTTAATTTTATTACCACACTGACATAAAACAATATCACTTCTTGTGGGCCGCAAAAATCCTTGCGCAAGCTACCGTTTGGCCACTACTGACCCTAGAACTCTTACCACCAAATCGTGAAGTCACCACAAAATTACGTATGTTTTTAACACTGTTGTAGACTTTCCGAATGTGACAGTTTTCAAACTGCTATGTGAAGCAACCGACTCACTAACCCTTTGTGCATAAGAAGATTTACCATAAGAAATATCACTTTTACAAACGTTCCTTACCCTTGGAAAATGAAAACTGAGAATTATCACACTGATCCCGCTAAAGAAACACTTACAAAAGTTAATCGGATAGACAACTGAAAATTTGGACTTCACCCCAAAGATATCGCTTCGTGTTATACCTGTGACTAAGTGTTAATTCAAATTTTTATCCCTCTTCCCATTCAGCTGCACCATTAGTTATAGCTTCCCCACAAAACAAAGTTCATTCGAGGGTGACCTCAAAGTGAGAAAGAAAAAAAACGTACTCAATCCATCTCTCTAAAGCTCAACAACTCTCTCAGCCACAAACGTCTGAACGAGATCAAGCAATAATGTGTAAAAGTATCAATGTCAAGACACCTGGTTGGACAGTTAACAGTCATCGTGAGATCACCACGCAAAGAGAGATTTTATTGAATTTCTTCTGATCTGTCAGATTGCTATAAATAATAGAACCAACTTCTGTTGTGAGTATTCGCCATACACAACGACATTAGCAGGGTCAAGTTTCTTCAAGCTCCTGTCAATGGCATCAGATACAGTCTTGATAACCAATGGAAAGTCAGAAAAGGGAGTCAAAGGACTACTATAATTAAAAAACGGACATTATAATTCTCGAGGGTGAGAGTCATGAAAACACGTGTCAACCACAAATTCAAGGCAAGGTACTGCTAAACTTGCAAAGTCTGCATGCCTATTTACGTCTAAACAATGGACATGACTATCAGCATCACAACGGAATCCAGGGTCAAATTTAGAATAGGATATGTGGTCTGGATAACAGTCACATATGGAAGTTCATAGTTATAAAAATCTGTTTGGGGATTAACTTAAGCCGAAGATGTCACAAACAGTCGAAATGATCCTCAGAGCTGTGACTATAGTGATTTCCGTATCGCCATTAAAACACTGTTACTATTCTTATGCTTGCCAAACTCATACATATAATCCTAACCTCATAACACTCGTAATCCTATTCAAACTCTTCCAAAAACAAATACACGGAACATTAGGCGACTACAAGAATAAAGAGAATATTGTCAATAGCCAGTTTTTAAAACAAGTAAAGTATAGTAAGCCTAATAATTGAGAAGCCTCCTGAAAAAACTCTAGTGAAGACGTCAACGTATTAAAATAATGAACAAGCAAACATTTTTGCTATCGTAATTACAAAAATTAATTTAGGTTACATCTTTTAAATCTGATTAAAATACTTGAACTTCTTCAGGCCAACAAAATATATGTTTAAATAAGTTAAACTACATAATTAAATCCTCAAGGCTTTAAAGACCTGTTCCACTACCAGATATATTTGTAAACATGTGAAAATGTCAACATTCAAAGCTTATTTTACTTTCTGAATGCATAAAAATTAAGACAATTTTAAGGAATTGTGGCTAGTGGAAGAGAAACATTTCATAAAAACCTTATTCCTGCTCCTTGATCCATGAGCTTTATAAACAGCGTGCATTGCGTAACTGCTACAAAAGTGTATTAACAAGGCTTGTTTTATGGCCCAAATAGCTGACGTCATAAAGAGATTGCTCACGCAATTAAAATGCCTAAACCCTGTCCTGATAGTCACGATTTTCAATTCGTAATTTAAAAGCTGAAGGTAAGAATGTGTCTTTTTGAAAACATTTGTCAAAGGTAGGATGGGGCAAAAACAATCTTGCCCACTTCACCAAGCAAGCAATAACGCGAAGACGCAAGGGTACCACTCAGTGGGTGTTAAAATTTAGGCGCTTAATTTTAGCTTCATTTTACTGGCATTCAGAACTGAGATAAGCAGTACATCCATTGTACTAGTCAGTCAGAACATTTTCTGGTTGTCATTGTATAAAATACTAATTCTTCAGTTTCTCAGATTTGGTTTGTTCTGATTACTCTTTCACCAACAACTCAAAACGAAAATTATTTCAGATTTTTAATCGGTGCATCTGGTAGTAATAGCTAACTGTTAACAAGTGCCATCCAGTGTCAAAATATCTATTAACCAGTGTCGGGAACGCAGAGGACGGTTTCTTTTATCCTGCTTCTTTTTCCAACCAATCAAAAAATTTACCTTTCAAAGCTTATAGATGTTGCTATGAGAAGGATCGCGAATGGGAAAAGGTCATCAAAAAAGTTATGCTTTGGCTTAACCAAGAGCATAACTTTAAAATACGGAGGAAGCCTTGCTGGAGAAACGGAAGGAGTTAAAGCCAGGAAGGTCCTATTTGATAAAAGTGATACAACGATGGCTGCAGTGAGAATTTTGAAGTTCCAATAAAAAAGACTCTTATTCACTATCCAGGCGTTCAACGACTAATCAACAACTTGAAGCGGAAGTGTACTGTGCGAAAAAAGTAATAAGGAAATATTGAAAGCATTGGATAACAGCAACCTGCAAACCATCAAAAAGCTCTGTAAAAAGATCAGCATCACAACCTCAGTACCACATGATATTAATGACTTGATCTTTTCTGGACTTCTTGGGACGAAAGTCACATGTCATTTGCTGTATGGCATACCAAACACTGCTTAGTGAGTCCTGTGCTCAAGCTAATTTTGTTGATAATACTACTACGGATTCGAAAAAAAATGGAAGTAGAAATAGGTAAAGCATAGAGCGGTTTCTTTAAAGGAAATGATTCTGCTCTTTACTTATGTAAACAAGAACGAAAGCTTTCCAAAAACGGCGAAAAACCACGTTTAGCAACCAGCATATTAATTAACTAAAATGTTAAGCCATTAAAGGTGGCCCAAAATATAGTTGCATTAGATCCAGTGTGCAAATTTCTGAATCTCATGAATTAAACAGTAAAAGTGGTTGGTGAAATTTGTGAAACCGGCGTTTGACTTTTACACATCATTAATGTTTGCTTTAAAGTCGTTGCATCCAATCAAGTTTTCAAATATTCGTCAGCCAATTTCCTTCGATTTGTTGACTTAACATTTTCATTTTTCAAAAAGCGTTTGGTAAAAGACACAGGTTGTTCCAAACATTGATTCCATACAGGCAGCAGATTTTTTGAATTTGCTTTTCGTGTGCTCCTGGCATATTTTACAGTCGATAGAGTACTTACTCGGTCTCCCAAACACTCAAGTTTCCTACCGTTCATCAGACAACTTGAAGTATCGTCGGTAAAGGCGAGAAACTGGCCCCATCGAACTGATCAAAGATGTTAACCACATCATTTTTATAAAAAACCTATATCTACGACAACAAGTAATTGCTATAATAAAACACAGCAACATTGAAATTTCTGTTTAAAAAAAAAGTTAAATATGTTCTAGACTGCAAATGTTAAATGAATAAGGTCTGTGTAAAATGCGCAAGGAATAGCAACTATGAAGCGTGGTTCAGCAGGAAAAGTTGAGATGCGTTAGATGTTACACATTAGATGTACGTTGGATGTTACACATTAGATGTACGTTAGATGTTACACATTAGATGTACGTTAGATGTACATACAGATACCTAATCAGAAAAAGACTAAGACGTAGACCAAGTTTCTTACAATTCCAGAATGTACAAATTGCTGGGATAGAACTGCAGCGGGATGGCGAGTGAGAATTATAAAAAAATATCATTAAGCCACAGTTTATTTTTACTTCTTATCCTATTTTCTTATTGTAATAAGTATTAAATTTTTATGTATTTTATCCAGCTTTATTCAACATTGCATAAAGAGCCGTAGCATTATATTAATAAGTAGGTTTAACTAAATGTTTTTCTTAATGGTTTCCAACCACATGTTAAGCCAACCCCATAAAATTGAAATAAATTCTCGATGTACGGTGAACATTTTTTAATCAAATCTGGAAAAATCTCCAATTATTTTTTCTCTTCCGTTTATTCCAAACTGACGAGTACTACACATCGAGATGTTGTAAACGTAAGAAAAGGTCACATTTAAAAGCATCGATTCCTCCTACAAACAGAAAATACAACCTATATTTCAGCCACATGACCTTTCTTAAGCAACAGACTACAAATGTTTCATAATTATACAACATGAAGAAATTAATAATTATCATCCTTGGGAAATTTCATGTCCATGTAGACCGTCGGCTCTTGGTCTTTCCACAAATTTATTCCCTTTGCTCTCTGTAGACATTGCACCTACCTGCTCATGTCCAAAGTTTCAGGTAAGCTATTATTTTGCTCCCTCTTTCATGCCAGCTCTGACGTTTATTGTGTAATATCATAATTTCAATCTTTACTGTCTCTTCCTGACCTTCGTAGCATTTCATTCTCTTTTTGCATACCGTCATTTGCTACATTCTTTGTCAATTGAGCTTTTGCATGATCACCGTTGTCTCTTCTCATCTATTTTGGACGGTATTTCAAAGTTCAGCCTATACATCCGCGGGTCAAGAAGCTAACCATAAATCAACTTAATACGCTATTTCTAGTGTAAATTGTTAACTTTCTCTTCGTCGTTCTTTTTGATATTTTTAAAACGGCATCCTTCGTTGTAGCAATTGTTCTCTTTGCTTTTACAGAGGCTTGTACGCTGATGTAATCAGGGTTACTAAATAATTAAAACCAGACATTTGTATTATGGCTTCTCTATGAATTTCTACCTTACACATGTTCATAAAAACTCCACACTTTCTGAAAACAAAATTAAAAACCAGTAATAATGCAGATCTTCCTTTACACTTATTTATAAAAGAACCATACGACCTATATTATATGTATGTTACAGCGAAAATTTAAGTTTTTATATCACCAGTATCGTAAAATGACAGTGTGCACGGTCGATTTGTAGTACACACCTGCATGGAATTAAATATGCAGCTCTCAGCAAGATAAAAAATCCTATTTTTATGCAAAGTTGAACAACACTAACGGGCCAAGAGAATTTTTCTACCAAGTCATTAACCAAACTGTACTCCAGAAAAGAACTGTAAGACTTGCCGTTTTCAAAGTACACAACAAACATTCCTTACACTCTCATATGCCGCACTTTTTAAGTACGTAAATCGAGATTTGGAATCCTGACTTGGGCTTCCGTTTCGATAAACGACTCATGCCACTGCTTAACCTCTTTAAAAAAATCATCCTTCATGTATTAACCTAAATCCTTATTTGGATTTTAAAAATTCAGTGTTCTTCATCTATTTCTTGTTAAAGTCTCCAGTGTAAATCTTCGGTATTTTCTTCCACAAAGATCTTTCTTGCAAATTTCAGTGGTATTTCGTTGTCATCTCCGAAAAATAAAACTCGTAACAGTAGCTGTTTGCGTGTGCGTTTTAGTTGGTAAAACTTTATAGAAATTGTCTTTAAGTAAAAAAAGTTAACACGTGGGAAAAACGTCTTTACAAACAAATTATATCATTAATCACTTTACATCGTATTAAACGAGGTACACATAAGTTAAGCTTACTGTGTTTGGCCTGTATTAAAAAGCGAGTCGCTATTCCGCTTGCCAAAAAAAGTCTATATCGAAGCAGAAAATACTGCCTAGGCCAGAAAATAGGTATAAATCATACAACCTAGAATACCACAATCTAAATATGTAATATGTAAATGATTGACAAAGGTCATAAGCTTTTCACAAGGATTCTTAAATGAAAAGATTTAGAATTTTAAGATACCTGACATTTAAACATGCACACCATTTCATGAGCCGTGCAACATGGCAGTGCATAGCAGGTCACAAATAGCACAAAAACCAGCAATTAATCAAGCACCCAGCAATCAAGAACGCATTGGGACACTTTTAGCTCATCAAGGAAGTAACTTTAGCTTACCAAGGAAGTAACTTTAGCACAAGGAACACACAAACTCATACTTACCTATCTGCCCTTTAAGCAACTGTCGCTGCCAGAATTGTATACATGTTGACAAGTAAGAACCAGCTTTATCCAAATATTAGTGAGAATAGTGTATCAATAAAATTGTTCAAAAG
This sequence comes from Morbakka virulenta, assembly GCA_003991215.1. Lineage (NCBI taxonomy): Eukaryota > Metazoa > Cnidaria > Cubozoa > Carybdeida > Carukiidae > Morbakka > Morbakka virulenta. The sequence continues at coordinate 933,177 of RDPX01000003.1, forward strand.
AGACTTCAAAGAGAATTCAAAACTCAAATTTACGTCGATATTTACTGCGTTTAAGATACCTGACGTTTAGAGAAGCTATGATAATTGACTTGAAAAGAGCATGATTAGTTTTGCTTTATGCTAATATCAGTGGAAATACTCTGTGAGTTTTGACACAGATTATAATATGTCATTATTTAATGGGTTTTAAAGTACTTGACATTAATAAAAAGAATAAAGGAAAAGATAATATTTAAATACTGACTGGAAAAGTGAACTTATTTATTGCGCAATATACGAATCTCAAAGGGAATACTCTATCAAAGGAGTTATTTAATTCTAAAGTTAATAAACACTTTAATAACATTAACGATTGCTGGTTCTGAAGTCAAAAGATAATTTTTTGTTTTTAGAAAAACACAGGAAACAAAGCCACTAACTGCATGACAATATGAAAAAAAAAGACAAAAAGACAAGGTTAGGCCAAGAGAAAAGAGTTGAACTTGGACTTAAAACACTCACGCATACAAAGAAGCAAAGCCCTCAGAGAGCAAAGGGTTCCGCAGTCTAGCTATCTGCGAAAAAAGCTGCATTCATAGACAGATATATTACGTACTATTTGAAAGAAAGTGGGGATTTAAAAGCGATGATGTCAGAACAAAACAAAGAAACCTGTTTTGTTTACTGCAAATAACCATTGAGTAATATATAATGTAAGTAACGTGACAGGACCTTTCCTTTTAAATTAAAACAATTTTTTGTAACACCTGTTCCAGTAAATTAACATTAAACAACTATATCAGCGATAACTTTGATATTTTAATGTCGCAGTATTTGTCATGTCAAAATGTTGCTCCAACTTGACCCAACTTATTTGCATTCACTACTCTGAATAATATTACAATCTTAATATTGTTATAAAAAGGCTTCGAAAATTAGTGCATGGAATCGGCAATCAAGAATATTGGGGCTTGAAATTCTGGTTTAAAATTTCAGCCAAACAGTTACGACAATTTTTATAAGAGCTGAAATCAAATTAACTCAATCAATTCAGAAAAAGTAACACTTACAGATGCTAAGACCATATATAGCGAAATCATTTTTTTTTTCTGTCCAATCTCTTGTATTTATAACAAAATGCTCAATGTGTAGAGCAAAGCACGACACGCTTTAAAAATAAATATATTCGTTATATTTCTAACTAACAGTTCCAAGATAATACAATCATCAGGCAATAATCAGGTTATTGCTTGATGATTGAAAAATATCGTGGAACTCTTAGTTACAAACATAACACTTATTTTTTCACCTTCTTTATCTTTAAAATATAAACCTCCAATTTACTTTTGATTGATATTTCTTTTTTATCATCACTGACAAAACTGAAGCTTAAATATATACATAGTTCGACTCTGTACAATGTACACCCACAAATTTACAGCTGGTTTATATCCAGCTTTTGCACACATTTTTAACATACATATACGTATAAACGTGCGTAAAATAAAACGTTTCATTTGGAACTTTCTTCGAAACTAAATCTTAATTTGTGAAAAGTGTGAAACGGACTATGTATATTAAATGTAATGTTACATGTTATGGTACACATTACACAATATGTGTACATATGAATATATAGCTCACAAGCCAGCTCAATATAATGGGGTTTTTTTCTACTTCTCCCTACGGTACTAAAACACGTTCTTTGTATCTTATTCCGTATCGACTGCAAAGCCATTGTTTTCTATTTTCCCTGCTAAAATATAACAGACTGCCAGGCAAATAGGTTACAGCCACACTTCAATGTGATTTTGCAAGTAATCTTCATATTACGTCGTCATTATCTACGAAATTGATGCTATTTTGTACCAAAATCTTTTGCCTTATAGTTCTAATATGTTGACTACATAAAACCAAACTAACTAAACGTTACTAGAAGCTTAGATAAAAATATGTCTGCCTAAGCGATCTAGCTATTATTCTGATTTCCTTTTCAAATAAAATCTAAGTTCTCACCTTTTATTAGCTACCTCCGAAAACAAGGTTTTATTCTGTAGCAAAAAAATCTTTAATACTTCTCCTCCTGAGCAACTTTTCTCCGCCCTTAAGTTAGGAGCAAGTGACCAATTCAGCTATATAACCAGCGATAAACATCTCTACACATTAAAACAGTATGTGGTTTACATCTTTCAAATGATGGTTTAGCAAATCTTATCAACTCGCCTCTACCATTTCCTTGTTCCTTCTAAGAAAGAAAACTGAGCAAAAACAATGCCTGTACACCTGCTGATCTGCTGACTACCGTTACTCTCCTTAATTCTTGTTGATATTAATTATCTTACAACACCTTAAAAAAGTCATTTAAGACTAGAGAAGTACATCTTCCTTATAAGGAGCCAACATATTGGCTTTAGCATCTTAATCCTTTCTTTTTCAACTAAGCTTCAGCTACTTTTTCATTTTTTCTATGTGTTTCACTGGAACATTTAAACCTTTACAAAATTATTCAATTATTAATTAAAATGTTAACCCTATTTAGTTTTATCCAACTCCTGTAATGCTACGCCTGAATTTACTACCACTCGGATTCAAGTTTATTCCAACTGATCAAATCAAAGCTCAAAAATAAACTATAATTTCTGGTGCTGGTCGATTCATTAATTCAACAATAAATTATGTAAATTAAACTCGAAGGCAATTTGTCCATATGTATTAAGTACATTGATAATACAATCCTGCTTCTGGTTATTATTCATATGCTTCCTTTATCAACAAAAGGCTACCCCACTGATAGGTTGGAAATGGAGCTAAAAGATGCTAAATAACAAACCTTTGTAACAGTAACAACTGTAAATACAGAGTGTCAGGTCAGCCTTGTGTTAGTCTCCTTTCATAAGCCAAGGGAAAATTGTCAAAATCCCAGATAAAAAATTAAAAGAAGATCGTGTAAAAGCCTTCATTCTTTTCACGACAATTTTTGCCTTTAAAATTAGACTCAACAAAAACGTAATGTAATCAAACTGTTAACTTTCAAAATGCTTTGGAACAACCTTTGGTGGGACTCGACGAAACAGAAGACCTACATACAAAATCCATTAAGAAGGGTGAAGGCTATTGTCGAGAAGACAAAAAATGCTGATAAAAAGGTTTTGGGGCGTGGGGAAAAAAATCCGACACCTCGTTTGTACACCAAGCCAAAAAGCGAAACTACACAACGTCACGTTTACTAAAACAACCCTCAAGAAGACTTCAACCATATTACGGGAATACAATTCGCCGTACACTATAGTAGCAACAAGTACATACGAGAGCAAGGTAGAGCATTTTCAGGGTATCCATTTAAGTCAGCCAAATCGGACCAAATAAATCTTGTCCAGCAAGTCAAGCCGAGCAACTCGTCAAGTCAGTAATAAGAGAAAATCTGCTGTTCAGCTTCTCATCAACAAGCAGATACACATATGCAGTAAAACGTTAAGCCTGAATTTAATGTTATTGACAATTAAATTAAAACAGCAGATCACTGGAAACACCAAACGTTCTTACTTCACTAAACTACAAAATTGAGATGACATTATGCCCAGAAGCACAAAACAGTATAAATTAAACAGCTGTCAATGAACTGATAATATAAAATTTAGGTGTCAAATTTGTTCATATTTCACAAATGTTAAATTAAAGTAATTAGTGCGGGAAATTCCCACCAGCTTTTCACATCTCTTTCTCTTCGGTGTGATACAATTAACAAATTCCATATTTTTGTTGACTTTGATTAACATACGAAATTAAGGCCTGAATCCTGTGCTTCGTGTAAATTTCCTGTTGCTGTTTTGATCTAAATTGGAGAACGATTCTGAAAACAGTAGTAGTTTAACGATATCAAACTTCAAGCCTTACAGTGATCCGATATCATTGCAACCACGAACTCAAATGGCAAGTACTCTCTTTCTGGTATCCCATCTTATGGTCTGTGTAGAGAAATGTGTCTTATTCCAACTCGTCCCGACCGGAGTAGAAGTCCCAGCTGGAAAGCCGTTGGAGTAAACAGCTTTCTTTATTAAGGGAGGACCTAAACAGTGGGTAGATCATATTCCGAAAAAATGAAGACCTCGTTCTTAGTAGTAGCATGTAGTGCATTAGATTGTGGTCGACGGAAGACAACTGTGTGAGCAAAATGTACCAAGATCTGATGAAGATTATGCAGTTAAAGTAAGAAGTACAATAACCCACAACTTTTATTTTCTATATTGTTAAACAATTTTTTAGCCTTTCCAAAATTAAATGTATGTTAACGCCCCAAACTAATTAATTTGTACAATTCAAATGGTATACCAAACCTCTGGAACATGCTGGAAAACTGGTCTATTTAACCTATAGCCTGTCAAGTACAAACTATTGTGTTACTACCGCTAGTAACAGAAGAGCCCGCAGAATAGGCTTAAAAAAAAAAAGTATTCTTATCTTCCAAACGAAAACAACTTTGCATCACATGCAAAATCTAAATGCACGTATCTTACCTGTCATACTTTACAGCCTTGAAACTGGACCTCGTCTTAACAAACATGCGGGAAAATCACGACTTTTTCACAATAACATGAAATGGTTCATGGGAAATCATAAATCTCTTGCTCACGTGATATAAAACACCATTGAATTCTACCAAACTATTTCATGTGATGTAAATTATCAAAGGTAAAGTTTTTAAGCTGTTTGAATGTATAAAATGTTCTCAGGATGGTTTTCAAAAATTATATTTGCAGGGAATGATACAAGATCTCAGAAATAAAGGTGGGTTACTGAGGATTTGGGGAGACAACATTTACCAATGGTCTGGTCTCAGGATAAAGGACTTAATTTTACTGCTATGCGCGCACAGACTAATTCTGTTACTTAGCCTCTTATTCGTGTTTTCTATGTTTCATTCACTTCGTTTTTCCTCTTGCTGTCATGCTTATTTGCTTGTTATTGCGTCAGTTAACTCCAAGCATTCCCCAACCTCTAACATTTGTTACGTATTTCAAATGGTAAAACTCCACTTTATTTCCCACATCCACTAAGTAGGTAATTAGTGTTCGCAACTGTCGTATTCATCACTGTAACGCGGAACCAATTATGGTTTAACGCTGAACCAATTTACATCAAACAGGAAATAAATCAATGTTGATGTGTACATCATATTACCCAACTGGAGTTAGATTTGTATTTAGGCAAATCGTGCATTAGTCAGAGAACACCGACGCGATGTTTAAATTAAGGCCTGACAGAAAGTTCTCAGTCCAAATAACTAGTCAAAGCGCTTGCGGCGACATTTTAGATTTTATGTTTTAGGAATCACAGTACTTGTGAAAGCCTGTAGAGAGGCTCCGTTGTGATCGTTTTCAATTTATGTAAATAAACTGAATAACGATCACAACGGTCTATGTAAATAATAACGTTTGCAGACTTCTCAGTAAGAGTCAATGGAGTGACCTCAGCTTGAAAAAGATCGAAAGGAAAGAAAAAACATAATATTGATGTCAAATAATTTTTCAGAAGACACAAAACAGCTACATACAATGTGATTAAAGCATCAAAGTTAAAGGTACGCCATTTTACAGACTTGTTTAAGACATTTTTTAATATAATGATTTTAAAAACTGTCATTTCTTTGGCGGATACAATATTTCCTAACGCATAGATAATAAAGAAAGAAAGATAGATAATAAATAGATGCGTGCTCTACTTAAAAAAGTACAGAGTACTAAGCCTAATCTACTTGTAGCCTCAAAAAAGAGTGTGAATCACATTTTATGTAGCAGTTTTGTGTCTTCAAAAATAATATTGATCAAATTGAAAAATATCACCAAAAATGTTGGGCGTACCTTAAATAATTTTTCGTCATAATTTCATCTGTTAACTTTTGTAACACCTTTATATTTTGATCTGTATGACAAACGCTTTAAGTTTTTGTTGCATATATATATATATATATATACAATGGGAACCTGTTGTTAGCGTAATGCAATGCAACATGGCCAGAGAGTTATTTCTCAGAAGCTCTGTGCTGCAGTGATGAGCCCACAAAGGGCGAAACAGTACTGTCTGCAGATTGAGTATATATACATACATACATACATACATATATATATATATATATATATGTCTGTGTGTGTTATGTGTTGCATTTATAACAAAAAATGCTCAATGCATATATCAGGGCATCATCCAGAAAGTAAAATACGAAACATGTTATAAATTACAACTAATAATTTCACAATATTTCAATCACTGTGTACGGTAATCGAACTCAATCGTCTCCATNTTTTTTATATATATATATATATATATATATATATATATATATATATATATATATACAATGGGAACCTGTTGTTAGCGTAATGCAATGCAACATGGCCAGAGAGTTATTTCTCAGAAGCTCTGTGCTGCAGTGATGAGCCCACAAAGGGCGAAACAGTACTGTCTGCAGATTGAGTATATATACATATATATATATATATATATATATATGTCTGTGTGTGTTATGTGTTGCATTTATAACAAAAAATGCTCAATGCATATATCAGGGCATCATCCAGAAAGTAAAATACGAAACATGTTATAAATTACAACTAATAATTTCACAATATTTCAATCACTGTGTACGGTAATCGAACTCAATCGTCTCCATGTGTATAAAAAACACAAATAAACTGGCATTAACTGTGAGATGTATCCCTTAGCAATAAGATGCTTTTAATATTTGTGGCTGCGCTTTTTAAGTTTATGATCAGTATCACACAAAATGTCAATTTACCATTTTCATTTTTTATCTTCCTTTTTTCCTTTTTCTCCCTCTTTGAATTGAAGTCACAGCAGAAGTAGCATCGATTCATGCAGTAAATGAAATGAGAATATTATGCAAGTCATCTGTTTCCAATGACATATACGACTAGTGAGGAAAATAACAATAACGATCATGAGCATGGCAATAAGGATCACTTCATTCGTGTAATCCTTGGGCCAATCCTTAAGGAATATTTACAAAGATCTTTCTTTGAGAAACAAATTGCGGGCAATTCATGAGAAAAGACTTTTTTTTGCTTCAAACTAATACGTCAGCTTTGATTGTCCTGGTGCATCTGCTATTAGAAGTTCAAGGTCAAGAAACTATAAACAAGTGACGCAGCTACATTTAAATAGTAAAATGGATTTTATAACAAGGCTAAATTTCATGTACATAAGAACTATGCCACGACCTAAAAGCAGTTCCGCGTAATAACGTAACCATGCCCTAAACATTGTCTGAAAAACAGAAAATACCATACGAACATATACTACTGGAATCGATTTGGTAAGTAAGTTTCCAAAGAGAAAATTGAAAAATTTGAGGGATAAATTGTGAACAGGCCATCAATAATAATAATAATAATAATAATAATAATAATAATAATAATAATAATACAATTATTGACTAGGAAACGACTACCCACTTACTAATATTTTTCAAACTAACTGATAAACTTGATATTAACAGGAGGGTACTTTTCCAGCTGGCTCGCTCGTTCGCTGACTGTACTTGCCTAAAGGTTCCTGTCAGGGATATCACTTTTTTGTTTCAATGGTTTCCTCTCATATTACGTCCCACCCTCATCACTCCTTCATTCATCAGCCATAACCTATTTTGGTCATTCAAGCCATTCCTCCTTCCAGTCACATTGAGCCGCTCTCATCCTTCCTCATAGAATTTGACAAGCTGCTCTTTTTTTCACTTTCGCAACAACCTTCAGCTAATATTTGTGTTTTACCTCTGTTCTGTTTTCCCCATTATTCTTATTTTACTGTTTTAAGTGTTTCCTTCCTTATTTTGTACCACCCTAATCCTCCTTCTTCATTTTCAGTCAAAACCAATTTTGGATGTTTTACTTATTTCTATTTTCAGTCACATTTAGCGACCCTCATCCTTACTTTTCAAATGTGACAAGTTACTTATTTATTTTTATTTTTGAAACAAAATTCCGCTGAACTTTTTGTTTTGTCTTTCTTCTTTCTGTTTTACCCAAGGTGATGCCTTTCATCGGTTCACAATCTTATTCTTGTTACATTGTACCGGCTTAAAGACTTACATTTATCTTTTGACACGATTGGTCTTTTAAAATATTGGCTTCAACTTTAAAAATATAAAGACTGATTTCCACAGCAGTCGATGTTGTTGGCAGTTCTCCAAACTCGTCAGGGTCTCTTTTTTCTGGACACTCACAAGACAGGAATTCCGAATAACCACTGCGACTAAGCTGCTAACCTGGAACATAGTCAAAACCTTTTTCAGATATATCTTTGGCTATTTGTAGTGAAAACTTGTCCCTCCCTCTAGCACTTTCTTGTGACACTTAAACAGGCTACAACATCGTTTGAATTTCCTTTCAGATACTACACCAAGTCTGTGTTCATGATGAAAACAGTATTTTATTTGTTTAAATCCAAACATTTTGTACCATGCATCTTGGTATGCAACAGAAACATTCCTCATACTCCTTTACATTCCTTAACTTGATTTTAAATGTCAAGTTTTATTGAAAAATTAGTAACATTGCATTCAACGTTTATAAAATCACCAAAATTAAAACTTTCCATCTTAGCAGAAACAATATCCAAACTAAGTGAAAATCTTCATGAATACAAGAAGGGCCATAGGCTATTTTTAAGAAAACCTTGTTTTCCGAATACCTGTTTCGCAGTTTTAAATACCTTCAAAGAAAATCCACATAGCATCAACATTTAACACGTAATTATTTTTTCACAACGCAACATGCAAGAAAAAAAATTGGCAATCTGATAGCTCGCATGTTTTAAGACGTTCTGGTTAGCCATACACTCACCAATAAATTACACCATAAACCCTTGATAGATATAATCTCCAATTACTTTGGGAGGTGCTTCATAAAAATAATTAATTATTAAAAATTTTTACCATTTGTAAAACCTATGTTATATCCAGGTAATGGGAGTTGATTCAGCCAAAAGAAGTAGAGAAAGATGTTGAAGCTAAATGAAATTTGGCATAAACGTATCTTTGACCAGTGGGCAGTTTTTTTATTGTAATTGTACCTGAGTATAATTGGTAGTTAATGAGTAATTAACTAATTAACAGTTGCTTATGACACACACAAAGGAATAAGCAAAATAATAACCCTCTTTCCTACAACGGCCTTGTAGCCCAATAGATAAGCCATCTGACTCCGAATCCCGGGATACCATGCTAAAATCCTGGTAGGATCGGGCTTTTTCAAACCCCTTTTTCTAGTTTTCTTTCAGCCCCTCCAACCATGTTGGAACGGAAATGGGAAAAGACAAGAAAATATGTCCTTTTTAAAAAACGAGATATTTTTCATAAGTAGCAGCTGAGGAGCATTAGTATTCCGATGTAATACAGTACCATATCAGGAGAAATCAACAAAAGCACACGCAATGCATGTTGCCACACTCGATTTTACACAAGAATGGTTACATGTATAAAAAACAGAATGTTTTCAAATGTTTTGCAAAGTCTTCCCCTAGATTTATGACTATGCGTTGGCTTCTAAAGTAGCAGGGATGAGATTAATTCGTCTTTGCTGCGGTAGCAATGCCCAGCAAATTTCATTTGTCTTTCCATTACGGTGTCGCTAACTGCCGGTATGTTTCCATACAATCCTGCTAAACTCGGATGCTCGGTCTAAGATTTATTGAGAATCGCCCTCAGCAGCCTAGTGTTGCTACCATCTAGCTTTTTCATTTGATCTTTGAGAAGCGTCCAAGTAGTCGATCCATAAAGTAAAACTGGCTTGACCACTGGTCGGAAGAAGTTCCTTTTAAGGCTGTTTGGTAAGGCCGATTTCCAAATACGTGTCAATCTATCAACTGCTTTCCAAGCTTTTGCGATGCGGGTATCAATATCCTTAGTTGTTGAAGCGATCTCGCTTCCAAGGTAAGTAAAATTATTCACTTCTTTAAGCGGAATATTGTTGATTGCAGTTGCAACGCCTGCTTGGTTAAAGTTCATCAGTTCCGTCATTACTATTGTACAGAAGTTTAAAGCGTAGCTTCAGAAGGTAAAACTCGAAAGGTTGGGTAAAGATTGTTGCAAAAATGAAAAGTAATAAGAAGCTTTTCATGCTTAAATAGAAAGGATGAGAATCTGAATAAATCACCAACGAAAACTCACAGTTTGCCAAAATACAGAAAAGTCTCATATGCTCAGGGGAAATTGAGCAAGCTTTAAATGCCTTTAACGAATTTTTTCCAAAGGCCACTGGTATTGTTAGGATTGATTTATTCATAGGATTAAAAAGATCTGATAAAAAGCTATCAGAAGACAAACCAATTAAGGCTCAACTATTTGAAAAACTGATGCATAATGTCTAAAAGAAGGTAAGAGGCATCTTCTAGCTTTCACAAAGTAATGCTGCCCACTTTTACTTCAAAATCATGCACTTTGAAATTTCTTTCCAAATATTATGGCGTAATAGGGTATCTTATTCAGAATAAACGAAAAATTAAAATTGAAAATGGTATTCCTCCTAGTCCAGCCAAGAGGAAAGTCAGAGAACTTGAAAATGAGCGAGTTTTAATAACGATGGCTTTTTTGAGGATGACGGATATTCTCGTTCAATGTCTGGAAAGAAAGGCACCGTTATTGTGGGCAAAAACATCCCAACAAAAGGGTTAGCTGTTTCATTACCTCAACAATCTCTGTGCAAACCTTTAGTAAAGAACATCCTGTCATTAAAATGAGATTTTACAAATTATGCTCTTTCAGTCTTAAACGCGGTTGTCAGTAAGATCACATGGCTCCCATTCTGTTTGTGTTTCCTTCCCATATCAATATGCAATCTTGTAGATACAATGGGTATAGAAAAGCTATATAAAGACCTCATCAATATGATTCCTTGAAACCAGGATGACAACACATGCAACGTACATTGGAGTGGACATTGCCCTGGGTCAAAACGTCTTAAGTTATTTCTTAAAAAAATACTTCAGGAAAAAGCTGATCAAGTATTATTCAAACAATAGAAAAGTAAAGATGGTACTAAACTTGTCACTGTATCATCTGGTATCGAAGAATACATTGAGTTGCTTACTGATATAAATGATTCCCTTATCGCATATGTGTATCTTCCTAGATGCCAAGCAAAGTACCCTCAAGGAAAGACAGGAAGAGATTGATTAACATCATGACATCAACTTAAGGCATTTTGTTGGATTGGTCTGAATTAAGGCACAAATGGGGAAGAACAGGATGTGTAAATTACCTTTATGTATCTGACTGGTCCTGAAAGAAATATTACTTAGGCAAAGCCAAGGGATGTTTGTTTGGTCAAATTTTAGACCATAACAGGTCATATATATCAAAAAATTCTCGTGAAACTGCAATTATAAAAGAGTTATTTTGAAATACTATATAGAATCTTTGTTGTGAGCTACATAACGTACTACTTGCCTAGGCCTATCGCTCCTCCAGAACCTTAAACTATCGACAACACTCCTCCAGCGTCTCCTGTCCTGCGCTACTTTGCGCTTTATAAATAACAATGTTATTCTTTTAATTCGAATCCATTGAGAATATATTACAGGTTATACATACCACCTAACATTGTTTTCATATTTTAATCTGCAATGGAATTTTATGTTAATGCAAATGAAAGAAATCTACAGCAATACATGAACAGTTAACAGGCAACGAGGAATGATTACCATATGCAAACAATACATGACGTCTCAATTTTTGTGTCAATTGTCAGCTTCTACCTTATAATATATCGCTCGTCCTTAGTATGCAAATGATGTCCGTGACAATTTTAGAATTATATTTTCATAATTAGATTCTGCATAAAAGTTGTCAGGCGTTGATTTGTAGGTCTATCACTATTATATTTAGCATTTTATGATTGTCTAAAGTTCCATGATCTAACCAAAAGCAGAATTTAGACTGGCCACTGTAGAACATATCAGACAACAACAGGGAAAGTACCACCACTCGCGAAATTGGCTCATTTTTCAACTAACCGTGAGATATGGGTCTGAAATTTTCAGGAGATTGTTTTTTCATGGATATTTTTTTTAAAGGGTAAGTTTTAGTATGATCCAAGTGTGGGTTACATTTTTATAACTTGGCCACAAATGTCGCATGGACTGACTCTAATACTTGTGCTCTTCAAGAGCTCTTTAACTCCTCCTTTACTGACTTTGTTATTTAGGTTTTAAAACAAATTAGCAATTCAACAAAAAGGACAAAAAACGCATTTGCAATCAAAGCACAAGATCACTAAAATAAAAAGCATATGAAGTGCATCTTTAATACAAGTGGTAATAAATTTACTTCGCCGCAAAAGCATGTTTCAATAAACAGATATATTCCTGGTTAAACCAAGTCATACAAATACACACACACACACACACACACACATGTATAAGTATGCATATGTAAGTACCAAGAGATCCTGAATAAACAAATAATGGAAACGTTTACATGTTTAACAATCATGATGCCGTGTTAATAATATTTATTTGTAATTAGTTCTTCAGATGTGTATGCGTGCTTGTGTTCATGTGTTTTAGTATGTTAGTGTGTTAGCGTGTATGTGTGCATACGTATATGTGCATGAGTATGTGTGTATGAGTATGTGTGCATGTGTATGTGCACATGTGTTTGTGTAATTAAGTAAAGATTTTGAATTGTATTTGTATGTAAAATTCCCCTTCAAATTCCACTTCCAATCTTTTTGTCAAAAATGATACTTCTTCAACCTTGTACTCATACGTGAAATAAATGCCAACCTTAATTATTAAAAGAAACCTAAAATGCTGGGTTATGTTAATGTGACAAAAACGGCTCTGACAATCAGTACAAAATTAATGAATGTCAGTATTAAAAATGAACCGCACCGGACTGCGTAACTTTATGTGTTAGAATTTCTTGCGGGCTTTTCAATACTTCGTTTCCTTCCATTTATATTAATGGTGATTGCGGAGCTTAGTTGTTTGTAACCGTTTAAAAGAAATAATTGCGCTTTACTTTTCAATCTTGTTCATCATAAATCTTTCGATTAACTTTTATTGCGTGAAACACATTACTTATATTACTGGGGAAAGGAATATTTCTGCCCCTCACACGACACTGGAGATCATTGTCAAAACCCATGTGGAATAATAAACCTGATTGGCACGGCAAAAATGACATGGTACATCCTGAAAAAGATTGTTGATCAGCAGAGGGCAATACAAATGTTGCTAAAGAAAACATTATTCCTTTTCATCAATATTTAAGTTAGTTGTCTCCGTCGAGGCCAGCTGCTGTGGTTCGTTACTTCAGTCAAGACCCTAATCTTATCTTCCTATCATTTTAACAGGCTCTCTGCTGGTTGACTGTTGTTCTCCCGATTATGGTTCGAAGACAACAGTTCCTGTGGTGAGCAATATCCTCCCGCTAAGCTTTTTTAATTCGATTTTACCATATGGTATGCACAAATGTCAAAAGTAACTGGAAGCTAAGGGAAGTTAAATTCATGTTTAACACTTAAGTCCTAATTATCGCACTTAATAATAAAAAGGATCTTTCTGATTTTTTCCCCTTACTTAAGGTAAGATTTGAACATTCAAGGCTGGGCGACTTGGAAGAAATAGCAACGTAGTGTTTTATATATCCTGGGTGAGTTTTTAATTCACAAAAGCTATTAAAAGATCCGAGTATTGTAATGTAAACTATGACGTCCATCTGCATAAACACGTAAAAATAACTTTAGGGCATGGCTACATGGGAGTGTCTACCCTTATAAATCGGGATGGGTGCAGTCATTGTGTATCCTAGATGTTCTATATTTCCCCCAAGATCCTTTGACCGTTAATTATTGATGAACCGCTTAAATTGCCTGTAATTCAGGCATATTCTGTAAAACCCTGGACAGAAAAGCCAGATAAGTATTGATAAAAAAGAATAATTATTGGCAACTAGCTACAGAAGAACCACAGGATTGCAGTGTTCATTATTTTAAAACTATATTTTTAAAAAGTTGGTGCCAATCAAGGGACCAAAAGCAATTCCGGAGGAACTGACCTCTTTGCTTCGCCATTACTCAACAAACCCGCAACGATAAATACATATATAAACCTGGATGTAAATAATAACAAAATACAATTTAAAATATTCAAAACCCAAGCTAGTTCTTCAGAATAAGTTGCACAATATTTCATCTCAGCGGAAAAAAAATGTAATTGGCATCATTACAGATTTTGAAGCTAAGAGAACTAAAAAACGCAGATTTATTGCGGGACAAACCACAGAATGACAGTAACATTCTTCTTTTTTAATTTTGGGGGTTATAAAAAAATATACATTGATATTTTTCGAAAATCCTGTCTAAACTTTTTGAAAATTGTTTCTTTTACTTTCCACTTTTGTGTTTTACAAAATGCTTTAAACCAGAACATTTGAGTACCATGTATTTTGCATTGATATTGAATAATGGCTGGACATGGGATTTCGACTGTGAAGAAACCGAACGTTTTGTGGTTGAAAGTAACTAAAGTAAATATATTAGATTAACGCTCCAGAGAAATTCTCATAACAAGGAAAGCTTTGGAATGCTACATAAACTGCTAGTGATAGAGTTCATGAGAAGTATCTGGTCAATATATTTCACGACTGTCCGAGTAAAAACTCGCTTAAATCATCGATTTCCAGTCAAAGCATGACGCGAAAAAGTCGTTTGTGAAACAGAAACAGTGGACGTTACATTTGGAAACAATTTCTTTTGAAAATATATAAAAATATATGGGACTAAACAGCAATCGTATTAGCAAATTATTAATTAAAAATCATCACCAAATATAAAGCTGCTTAAACAAACGAGATCAAGTCCAAGAGTGACGGGGTAAAGATCGTTGAAGGAAAAAAAGAAAGAGAATCTTACAGTTTATCAAAATTTACGGTCAAACTACCCAAATTACCTAAATTATCAAATAAATAACAGCAACGTCTCCAAATATACGAAAACGAATCCATTGCATTGTCCTACCTCTAATTTCTCTTTATGTTTCCTGCTTTTCGTTATTTTATTTTTGTTAATGTTATCTCTTTTTGCAAATTAAGTTCCTTTAAATAAAAAGTAATATAATAAATCAATTATTAGAAGAACTTTATTTGCATAAACAAAGGTACCTTTAGGTACCAATTATTTTGCTACAAACCATTTAATTGTCTTTTAAATACTTCATTGGCAAACATGTGAGGGGCGCCCCGATCCCCGAAAAACCCCGGTCAAAAACCAGACATGTTTGCATAACAAGATGGTGCTTGGTGTGTTAAAATATTTTGAACTAATTTCTTGTGGTGGACAGGATTTGAATTTAGCCATGCAGTATGGTGTTGAACATAGTGATAAGAAGAGAAACGATACCCATGTACTCGATCATCAGTTGCAAGCAGATTATCAAAAAAACTGATCGTCCAATGTGATACACCATGGAAAAATCATCTCGGAATGTATCAATCAATTGTTGATTCCTGGGACGATTTGATGAATGTGTTATCGGTGCGAGGTGAATTATGGCATCTTGCCAACATAGCTAAAGATTTGTTAAACGGTATGATTAATTCATTGAGCCCATTCTTGAAAGCCACCGAAATATTTTCAAAGGACAGTGAACCAAATATTCATTTGGTTCATCCTTCCTACGCGTGGATACGGCGCCAATTAGAACGACAAATAGAGCACAAAAAATGATGGTGTTTCTTCTTTTAGAAAATCTCCATTGGAAGTATTAAATTTGAAATGTGAAGCAAAATTTGTATGATGGTATTTTGCTAGGACCATTGTGTACCCGATATCTTAAGAGGCCGAAATTAAAAATGCTTCCAAGCATATTTCCAAATAACTAAAACAAGTAAAAAAAAGACTTTGAAATAATTGTGAATAAACTGTATCTGAATGATGCTCAAAAGGGAAGTGACAATACATTTGATAAGGACGGAAAATCACCGCCACGAAAACGCAGAAAAATTGGACGATTCTGTAATGAGTGTAGTGATGACGAAGTCACAAACTGATGATAATAAGGAGAAACCAAATTCTGTTGTTTACGAATATTTTAATACTGATATGAAAGGTCGAGAGGTTGAAATTCTACCGTGCTGGAAGTCGGAGGGTGCAGCTAAATACCCTGAACTAGCATTAATTGCACTAAGTGTTCTTGCCATTCCAGCAACTACCACGACATCAGAACGTGCTATTCCTTTTGTTGGATTGACTTTAACATCCAGAAGATCAAATCTACATCCTGATCATGTAAATGAACTTTTAGTAATTAGGGACTAGTTCTAAATTTACTTATGTAGTGTTGAATTTGATTTATTTATTTTTTATTCTTTATCTGATTTTGTTTTATTTGCTGCAATACAATGTGATATTGTTTTGATGTTATCATAGAAATTTTCATTGTATAAATATTGTACAATAAATGTCAATAACTAAAGTATGTATAGATTTTTTCGATAGACTTAAGACATTAGATTGTTGCTTTCCACTTACAGTTTTCACTTATGAAGAATTTCACATAACGCATTTCTGAGAACTAAAAATAAAAAAAACTGGATATAACAAATTCTCAGTAAAAAAACAAAAAGCAGTCGCCAATGACATTAGTGACAAAAACTCCTTTACATATTTTAGACTTTTTCCCCGTCGAAGACTTAATTTTCAAGACATAGCAACAAAGCAACCAGAGAAGAAATATCACGTGATGAATACCTTGGTCAAGAATCTAACTCTCAAGAAAAGACACGAGGGTTAAGCAACGTGTTACAGAAATTAATGGCTTGGATCTTATCTTGCTCATTAACATTAGAGTTTATGAGAGACTGTAAACTCAACATTACACCGCAATTAGAAAAATGAGGTCGCCAATGTAGATATTGCAAAGACAACCAACAGTGCTTTCTTCTAAATTCGCTTCTTCCTTTATGTTGTTTACAGATATGTTGAGACCACATAATAATAATTCAGGTTTGATACATTTTACATTTAAAATTTCAGCTTTCAGCTTTCAGCTTTCAGACTTCAGCGTCCAACACATGCTAGCGTGTAAAATGGACGTTAAAACGAATATGATGATGATGATGATGATGATGATGATGATGATGATGATGATATTCTCTGTTCAAGACCATGGTATAAATGCCATAGAGATTTCACTGCCCTATTAATAAATCGTTGTACGCTTAAATTAACGAAAGTCTTGCCACGAAATCTCTATATCCCACTCTTCATCCCAAACTACATGTTAAACTATATTTTGAATATATCGTAATTCCTTTCATATTTTTCTGTCTGTTCTACATTGGAGATATTATCATTATTTGCTCACTTCTCTGCTTTTTGGCTAAGATAAAGTGTAGGACTCTTTTTCTGCCTTGTTCGAGTTTTGAGTTTTTATTTATCATACGGCTGGTGATAGTTTTTCCATTCTCTGTAACTTTTAATTTGGTTTTACATCCTTCCATTAGTTTAATGATAACAATGATAATATTCTCTGGCACTTTCATCCATCTGTACACTCTAATTATCCGTTCATATCTGTTTATGTTGTAAGTCTTTTGATAGTCATAAAATGACACTGCTACTTTTTTGCACTGAAATAATAATCGGGATGGTTGTGTGTGCCCTTAATAGTGTCGATTGTCATGTCCGACATGATTCTGACATCTTTACTTTCTTCAAAGGCTGGTAGTTTATGCTGATATCACCTAATGCTAAATTTCATACCACATCTCCTGCACATCTCTAAATGAACATTTTTGGCCACCTTCTAATCACATTCTCTGTACTCTCCCCGAATAAGCCTCTTTGCGGCGCTCACAATGCGTTTTATCGCTTTATAGTTTCCTGACACAATCTACGACGTGGCGTTTCCGCTGTGTTATACATGTTATACTTCAACGGAATTTGTCTTCAATGCTTGTTCTTGTGGTGCCTTTGGTCGAGTCTTCACCTCGTTCGAGAAAACACTTCTATACCATCCAAGAATCTTCCCCAGCTTTATCTGCTGTGTGTCGCACCAATTCTCCTTCCACGGTTTTTTCATCCAATTTTTGGTCTTCTCTTTATACCTTCTATGTATGGGGTGTTTCACAATTGTTGGAACAAAACAGCGGCCTCTAATACCATCCATGCTGACTGTATTCTCTCTCTCTATTTCATATTGTTGCCGGAGAATTTTAAACATTCTGATACGCATGGGAATATACACCTAAATCATGCGTTTGACGATGGAGTGGAAGACCTTTTGTATGGCGAAATATTACAGCAATACGTCTTTCAAGATTATATAATCACGATAAAGAAAGAAGACCAATTTCAACACATTTCTTAACAGAAGTCTGATATTCAAGTTGGCAAAGCCTTTAATACTTATAGTATTTGTAATGGTCATAGAGCAATGGGTTCTTTGATAACAATTTACTAATTTCACTTCTTACTGCTTTAAAAGACAGGAATATGTTGATTTCATGACAATATTCAGTCATTAATGGTAGCAGCAGCTGTAGCAACAGTAGTACTGGTGATAGATAAAGAAGTAGTAGTAGTAGTAGTAGTAGTAGTAGTAGTAGTGGTAGCAGTAGTAGTAAAGTAGTAGTAGTAGTAGTAGCAGTGGTAGTATTGTTGTAACTATTATTACTTTTATTACTAGCAGACATCAAGTAATAAAGATAAAGAAAAAAAACCGTACTACGCAAAAGCCAATACGGCTTCGCCGCTTACTTCAATACTCTACAACTAGTGTTTTCAAGATACACAAAGTGATAGTACCACAATCTGCACCTGCTCTGGTAGATGTTTGCACTCAAGTTCCATTCCAAACATTCCCTTCGAAAAAATTGTCAATAAAGAAGGAAACCCAAAGATATATTTTTAAAACATTTGAACAAATCTTAGTCAATTTCAGGTGTTGTGGCAATACCACGTGTTTGGTATGATTTCAAATTCAAAACATGTAATGTAAGTTTAAGTAGTTTGACAGATGCATGGTATTTAAGCCTCAACATATTTACTTCAAGATAAATCAAACCATTTAAAATTTTGCCAGTTTACTGGTAATCGGCAAATAGAAGTAGAAAATGCAGCTGCTACTTGAATCATTCTGTAGACCATCTGTTGATCGATCGATTAGCTTATCATTATATTTATCTAATTTATCTAACTATCTACCTATCTACCCGACCCTTGTCCATCCCTCTATCCAACCAACCACTTATCAATCTATCTATCATTATCTTTCCATCCGTTTATCTATCAATTCATCTATCTACCAATCCATCTACTTATCAGTCCATGTAGTTTTCTATCCATCTGCCTATCCTCTCTCTCTCTCTCTCTCTCTCTCTCTCTCTCACTCACACACACACACACACACA
>RDPX01000003.1:961447-1032103 GCA_003991215.1 Morbakka virulenta
GAGAATAATTAAAGCTGGGAGACCAAAACCGTGCCTTGACATAGTCCAGCCTTGTAAGGGAAGGTCTGTATGCCATCTTATGACAGAATCGTATGAAAGAATTGAATGGCTTTGTGACTCAGACAATAATAAGATTGTATTGCTGGCCTTGTTTGTTGTTTATCCCGGGGAAAGGAGTATGGAACAAAACTGGTATGAGGATCTGAACAATTTGAGCAAATCATCGAGAAAGCATGGCCTCTCACAGGCGCAAATTAATGCAATGATTCAACTTAAAACATTTGGCAGAAAAAGAACTGATTTTGTGATGGACAGCCAGAGACAACGCTCTGTTGAGATTTTCAATGAGAAAATGAAGAAAAATTAGGAGAAAATGCGAAGATTAATCGACGCTGTTTATTTTTTTGGTGAGCAAGAACTTTCTTTCCGGGGTCACGAGAAGAACAAAGAGCCCGGAAATAGAGGTACTTACATAGAGCTGATAGAACAATACGATGACATTTTAAGAAGTCATTTTTCTAATGCTACTGTGTCTACTGGCATGTCTCCCCAAGTACAAAATGACCTGATATTCTGTATTGGACAGCGCATGACTATAGAGATAATTTCCCAGTTCAATGAAGCGGATTTTGTAGCAATTGAGCTTGATGAAAGGCCAAACGTATCGAAGAAGGAACAACTATCTGTTGTTTTTCGATACATTTCGAATTTCCAAGTTTGTGAACGATTCGTTGAAATTACTGATTGAAGCTCGAAGAGAAGTGCAGAAGAAATAGCTCAGCATGCTTTATCAAAGCTTAAGGAGAATGTTGTCGGGCACAAACTTGTTGCTCAGACATATATCAGGAGTTAGTGTAAGAGTCAGGCAAAAATACTCTGAAGCCTCGTTTGTTCAATGCTGTGCTCATAAGCTTAATCTTGTTCTTTTCAAAGTGTTCGCAAGATAAATTCCTGCAAACGATTTTTCTCCACTTTAACTGGGCTTTCCTCATTCTTTCCTCGCTCTCCAAAACGCTTTTCCAACTTACATCAATTTGTGAAACGTAGGGTTCCAACTGCGTCCGAAACTCGTTGGAACTCGAATGCTCGTTTGGTCGGGGCGGTTCACTTAAGTTCACTTAAGTGATCTTCTAGCATTTTTTGAAGGCATTATTGATAATCCGCAGCCATAACATGATGATACTGTGGATGCTGCAAGTGGTTATGTCTCGAAATTGAAGAGTGCTTAGTTTTTATTTTTGCTTGAAGTTTTCCAAAGTATATTTCCTCACACAGAAATATTATTTACTATCCTACAAACAAAGAGGTTTGACATGCCGTACTGTAATGCAAAGGTCAAAGAGGTAGTAGAGGGTATTATTGCTAGACTGAGGACTGATGAGTCTTGTCATCAAATTTGGCAGCAGTCTATGATCAATAATGTTGAGTTTGAATCGGAGCCTCCTTGAAAGAGAGCAGCATTTGAAGGCTCGTTAGAACAAAGCTTCAGGAGGCTATTCTTTGACATATTCTGCAGCAAATTGCAAGGTTCAGTTCCCTTCAAGTTCTTTTCTTTGTCAAACTTCTTAATCCGGAAAGACTGGAGCAACATGGCAGTTAATTTCCGAGAACTGTTTTTTCTTCACTGTTAAATGTTCATGGTCGCCACTCTGACCAAGTAAAGCTCGAGACAGAGGTTAGAGTTTTTTATAGCTTCAAAGAGTTCTGGACTCTTTTTTCCTCATGCCATTCTAGAGACGCTTTTCACGACAGGGTTATTTAAAGCCATGCTGCAGGTGGCTAAACTCTGTGAGTTGATTTTAACGATTCCAAAAACTTCAGCCCCTGTAGAGTGTTCTTTCTCAGCATTAAAACGAATCAAGAGTCCCTACCTAAAGACGGTGACCCAAAATCCCTTGTCATCGCTGTCATTCTTTTCTATTGCAAAGAGTCTTCTTTCGAATCTTTATTCAAAGAAATCATTTCATGAAGAAATTATTGATGCATTTTCTTCCAGGAAGGACCGGAGAATAGACTTGATGTATAAGTGAATTCTAAATAGTTTAAAAATTCAGCTTAAAAATTTATCTCATTTGATTTTCTAGCTCCATGCAAATTTGATTAAATATTTTGTAATATTTCATGTTTTTCATTGATATGTCTTGTTTGAATCAATGTGTTATTGTTTGCCGTGACCTTTATGCACGATATATATACACACGATTTATATATATTGAAAACTTAATCCAAATCACCACTAATCCTTTGGCCCATTAGCTTTTTCTTCCATAGCAATTTTCAGTTTTCCCTCAATAATCCCTACCTTCTTACCCCTAACAGCGCTACCCCACTACAATACATATACCTCAGGCCTTATCCAATCTGCATCTCTTACCCAATAAAAAAAATTATCAAAGACCAAGCTGCTAAGCGACCAACTTGCCATCGAAACTGAAGTATTTATCCATAATCACGGTTTTTACCAAGTTACTGTTGTTCTAATATCGAAAAGCACACAATATCATTAACACTCAAAAATCGCTCAAAGAAAAATACTACCCTCAATTATATAGAAACGAACCTGACTACAAAAACAATAGTGGCTTCCATTTGCCCTTAGCCTCCTCAATTAGTACTGAAAACTCAGAAAACAAAGACTCTGGGGACTCCAAAACAATGTTTTTCAGTCTTCGAGGCTTCTAAGTTAATCCAAATAAAACATTTTGGTTTCGTAACACGTTGTAAATGTGTTTTAAATAAAGGGCTTTCAGCTACAAAGCACACTTGGAACATGGAGAGAGTTCGATCCTGCTAAAATCTTATCCTCCGATAAGATTTTAGCAGGGTCGAACTAAGGATGTCATGCCCCATGTTTCGAAGGTTCACATAACATATAAAAAGGTCCTGCTGCCATGTAAATGGCACTACGAATTTTGAGCTCAGCTTCAGTGCAGTTTTATGTGGAGAACATCATGCAAAGTTCATTCCCTAAGAGAATATACAATTATAACACATTCTTACATGTCAAATTCAAACGTCATTAACACCTACCAAAAACATCACTGTCGCCAAATTCTGGTTCAGATATCCTGGATCCCTGCAAAAATTGTCATTTCTATTTACGAGTAGCAACTTATAAATTACACCTATGTGTAGTTGATACATGTGTCCCTATCATCAAACAAATTAGTAATTTTTTTTAGAAATGATGAACAGTTTAAAATTTCATTATATGTATCGATTATATAATTTCACTTTCCGACCCCATGTCACATATTTGGTGTAACGGCATATTGGGGCTTATACTCCATTAAAAAAATTAGGCAGAAACATGACTTTTGATGCCTCGAATTCAATAACGAATTGCTATCAGAGTCTTTCATGAAAAGACAATTGACTGGTGATCACCTACTTTCAAGAATTAATGACGCGGATGAACAATAAATACATTATTACCAAAAATGATCGGGTTAATTTTTAATCAGCAAAAATGATGGCAGTCTTTTTAAGGTTTTTTGGTGGGAAGGAAGGGGTTATCGAGATCAAACTTTGCAAGTTACATGTTAAAAATCGTGCAAAATAAGAGTCAATATACTGTGATGATTGCAAGCTATTTTTAGTGGCTACTTATTAAATTTTCTACATTATGATTGGTTTGATAGGATTTTTCCATTTTGAATAATATAAATAATTGCGTGGGTGAGCCTCCAACAGAAAAAGGAACGGGAAATGAATTTTCTGTAAAGTTTAGTTGGGGCGAACAGGTTTACTTATTTTTATATATTACATATTTTGTATTTCAGAATTTTTAACGATTTAAGAATTGTCTTCTGTCACTAGTTCACGATATTTTACCACAATTTTCTGGCGAAAGTATTGTCTAACGAAACGTTGTTCGGGAATTACAACACAACGCTGGAATTTATCACTAATATCAACATTCCTTACAAATTATGATAACATAAGCACTTTAGGTTAAAAATATAGAACTAACGTTCATATTTAATCTCTCGTTTCTTTGTTACTTCGTTTTCATATAAGTTTGTTAGGCGCTTGGCTGTGTTTCTTCATGTAATGACCATATATGGTGAATAATTGTGTTATTAACGCAAAAAGACGGTAGCAACGTTGTGGAAAAAGAAGGCAGTATTGTAAAAGCAACTCAAAATGATATTTTGAAAAAAAATCCATACCTTTTATGTATCTTTGTCACTGTTGTATAAAAAGAGATTTTCTTTTAGGTCCTTGAATCAAAGTTTACAACAGTTTGCCATCCCACACAGTTCTAGGAAAGCAACCATTGTAAATTGACATTAACTTCCTATCATGTTCAGTTCCTTTTCTCCTATTGCAAAACAGCTACTTCCAATCACTTTCACTAGTAAATATCCTAGTAACCTATATGCACCACATGTTAATTACTATCCTATTTTAATATGTTTCACTTATATCATACTAATTACACACACGTACATTTATTATGTTGTCTGCAACAAGCAAAGTATATGGGAAAATTGGAAAATAGAGACTCTGCAAACATAAAAGATTACGATATCTGTGACCAAGATTGACGTTATCAATTTAAAGCTATCATATCAAAAAATCAGAGACTTGAAATTTGACTCTGTAATCTTAAAATATAAATAACAGACCATATTTTTCTAGATGGTTAAAAGCTACCACATGTATACCACAAGCCTTTGTAAAATAAACTACTAATACAAAAAAATATCGCGAGTGAAAGAGAGGCATTTTAACAAATAAAGCTGGCTCATCGTGCATTAGACAAGGTATGCTATCACTCCCAACTTTGAACAAACTTCGCATCCCAAGGTTGTTTATCGTGCATTAGGCAAAAAACGTAATCAGCTTTTCCTATTTGGAATCTTCAACAATGATTTAAAATTGCTTACATATTGTTATCACTCCCAGCTTTGAATAAACTTCTTGTACGCAAATGGAGTTACGGCAAACGTATGTGCAAAAATCTGATGATAAAAATGACTTTGATAATAGCTATACAATAATAAAGGAGAACGACGAGAAAATAAGGGCAAGAGTGGGTCAAGGAAAGAAGAGGGAAGAAGCATGATCAAAAAACAAGGGAAGCCAGATAGAGAGAATTTCCATAATCCAAAAGAAAGCTTTACTGGTTATAAAATGTATGTGGAAATATCGAGAAGATCAAAGTTTATCGTTTATTTGCCTGCATCAAGTGGGTAAATAGGTTCAAGGCTAGTACTCTTCGAGGACAAAGTATAGAATTGACTGACCACGTAATACAAAAGGATCATGAGGAATAATAAAATGTTTTCTAGCTGTGGAAATGAATACAGAAGTAAGAGGGTAAGAGGAGTCAGCATTATTAGCATTATTTCGTTATGTTAGACATTTCACTCTTTTTACTTTTAAGCTAACACTATTATAGGGAAGTGCTTTCTTCATAAAGCACTTTGGTATATTGCGGCATTGCAGTCAAACTTACTTTTTTTCCAAAATACTTTTATCGATAATACAAACCCAGAATAATGTACTCATTGTGTATCTACTTTTACAATTTAAAAAAACGTGTTTTTTTTCTTCAATTACTAATTCGTCGTGTTGAGTGCACTGTCCAGTTCTGTGATAAAACAATTTCTTGATTTTCGTAACAAGCATGCTCAATGTCACGCTAAAAAGTTCTTGAGTCGTCTTTCTCATTAGCAGCCCATACTATTTTGGGTGAAAATTCACCTTGTTCAAAACACTGATATAGAATTATTCTTGCAAGTAAGGACCATAAAACGATTAGATATAATTTGCCAACGCCGTTACATGTACATGTCGACCCTTTCGAGCTACCAAGTGATGTACACAAAGTATTTTTAATACTTTCAAATAGCTGTAATCTTCGTCATTTTTTCTGTCTATAAACCCCATATCAAGATTAACACGGTGAGAGCTGGGGCATCTTGACTATAAACTGTTCTGTACTAAAGGATTTCCTTTAAAGTCAAAGGAAATCTCTTCGTGATCTCACCGCAGTTTCTGTGACCTGAATCACAGCCAAAATTTAACATTTGTAGGCTCGGGAAATATTGTTCATGAAATCTGACCAGTTTGGTGCTTATCACAAAATAGTAATTTGATTACAAGAAAAGCGAGTCTTATTAATTAAACATTGTTATAATTTTTTGCACAGAGATAATGTGAAGGTGGGTGAGACAATTATGCTTTTAACAAGAGTTGTTACCAAGGAACGAGTTGTTGTTCGTTTAACAGTGTGATGTTTGTTTGAGTGATAGAATGGCTTGATAGGAAAGCAGTGTTATTCAGAGACATCCATGCAATCAAAGCCAATCAAATTGAATAATTCGTCTTTTAATCGTATAATATTATTGTGAACACTAGAGAAGAGTGCGTTCACTAATAGTTTCCACAACCTAACTTCAAGAATGGTGCCATTTGATTCCAAGATGTATGGTGTACGCCAGACACAAAAAATTGGCATGGGTTGAGAAGAAACTATAAAAGACCGTCGAATCAGCCGATCTGTTTTTGGTTCTGGCTTTAAAAAAATAAAACATGTAAACAAGTTCAAAGGCCAAGGGGAAGAAGAGAAGCGGATTGTTACACAAACAACTGAACCTATTACAGGGACCTTCAAGCAATCCTTAGCTTTATGCGATTGGTATCGCGGTTTTCCTGTGTGTTTGTATTGAAAAAAATAATATGGGTGTAGCCGAATCTGGATAGGCATGTACGGCTACACCCATGGCAGATAAAAGTTGCCATGTCATCTCTTGACTGATTCGTTTGTCTGGCTTTCCTTTTCTTCGTTTCTTCATTTCTTGTCGCTAAAATTTGTTCTCCGTGAGTTAGGCCAGCTTTCGTAACTCTTCTCCACTTTCCTCTGTCTGCTGCTTTGGTTTCCCATGTGTTTGGGTCGATGCTGCAGGCCTTCAAGTCTCTCTTGCAAACATCTTTGAACCGTAGATAAGGGCGTCCAATCCTTCTTTTACCGTTTGCCAGCTCCCCGTAAAGGAGATGTTTTGTAAGAAATGGTATTACGCTCTTGTAACAGTAGACAGACGAGTAACTTCTTGTCAATACAGCAGTATTCTTAAATCTTTTTGAGAATTACTTTAAAGAAATTGAAACTAGTATTGCTGCTGTAATCAAAAAATGGCTTTGTTCAAACTTGACTTTTTATAAATAATTATTTTCAATCTTGTTTCCTATATGGAAAATGATTATTTTTATATATGAATGAAAAAACATACTTATAAATGAAAAAAAAATCAGGTTAGCTTATTTACTTACTTAATTACTTACTTCCGATCAATGCTTAATTAATAAGACACCAGATGCAGTCGTTAATTCTGATGTTTCATGCCCGGTAACAGCAAAGAAAAAGTTAAATACGCATCATCTCAATTCGTTTCTTTCAACCATTCTTACTGGAAGTGACGGAATAATGTTCTTATCAACAAGGTCCCTTTCAATTAATAAACCACTGATACCACACACTACATTATAGCAATGATACCACCATGGTTCACCGCCGTAACAAACCTAACCATGACCAAAACCATATCTATTGCACTGTGGTTACCAGTATATACAACCCACGAGCAAGTTTCTCCTTTTCTACTGAGGTGAAATCCTTCCTTTAGGAATTAACCTAGACTTCTGCTTTACTTAAATGATACCCGCGCAAACAATACCTTGCTGCCCTCAACCTAAATTATCCACTTTTTTCCATTAAATATATCTTTCCAGATCAAGATGATAAACAAGTAAAAGGTCTTAGTTAAATAATCTCCAAACAGATGCTACCAATCCATAAAATAAGCACTTGAAAATGTCATAAGATGTTCTCCGCAAAGTATTTTTAACTTGAAAAAAAAATGTGCTGGAGAAGTTTGGGATTAAAAACCTCCAAAGATGCATATATTCGAGTTCACCAAGCATTTTGCAATGTTAGCAGGGTACCTAAAAATAATCCAGAACAACTATTGGCTTCAGAAAAATATCACATCATTAGATGGCAGGCTTGTATTACCTCTAAATTTTTTTATTTTATCAGTATGGTTCTAATCTAATATATTATTAATTATAATTTAGGTTTTATTGTATTATTATTTATCTAAAATTGTTAATTTTAAGCGAGCGTTTCTATATCATAGAAGACAGCTGCATGAAAATGTATTTCATTAAACTTCTGCTTATTGCATACCAGCTCAAACTTAAATCCTGTCTTTCTTTCCACGTTAAACTCCTTTTGCCTCCATGCTCAAAATGGTACAACTAACTCTCAAATATTAACAAATGATTTTTTTTCGAATAAAAGCGTGTTTTGAGTCACCAACGTTATCTGAGTAAAGATCGCCATAGACAGCGCTTATTTATCATGAATTGTGCGCCATGGATTGAGTCCATTTTGCTTGTGACGCTATGCTTGTATGTCATCTCTGTAACGTTCACTACTTACATAGAGTATTACCAATTACCTGGTGATGAAAGACGTAGGTGCTCACTTTTTTTGTGAATACCTTCAGAGATGCAGGCGTGCGCCTGTACAATTACGAAGAACACGAAAACTCCTGAAGTATTTTTTAAAATTTTGGAACTCTTGTAACAACAAATTCATGTCCTCCCAAAAATCTTTATGTTTTTGGGTCCATGTGAGGAGGCTTTTACAGCCCCTTAATTAAGTCAAGAACTAAATTGAATACAAATTTTAGAAGTTTCGCAAATCAAACTTTCACAAAAGGCCAACAGCATGTTTTATTAATATACTGCTAATTGAATTAACGTAAACAACCAAAGTCAATAATAACTGCCTTCAAGTGATCCGACATATTTACCTTTACTACTGCTTTTTAATTTTTTTCCAAATAACGTTAACAGGTGACTACAATATAAAGTCTCTTTTTCAAAAAAAAACAACTTAAACATTTTCAATATGTTATCTGTGGCTTGTTTTCATTAGTCGTCGACAAAAATACAAAACAAATTTACCATTCTCAACTAAACAATACTTTCAATTTGTCATTGTATTTCAACACACTTCATTCTAAAATTTGAAGTTAAACAGTGAATAGAAAATGTCAAATATGGGTCAAACTTTATGTGACAGAATAAAAGAACAAGCTGCAATATTTGCACCAGTCTCGCTTTTCTTATTAATCTGACCAGAGTAATTTTTTGACGTCATTTCCCCCAGTAACTGAGGCTTAGACGGTGCCCTTCATAGGGACTTGTATTTGGCATATGAGGAATTTCTTGCCCGGATGCCCTTCCTGACCCCAACATGCAAAACCCATCGATAGTAACAACTCGGGTGACAGAAAGAAGAGCAAAGTACACTGACAAATAAAGTGTGTTTACAGTTTGTCGTATCATATCGTCATGCATATGAAAAAAACAAAGATCAAATATAAGGAAGTGAAATCTACGATATTAAACCAGATAAGAACTGGATCTGTTCACGCCTGGTTTGATATCATAGATCTAAAGGAATATCAAATATTCTTTTTCTCTTATGAAAAGTTATCTTCCTGATACTGGACCTCAGTTCAAAATAATTGTATGTTAGTAAACAACAACTATGAAATAAAAAAAAATGCAGCCAGTTTGCATGTTCTCATTGCATACCTAATTGGCTTTCATCAAATAGCACTCACGCTCTAAATAAACACAAAAAATTGGTGGAGTGGTTATCAAATAGTTCCAATTGTAAATACGTGGACACTCTAACGTTTAAAATTTTAGTGCCTGTTCCCTTCCTGTTATGTAAACTGTGTTATGTCTTGGGTTTCGTGCGACCACACACAGTATCATGCCCACTAGTACGTTGGACAAACAACTATCATCCAAATAATAGATTCACAGTAAGACCAGGAAGACGCTTTTCTCACTTCAAAATAAGGCTTTTCTTCATCTATCTGTCTATATGTCTCATAATATATGTGTGTTCCAACAACTATTTAATAATACATAAATGCCAATATAAATATTTATCTCAGTTCGAGTGTTCTGGTTGAAACAAACGAAGCACATGTTAGGTTCTTTCATGTCTTGATAAGATTACTGCTAGCAATTAATTAAATTCAATACCTCTTTGTTTTATTTCACAAACGAAACACTGTGCCGTTTATATAATGGCTATGTTACTTACCCTTTCTGTTTAAAAATATCTTGAGGCTAAGTCTTCCTGGCCATCCTCAAAAACGCCAGTGTGGAAATTGTCATTTGGGTCAGACATCAAACACCAGGTCAAACTTTTGTAATATCATAAATGCCCTTTGACCTTGATAGGACTGAAGATAACAAACTGGCTAGTCAGATAAATATTTCAATTTACATGCTGTTAATAGCAGCTTAGAAACACTTGGCCTTTTCAAGAACTCCTGTTAAAGAGAAAAACGAAAAACCATTTCTCCTTCCAGTGAAGTCTCCGTTTAACGCCTCCACTGTTATTGGTCCTCAATGTCAAGAAGAATATGTTCATTGTTTCCGTTCCATTGTTCACAACAATAATAAATGACAAGTGTTACGACCACGCATCTGCACTTCTTCTTCTTGTCATCAAAAAAAAGTACCACTTCTTTTTGAATAATTTTGGAGAATAAAAACAAATTAACCGGAAATAATGCTGCAAAGATCTTTTTCTTTTCAATTACCTCAGCGTGAGATTCTATTGTTCTTAATTTCCCATGACACGAAAATAATGATCCTTGCGACTTTGCACGGGAGCAGAGTAATAACACAATGAACCTTGAAAAAATATGAGCCTCCACTCCTGTAGCTTCAGTGCGATTAGCAAAACAATATGTGCGTCTTTAATAATCTTAAAAATTCTGAACTTCATGGACTCAGAGGAAGCCACAGATGTAAGAGCTTTACCATGTCATGAGTCGTAAGCTTTTTCTGAGCTTTTCCTTTTCTGCCACTAGTTTATGCAAGGAGATCTTAGGGGCTTATTCCCAATTATTATTATTTCAATCTTTGTAGAGGATGATACAATTCAGTTGTTTAAAATTAAAATATAATAAACACTGCTGTCAACATGTGTCCTCTAAATATCACCAAAAATATCCAAAAACTTTTGAGCCCTCCCCAAATCATTGGTTAGGGAGGCCATATCGTAGTTAGTTTTTCAACCACGAGCTCAAACTATTGATTAAATACATCCAAACAATTTGATATTTTATAGTGTAAACTTTTGTCCAGAATCAAACTTCTGAACAACATAGATTGGTTTCCTAAATAAATGACAAGAAAGTTGTTTAATTAAACAACAGGGGGGTAACAACGATACAATCGGTTAAAAAATTGTCATTAGCTTCCCCGAGGGTCTGCCATGTCCTGAAGGAATGCATGTGTTAAGAGGAGACTTGAAATCAATGAAATAAAATTTGCCTTTGTTTGAATGCGTCTTTGAACTTTTATTTCTTATTTCTGTATTTGAAGTAGATTTACTTACTTACTGGCATTGTTATCTCTTTCAAATGCTTCAAGTATTGTTTCCGTCGTGTTTTGATAAAACAAAACTCAATTCCAAAAATATTTTGATTTCCATTGAACAAAATCAAATAACTGTTCTTAAACAGTTGGGTTGTTTCGTTTGTAAAGGAGATCTGAAATTAGTATCACAAAACATAGGCCGCAGAGACGGGGGGGGCAATGGTCCCCCACTTTTGGAAAAAAAATATATAACTTTTGTTGTGCTGCTCAAAACACAGTGTTTCACTGGTGATACACTCTGACGGTTGCGCGATCTCTCATTTAGCCTACCTTGGCTTTCTTCGCTGCCGCGCTTCTCCCATCCCATTACATTTTTCTCGTTCCCGCGTGTTTGATGGTGCGAAGTTGAACTGGTAAATCGAGGTTGCGTTTCCTTTTTATCGACAAAACCGTCTTTAAATCCCTCTTCCGACAAAGCTATATAAGAGAAATTCTCTGCCGGCAACAAAAATTGCACTTTCTGACCTCAACTCCTAAGAAAAATTAAAGGTTAGTCAATCATCATACAAAACTGTTGTAAATCGGACCATCTTCGTCAACAGAAACCATAATTATAACAGTTTTCTTTCTTCGAGTTGCTCTCCTCCTTTGTCTGTGTTTTTCAATGAAACCAAAAAAGAGGGGTAAGTTACTGCCAAAAGACATCGTACATTCCTTCTGGTCATTTTATTGGCTTAACAGAAATCCCTAAGAATCCTATTGTTTTAACAGCAATCCAGTACCTTTGCTTGGTAAGTGGTTTACCCATTAGCTCAATACACCTATAAAGAAGAGTAGGCCAGTAAAATGTCAAATAGAATAGCGGTGATATAATCAATAGCTGCAAACAAAACTTGGGAAGGGAAATGTGTTAGTTTCATTTTACGTCATTGCTCAGAGCTGACGTTGTTGCTGTTGTTCATAGACGTGTGATGGTGTCAAGAGAGANCTTGCGTAAAATTTCTGCCGCGAAAAAGTAGAACCTCTTCCAACTGCTTTCCAATGTCGGTCGAAAAGAAAAATTCTTATATCACGTGTCAAAACAAACGTAAGGCGCATGTGCGTTGACGAAAAAATCAGCTTCGCTCGAAATTTTTCGACGCGTGGAGAATAGCCTTAAGAGAAATTCTCTGCCGGCAACAAAAATTGCACTTTCTGACCTCAACTCCTAAGAAAAATTAAAGGTTAGTCAATCATCATACAAAACTGTTGTAAATCGGACCATCTTCGTCAACAGAAACCATAATTATAACAGTTTTCTTTCTTCGAGTTGCTCTCCTCCTTTGTCTGTGTTTTTCAATGAAACCAAAAAAGAGGGGTAAGTTACTGCCAAAAGACATCGTACATTCCTTCTGGTCATTTTATTGGCTTAACAGAAATCCCTAAGAATCCTATTGTTTTAACAGCAATCCAGTACCTTTGCTTGGTAAGTGGTTTACCCATTAGCTCAATACACCTATAAAGAAGAGTAGGCCAGTAAAATGTCAAATAGAATAGCGGTGATATAATCAATAGCTGCAAACAAAACTTGGGAAGGGAAATGTGTTAGTTTCATTTTACGTCATTGCTCAGAGCTGACGTTGTTGCTGTTGTTCATAGACGTGTGATGGTGTCAAGAGAGATTTCTTACCTCTCTTCAGGCTCTGATTTGAAAGGAACCCTCCGTTTCAACTGCCACATTTTCATCACAAGATGTTGCAAATGGCAGTCGTTGCAAGGATACAAAGAACGCAGTAGGCTTGTGAGTACTGCGGCTCTTTTAAGAGCCCCAACAATGCAGCACCACATGTTCCAGGATATGTAAATATCTTTTCATAATATATATATATTTAAAAAAAAAAAAAAAAAGAAAAAAAATTGAGAAAAAGGTCTCCCCAGAAGATGAGGATAAAAGGACCCGAAAAAATTACAAAAAAAACGAATCAAAAAATAAATCATTCTTGAAAAATCAAACCTCCATTTCTCCCCTGTTTGTTTATTTCTTTGTCTTTGTCTTGCGCGCGCGCAATGACCCCATTCTGCTCTCTTCTCTGCCTATCGGATTTTTCAATGATTAACTGGTGGACGTCATTTTTGATTCTTGAACCCAATGGCTCCCCCGTTTCCCACTGTTTACCAGGGTAGACGTATGAGAAAGATCCAGTAGGCTTGTTAGCTTCCGGTATTGTACATCTTCTAATGGAGGAAATATGAGTAAAATAACCGGAGAGCGTGGTGCTTCACAAGAACGAATTTCTTAGGCTCTGTTCCACCGACCGTCAACGTTTTCTTCGTGACAAAGATGACAATTCCATCACTAAACTTCACAAATTCTGACAGCAAACTAAAGCTTACTAATAATGAGCATCAAAAGGAATTGTTGAACTTAATGGCCTACAACAATTTTTCCAAAAGCTCAGCTGAAATACGAATAAATGGAATTTTCTTGATGGTGTGTGATGAATACATGGGCATTACAAACAAGGAGGAAGTGTCTTACTATGCCCGGACATGCGACAGTCACTTATGGGTACATGAACACTTCTTTGGATTCTACTTCATCCCAACCAAAAAAATGAGGTTATTGTAGCTGCCATAAAGGATACCTTTCTGCGCTTTCATTTGGATCTTGCTACCTATCGTGTGCAGACCTAAGATTGCCCAAGCACAACCCTTGGCAAGAAATTGGGTGTTGCACCTCAGATCCAGAGAGAACAGCCATCCATCATTCCTACTTACTACCATAGTCCTCAGTTTAACTGTCAAGGACTTGACAAATTCGTGTAAACTGTTGTGGTATAGAATTGGAGTGGTAGTTCGAATGTGCGTGCTTGTGAAGCACTCTTCGAGACGGAGTAATATGCTAGAAGCTATCAAAGATTGCATTGAACAGAAAATGACTTCAGACAAAAACAATGTTGTAAGGAAGCAAAGGATAATAGAAAACTATGTGTAACTCGGTGCCCCGTGAGTGCCAAATGTTTCCTGAAGATTTTGAAAAACTACACAGAAATCCTGTTTTTGTGAGATCAGTCTCATATTCGGAAAAGCTGGCAGCTGACATAAAGTCATGTATCATTGGATGCGATTCTCAGATACTAAAATTTTTGGGTTAATCTTGAGTTAAAATCTGTCCTCACTTATTGATAACTTGTCAAAAACCATGTAAAATCAGTCGATGTCTCCCTTGAGAGGTTACGAGCTTGCTGAAGTGATAATGCAAATGATCAGTAGCACGCGTCCTTCCGAGGCGTTTGATGTGTTTTACCCCAATATTTGCCAGAAATCTGGTCAAATACCGAAGGTAAAGCCCCCTTCTTTACGAGGAAACTAAACTACAGAACTCAGTAGGCAGAAAACGTTTAAAGCCATTGACACATTTCTTGCTGTCATCAAGAATTGCTTTGAAAATTCCAGTTACAAATTATTTTCCAGTTCGGAGCAACTTGAACTTACTCCCTTTCAGGGTATAAGAAAACCGCAAGTGTACCAGGATATCACTTTCGTGTGTAGTGGAGACACAGACTTTGACAAGTTTGTAGATGAACTGCTCCTTCTCAAGATCTTCAGAAAAACCCATCACCCTGCTTATTTTGAAGACATATCGGCAATTTTGGGAGAAACCACGAAAGAAAATCTGCTTTTGCTTCCAAATGTGGTTACTTTTCCAAGGTTCATACTTGTGAATACGGCAAATACTGCAACACCGGAGCGATCCATCTCAATGACTCGTAGGGTTTAGACAAAGGCCTGGAAGTAGCATGTCACAGAAGATAGTTATTGTTCTGTTATTTTCTTGCTCTATCAAAGAATTGACATGCCAGGTAAACCTTGCAAGAATAGAAGCTGCCTTTCGAATGGAATTAATCCTTTTTTAAAGCCGACAAGCAATGCCAAATTTTTGAAGTCGATGAAAATAAGCATATTATAAGCATATTTTAAGGCTCAAATTTTGAAAATGACAAGCATTAAAAAGGCTGAAGCAATTTTGGCTGATACATATTTTAAAAGTTGTATGTGCATCATCACATTCCATAGTGTGTCAGAAGTTATAATATAACCGCTTTCCCCACTCCTGTACAGACTTAATCATACACATACGCACAAACGCTGAAACAAACACACATACAAACAACTTGGATAAAAGACTTGAAGAAAAGCTCTCTTTACTGGACTTACTTGGAACCTATGATGTTCGCAAAGAGGTTCCACTTTATTAGTTTGATTTTTGTCCCCACGTTTGGGGGCATGTTGCAGCCCCTGCAAAAAATACTCTAATATGTGTATTAACCACAACTTGCTACACTGAAATGTAGAAAATGTATTTCAAAAATCAAGATGAAAGCAAAATAGAGTTTTTAGCAATCAGTAGTCGGCTAATATCGTTCTAGAATTGTTCAGGCAACAAAATCATAGTATGAGATGGATTTTGTAGTTACCTATAAGCTTACATTATTGAGGTAATTAACGTGACCTCTAAGCCCAAGGTACAAGTGCTTAAATTGTATTCTCGCCGTATATAATATCAAAATCTCTCAAGAGTGAAACAGGCAATTTGTTCGAAATAAGGGCACTGTTGCGATGGCCCAAAACTCTGTCAAATTTGTTATCAATAAATCTGTTATAAAATTCTTCTTTAAAACGTCTCATATATATCTCATTAACCTCTATATAAAAACTCCTGAAAACTCTATTTACAAACCCTACTTCTTTATGATTTCCTAAGCCCTAGTCACCATAATCTAAACAATAGCTTAGGGAACGTTCTATATGGGTAAGCATTTTTCTAGATGAATAAGCGAAATTTCGTGATTGTTAATTTTTCTTATTCTGTCATAAAAAGTTCAACCGAATGTCTGTTCGCCAATTTTCTTATCTCGTAAATGTCTATTACGTCATACTGTACATTCGTGGCATTGCTCAGGATATAGGATCTTGTCTCTCTCTTCACTTGCTGCTTTGCGTTTTCTCGGATCAGTATCGAGTTGTTCATTTGAAAGGTTTTCTGTGATCTTGGTTTCTTCATCGTTTAACTCAAGTGGGCATAAATGAACGAGTGATCTTTGCAGTATATTCTGGTTTGGTAGAATGCCTTTGGCTGCTCGTTTTTGATTGTCACTACTTTTCAAAAGCGCCGTAATCTTCCCAATTCTCCAGATCCCTCTTGGTGTTAAATCTATTATTTGTACAATGTCACCTACTTTGGTTCTTTTGATGATTATTTTTTCACAAACTTTACAGGTATCTGGCTTCTTTTAGGCAAACTCAGTAAGTAATGATTTCTCTATATGTTCCAAATTTGATCGAGGTGTTTGTTACCTTTCTTCCATATCTCTAGCAGTTTTTTGCCATTTTACAAATTTACCGATAGAAAGTGCCCTGAAATGATCACTGTGTGGTCGCTAATGTAGATTAAAGGTCTTGAATTTAATGCATCTTCGATTTCGGTTATTACAGTTTGGAAGTTGAGTTCTCGCTAGTCGTAGTTTACAAATCCTCTTCTTTAGTACCATCTTTGCTGTTCCTGCAAGGTGCTCATAAAATCCTCCCAACCAGGGTGAAAGTTTGACGATAAATGACCGTTTAATTTTTTGATCACCAAGGTAACTGTGTACGGTTGGATCTTTGATTATCGCCTGCCAGGCTAAATCTAGGGTTTTCTCTGCAGCTTTGAATTGAGGTGCGTCCAAAACAATCCGGTTGGGTTCCCCTCTTTTTGCAATGGATCTCCTTAGTACTGGTAGAAACTGCTCTGCTGACATCCCGTCGACCTGGCAGCAGCAATCTCTTCGATTGTTGCTGCCAGAAAAAGCGGACTTGAATTAATGCCAAATGGTACACGACGACAATGGTACACTTCAATTTTTGTATTTGTTGGTGGGTGGTTGATGTCTTTTAACCACTGAAACCCAGTGAAGTCACGACCTGGAGGCTTGAGACCAATCTGCAAGAATCCTTTTTCAATGACAGCAATTAATTCAAACCCGCTGGTTCTGAATCTCATCAGTAGTTCTACAAGGTCCTTTAGTGTTACGGATCCGCGATGAAGGGATTCGTTCAAGTGCTGATTGCTTTTCTTCGTTTTGGCTGACGCAACGTAAACGATACGAATTTTTTCTTAATCTCGATTCAGGGCGACAAGATAAGGAATGTAATGGACTCTTCCTTGATTTGCTTGTGGTGCCCTTTCAATACTGTTTTTCCCCAACTGTTCTTTGATAGTTTCGTCATATCTCTCGAGTACTTTGGATTTCTCACAAAGACGCTTGTAGAGAGACATCAATCTTCCGTTGCAACAGTTATTAGTTATCTGTTAACTTTTGTCCATCTTCTTTCCACGGCCACGAGACTTGAGATCTTCCGTCTTCCATCGTTACTGTTTCTCTGGACGATTGTAAGACGTTACTCTCTGACTTGTCTTTGGTGTTTATATCGATTGTTTCCAGTCTCCACAAAGTTTCAACGTCGGGTTCAAAGTTTTGAAATTCATCCAGGGTTTTTATGTTTTGAATTTCTGCCAATGGTTAACCGAATGTGGTTTTAGTCATCACAAACATGGTTACATCAATATTTTGTTTTTCATCATCCGATATTCGCCCGCTAAGGATCCAGCCAAAGATAGAGTTGATAAGATATACTCCATCGTCAACGCTTTTCCTCTCCGGTCACTCAATGTCATGATAGTGGTCGTTGCCAATGAGTAAGCCTAGAGTTGACGTTTAAATCTTGTGGATAAAGTATCAGATAATTTGAATTTATCTTCCAATCCACTTCTTTGTTTTGTGTTAATAGGTGTTCTTTCCACTCTCTCAGTTATGTGGTACAACTCGTGCTCGGATCAGTCATGGCTTTCCATCATTCTCCTAAAGGTTTACTTCTACTAATGTTACTAAGAAGTTTTTTATTTTTTCGCAACCGGAAGTGTACGTAGTTACTGTTTCTTTGGTAATCGCCTATAGTTGTAACTTTTCAGATCCTTTGTTATGTATGTACGATTGCTACCACTGTCAAGTAGTATTCTTGTTTCCATAAAGGTTGAGTTTCTGAGGTTTGACGCCTGGACTAATGCTGTTTGCATAACTGTCTTCTCTCTGACGGATATCAATTTACTTTCTATTTGCTGAGTATGTTGATTTGTTGGCTCACGATTGGATAGTAACTTCCGAGAACATATGCTACGATGATGACGTTTCGATTCTCCACGCCGATAACATCTTTTTATTTTGTTGCATTCCTTTGATTAATGGCTAGGGCTGAAACAAACAAAACAGCGTCGCTTGGCTCTATCTTTTCAGGATGGTACGGTAGTGTACTTTGAACACTCGTCGCTCCAGTGGTTTTCTTCACAGAAAACAGATTTTCGTTCGTCCATTATATCTTTTCCCGTTCGAAATCAATGATTGACCTGTTGGTATTTGTACCTCGCCTCTATAAGAATTATTAAGATGGTTTGCGATGAAAGCCTTTGTTCGATGACCTTTTGCTCAACTGCAATTGGTACTCTGTATCTTCTTTCATTGCCACATTGTTTTGAAACTCCTTTCTAAAGATCTATCTCCGTTGTCCACTGAGTACTGTTGTCTTTTTGCTGTTGAAGTCTTTCCAAAACGGATCGTAGGACTTTAGATTTCTATATATACAAAAGTTCTTGGATATTGACGTTGTTCCGAAGAGATTTTAATACAAGAATATGTTTCTCAGCTTTCGTCATAAAATGTTCTGTCGGATGATGTTTTGCAGTTTGGTGACAGCAGATTGATCATTTTTGAATAGTGGGCTTCACGCATCACATCACCTTTGTTATAACGTTCTTCCAAAAATTTGATTCCATCGTAGTTTGCATTTGTAATATCAATTCCAGCAATCAGATCGCTTACTTTCAAGTACTTGAATTTGTCAATATCTTGTCAACCTGGGCTGGTGTGAATAGTCGATTCAAAAGTGTCCCAAAATTCTGTCCACCTTAAGACATCAACATCAAACTTCTTTAACTCAAGTTATGGTAAACTCACTCCGATTTTCGATTTAGTAACTTTCTCTGTCTCAACAACACGAAGTCTTTGTCCTATTTGTATCTCCAATTTTCCTTTTGTCTACATCAATCTTCATTCTCTCCAGTTGCATTTGAATTTCTCTCTCCTTTTCCTTTTCGTTCACTTTTGTTTCAGTTTCTTTAGCTCAGGCAGTCTCCTTTTTTCATTTTCTCGTTCGTCAGCTTCTCGTTGTCTTTTCTCGTCCAAAAAATCGCTTAATACAGTTAAGCTTGTTGATGTAGTGAATCAAATGTGTATACAGAACTCCGAGCTGAATCCAATTTGTCCATAGTCTTGAGTGTCAGAAAGCTTGTTATTAAAGTCATTTATTTTCCACATCTTATGAATATTAGTTATGAACGAAAGATTCTCGATTTTCTTGATTAACACTTTGTGAAACTTTTTGTCCTTGCCGTAAGTTTAAAGAAGAATTCGTTTCGCTTCGGCATATCCGTCGATAGTATGAGACAGTCCGAGAATGCCGTCCCTGGTTTTCCTCTTTTTAGTTCTAGTAAGTATTTAAATTTGCTGATCCCAGATATTTGCGAACCATCGACCTCGATTTTAAATTGGTTCCAGAACCGCACACAGTCCTTGTAGTCTCCAGCGAAGGGAGTAATTGTATACTTTTGTAGTTTAACGGTCTGAGGTGTGGATGACGGTATGTTGCTGTGTGTCTGAATTTTTGCTTGACTTTGTAGCTGCAGTTTTTGCGTCGGCCACTCTTCTTCGCGCTCGATCTGTCGAATGGAAGAAGCTTCAATTTCTTTCTGTACCGATGACCATGCTCGAACCATTTCTTCGTTTGCAATACGTTGCTTTTCCGTTTCGTGTTGCAGTTCTATATCAAGTTTTTTCTGTTTCACTTCGGTATTTTTCTGTTTCAGCATGGTACGTATTTCGCGGAAGGGTTCCAGGCTTTCTCTCTGAACGTCTGACCAGGTCTTGATTTCATCCACGTTTTTGTCATCTTGCAACATTTGTTCAGTAGTTTCGTCAACTGATACCTCCAGCTTCTTTAATAGACCACAAACACGGTCATAGTAAAGTTCCAAGTCTTCAACGTCACTTTTTTTCCACTCTTTCTTCTACTTCACGCAGTCGCTGTGTAGCGTAGCTCAAAAGTTTATCTTGCTTCTCTGGGGCCATAACAAGTTCGGCTGACGGCAATTTAACCTGTGATAAAACTTCGAGAAGATTGTTTATTAGATTAGGTTATCTAAATGCTGTTCAAGAAATTATCGACGCTTTGTTCTTGAGGCTTCTGGAACGATAGGGTTGACGTAATCGATTCTTCTGTGTCAGTGCAGAACATTCGAGACGAGAACAGAAGCTTCCAGGTGTGTAGCTAGATGGTTTGATACGTTGCTGTCGTGGTAGTAGCAAGAAACGATGTTGTCGAAGAGAAGTGGAAAGCTTCAAGTGGAAATCGAGCACGAATTTTCACCAGATGTATTTCACTGTTGTCCAGTCCGATTGGAATCACTTATCCAAAAGTGTTCTGGCAGGGTCCCCACTTTCAATAAAGTGAATCAAACATTCGAACATTGAAATAAACTCACAGTTGTAGTAAGGTAAGAAGTCTCTTTCAACGTCGTAAGTAATGTCACCATACATTTTTGACAATGATGTGCGCTTCTCCAGTTGATAATATATCGTCAAATGTCTCATAATCGTTCCAGAATTCCTCAGTTTCTTCTGCATTTAGTGCCAAAGATCTCTCCAGATCACTCAAATGTTTCGTCAAATTTTCGAACTTTAGTGTCATTTGTTCCAAATGTGTAACTAAGTCTATCTCATTTTGCTTAGTTTGATCTTGTAGGTAAGCATCGCCTTCCGATATCTTCTTCCCAAGTTTTTCCTTTGCTATTCCCAGCGTTTGTTGTATCGTCGTGGTTACATTATTATGAAAAACTTTTTTTCCAAGTGTGTTCTTTTTAAGTTTGTAAACAACATATGATCTTTCCAGAGCGTTCTTTTCTTTCTTTCTTTTTAAAAGCTTGATCAATCAGATGAATAATTACTCAGTTCAACTCAAAAGTTTCTTTCTCTTCTTGATGTAAATATAAACCAATTTCTTTTGTAAAGCGTGTAAGTGTGTTGGTATTGTAAAATCGTGTAGAAATAAATATAAACTATTCTCGTTGCTCTAGGCATACCATATACTTGTGTTTAATCCAAATCTTTCAAAATAATCGTCCTAAACTAAACCACTCTCTGCTAACAAATTTTGCGATGGACGAAGACTCATTTAGCTTTTCCTCAAATTCTCTTCAATAAATCTGTTATATAATTAATCTTTTCAAATATCTCATACATATCTGATAAATCTCCAAATAAAAACTCCTGAAAACTCTATTTACAAACCCTACTTCCAAGCATTAGTACGCCTTAGTCGCTATAATATAAACAATAGCTTAGGGAACGTTCTAGAAGAGTATGCATTTTTCTAGGTAATAAGCGAAATTTCGTGATTGTTCATTTTGCTTATTCTGTCATCAAAAGTTCAACCGAATGTCTGTTCGCGAATTTTCTTATCTCGTAAATGTCTGTTACGTCAAACTGTATATCCGTGACATTGTTCACAACGACCACCTCACAACTGGCTAATCAAGTCTGGTACAATAAATAACGTAGAAAATCAAATTTCTTCGAAACCAATCCCAAAAGACACAAAATATTTTTAGAAAGAAATGCATCATAAAAAATCGAGTCTAATAACTGGTAACAGATACACCGGAGCCGTATTCATACCTCCAGACTTTTTATTTCAAGCTTAATAACCACTAATAGATGCAGTAATTCTACGGAACAACTTAGGCATTGGACACGAGACGAAAAAGAATTGCGACATGTTAATCCTTAAAAAGCTCCCCGGGCCAGAAATCGAGTCAGGGTTTGTTTCCTTGGAAGATATTAATACTACCAACCCTCTCTATATACCCCCCTCCTTGGACAAATAAGAATGAAACAAGGACGGTTGTCAATCCTTATCGGTAACATGCTAGGGACATACACACAAAAATCTTTTCCTGAAAACAAGCTAACAAAATATCTCAAAATGGCAATTTGAAGACGTTTTTTTGTTGCATTGACTATAAACATGAACACAATGTGGCGAAACTGTACTGTAATGTTTATTGTGTGTAACATATCCTTAACCAAGTCTTTAAATAAAAGTGTTTTTTTTTATATGTGTTACGTTTTACGCTAGTATTAAGCCATGCTACTAGAAAACTAGGAAGAAAGTATTGATGAACTCAGATTGGAAACTACGAATAAGACCCGTCTGCACAAGTGAATATGCCCTTCCAATCTAAAATATACCGACCTACCAATGTCTCACGGAGTAGTCTGTTTTTTGCTTTCTTCATGAAGCTTTATCTCCTTTCAATGTGTCTATGATAGCATACAGTTTGTAACAGTGTCTGCATTACACATCATAACTGGAAACAAAGTACGTATTTCTAACTAAACCAAACAAATTCTTAAGCAAGGTCAATGTTTATTTTAAGTTAACTCAATAATGTGTCTTCAAACAAAACGTGGCTTACCCGTTAACAAGGAGGTCCGTATTTTACTTACAACGAAAAGTATCACCACTCAGTCTTTTCCAATTTGTGAATGTTACTGGTAACATAACGAATACTATAGGTCGAATAGGTCAAAATCAGTACAGCACACATGTCACCTATAAATAATATCAAGACCATTTCCGATCTACTTCAACTGTCAGATTTTGAAAGGAAATACTTTGCAGAGTTTAATCACAAAAGCACAGCCAGCTTTCACCATGTGACCTTCCTCCAAATCTGTAAATAAAAGCCACTGGGTATTTCGCCGAATGTGGACATCTTGACAGCTGGTGTATGAACTGCTGAATTTATAAATGACACATTTTGAATCTAAAAACCTCTTGTATTTTAATTATATTTTAGTTTATTCAATCAAGTATGGCTGTTGAGATGATAAATGTTTTATTCACTCATGATTATGATGCACGTACCTTGACCTGCTTTATGTATTGCCTCTTGTCATAGTACACTAAAACCATTTCCAACCACGAAAAGTTGCAAGACAATTGATCAGAGTCAGTGGAATTCGCCATGCATGTAGGGACAGTATATGTAATTTTCATGAATCACTGTATGGTTAAAAAAATTCCTTCCATCCTGCACCCAAAGGCTGCTTCTATGTTTAAAACAACATGCAAACAGCTTTTGGGTGCAGGATAAGCTGATTATTGTATAAAAGCATAACTTCCTGGAGCCATATTTATAAACACAATTCACATGAAGGATCCGCTGCATGCCCCAGCAGATGCAAAATAAAAATATCAAGTTAACTAATTTTTTCTTACATACATAGAATTTTGTTCAAAAATAGATGGCATCCGGCCTGCAGTATACTTCCTCAATCAAATTATATTTTCACAATTTACGTATCTCAATAGGGAAACAAATCTAGGCTACAAGTACATTTTCCTTGGCTGCAATATCTCACTTGCAACCCAAGATGGTGCCCATTTTCTTAATATTATATTCAGAACAATGAGCAAAAGGAAACCTCCCAAGAAGGCTATCACTAACCAGAATTCTAGTAAAATGATAACTGTAAGCTCCAAACATGCTATGAATATCCATCCTCCTTGGCCAGTAAGGGGTTGGGGTTGAAGTTGGGACGTTTACGCCAACATTTGCTGTGCAGCAAAGGGTTTGACAAGTGCACACAGGTCATTGATCCTAATTTACAATTTACCAAGGACGATCATTCTTTCTTAAGTAGGCAATTTTTAGCATTTATGGGTCTGCCTCACTTTTTGGACTTCCTGACCATCAGTCAACATCAACAGGACGTGTCTCTCAGGCTTTTGATGAATTCTGTCACTGTGGGCTGTTTAAAATGCTTTTGGCAAACAAATCGATAAGAAGATGATGACAATTTTCAAGGCTGTATATTATGACCAACCTGTAGCAGTCCGCTCACCAGATGGTTTGACAAACTGGTTTAGGATTAAAAGAGGCCTTAAAAAGGGTGTTTATTATCACCTTATCTTTTAATCTGTACTCAGGATGGATCC
Organism: Morbakka virulenta; assembly: GCA_003991215.1. Lineage (NCBI taxonomy): Eukaryota > Metazoa > Cnidaria > Cubozoa > Carybdeida > Carukiidae > Morbakka > Morbakka virulenta. Next base: position 986,009 of record RDPX01000003.1, read on the forward strand.
TGCGGGACCTAGAAAACCGACCGGAAGGAATCAATATTAACGTTGTCAAGATTAATAATCTCAGATATGCTGACGACACGATTCTCCTGGTTGCATCAGCTGATGGTTCACAGAGACTTTTTAATGCTGTTGTGGAAACAAGTGAACGTTCTGGTTTGCAGATTAATGCAAAAAAAAGACAAAATGTTTGGTAATCTCAAAAACACCGGCTGTTCCTAAGTGTAACCAGTACATGGAAGCACATCAATCGAACAATTGGAAACTTCTAATTATCTAGGTTCAATGGTAATTACAGATGCACGTTGTAAAAGAGAGATTAAGACAAGAATATGTTTTTCCACGATGCTTTCAAAAGGCTGGGAACCCTCTTTATTAACAGGAAAATATCAATCAAGGACAAGATCCGCCTCATGTGCCTGATTAGCACTTCTCTGTGTTTGTGAGTCATGGACACTGACAAATGAAGTCCGAAATCATATTCAAGCAGCAGAGATATGGTGTTATTGCAGGTTGTTACGCATCTTATTTGTTGAGATGGTCAGAAATGATGACGTGCTAAAAGGAATAGGAAGAAAGCGCTGATGTCTAGAAACAAATAAAAACAGATAGATTTGTGGGACACTCATTGAGAAAACAAGAACTGGAACATATAGTTTTGTTCGGTATGATGTGTGAAAAATGTGCAGGAAGAAGAAAAATGATCACACATCTGCAAAAGTTTGGGAATAGAGCAAATTACCTCCTCCAGGTCCCTTATGACAGAAAAGCATATGATATAATTTGTTCGCCAAACATCGCACGTGACACCATCAGTCCTCACACATGTGTAAAGAATTTTCGCAGATTTTGCAAATTTTCTAGCTCCTAACCTCGTGAAGCTGCTTAATGGTAAGGGATATAGTGAACTTTTTCTGTGGCTCGTTCTTATATCTTGTACCGCTACCGGTAAGGCAATTGCTTTTTTAACGAACTTTTTCAACAAAGACCGAAACCCCAAGAAGAGAACCTTTTGTTTTAACAGGAGATCTACTTCCGTTTTTTTAATTGATGACACAAGCTGGATGGTTTTTCTCAATTTGTGTTTAGCTCCCAGCAGTTAAGTCAGCATAATTACATTTTAATTGTGTGGGTTGAAATCAAGCTTGATTAGACAGTAACTTGCATGTCGAGTTTTGCTTTGTAATACAGTAAAACTGTGCTTTTCCGTTTTACTTCAACGGTTTGTACACGAATCAGTAACAATCAGAGCATGATATTGAAAATATACGAGCGTTTATTGGCTTCAATCATAAAGCTACCACGTTATTCCTTGCTTTCTGTAACCGATAAACTCCAAGAACGAGTCTTACTAGTATTTCCAACATAATACAACTAACTAAACAGATTAAATACAAAGCAAGTACTCGCCTAGCCATACAATCAGTGTGAATCTTGTAAAGTCTATGATACACTTTCAAGAGATCCCGTTTGTCACCATTTCAGAGAGCAAGGTTAACATTACCAGAAGAATAAGTCAAGATAATACAGGATATGCATAGCGGCTGAAAAACAGCCGTACTATCTTGTGTAGTATAGAGCAAAGAGTTAAGGATAAATGATGGGTTACAAGGTTCACTGTGAAGAAGGGATTCATACTTTTTTTAACAAATTTTCCTGTGAGTTACTTTGACATCTCAGTTATACTGGGATTAAATTTCTGTCTATAAATTTGCAATTGTTTGGCTATCAATTATGAAAATTAAAGAACCTTGATTCTGAATTTAATTCAATAACACTATAGCTGTTCCTATGTGATACATACATAATCGAGGACAGTACTGTGCCTCCTCTGTCAAAAAAACCTCAATTGCTCGAACATCTGAACGTACTATTAAGTTAACCAAAAGTAAGGACATTTTTATCTTTATTAATGATTGATTTGTCAACCCTCATTCAATAGTTTTTGACTTTTAGGGTTTTCAATAGCTGCGCTTTGACTGTGGGTAATTTTTTATTATAAAACAATTATGTTTAGAAAAAATAAAATTGTTTGTTTTTTCTAAATTTTCACAAATTGATAATTACATTTAGAAACATTCGATTTGTCTTCCTTTTTTTGACCGCGAATCATTTACCGAGCTTGATCTACCGTTCTTTGGGCAAAGACTAATTTGCTTCCAACTTAACATGCAAAGGTTTGGTCAGCAACAGTCAAATATTTACTACAATTTCTACATGCTCTCAGCTTCACTTAAGGGTGTAACTTTAATAATCATGGAGCATAGTTTAGGATGCAGAAGCTAGCCAAGATTATCCAAATTTTCGGCTTATCGGGAAAACCTGCACCCAAGTAAAGTTGAACTTGTTCGCATGATTGAGTAGGTACAGTACTGTAAAAGATCAAACTAGAAGAAATAGGAAATAAAAATACATAACTGAATTTTATACTTTACTATTTGAAAACTGTGATCTTATCTTGCTCTTTTACAAAATTATCAATAAATATTTCATCAGGCTTTTTAGTTAGTCTGACGTTTAACAGTGACTTCATAAACTGCATGAATTTCCCATTCTATTTTAGCAGGAATTATATAACTTTTTAAGGTTCGCTTGTTTTTAACTGTTTCGCATTTGTAGGCTCGGTTTTATCTTTCATCATTGAATATCAAGATACTCTAAGGTTGAGCCTAAGTAGTTTTGTTTCCCTTCTCCTTCCACTATAACTATAAGTTGACGCCATCCCTTAAACTCAATTTTTAAGCGCGAGCAAGTATTTCCGCATTTCTATATCTTTGTATTTTCCTTATTCTTGTTCTTGGACGATTTATTTTTTTGTTATAGACAATTTACATAATAATAGACTAGTCTTTAATACTTGCCCTGTAAGTGTGCTCCATTGTGTAATAGAACAATAAGTTGGTCAATTCTGAAACTGAGTTGAATGTAGACCTAATGGGCACCCACCATGTATTAAGTGAAGTTCGGAGTTTTATAATAGACATTTCTTTGCTCAGTAATGTTCAGTTATTTTTATACACATTTCTTTGCTGAGTAATGTTCAGTTATTTTTATAGACACTTCTTTGCTCAGTAACAAAATAAAATAAGATAAACAAAATACCAGCCTCGCGCTTACAGACTAAAGGTTTTTTAGTCTTGTTTATGAACTCTAAGGTCAATTTATAAAGTTTGTTCTTCTTGGGGATTTCTCATGTTAAGACGTTTCTTAAGTTCTTTTTATTTTGTATAGTAGAGGCTCAGTGTTATTGCAGAGGGTATTTTACTGAAACATCTGTTTATACATGTGGTAACCACTTAAAATGAAACCCTTTAAAAAATGGTTTTTGTTCCACTGAGATAGAAGAATATCCTTAGGAAAAACGTAAGTGATTAGTCAGAAGTGGTCAGTAAGTTGCTTGCATGTAATCACTTCATACTGAAGAATAGATAAAAATTTACGTTCAATAAATCTTTTAAGACATGTAAAGATTATCTATGATTCAAAGTTCTGTTTTGGCTCAAGTAAGAGTACAAAAATGTCAACTCAGTTTCAAGCAGTCAGAATGAAAAATAACCTATCTACATATAAACCTTTTTACCTAACTTAGCCGCTGTTATTCTCCTTAACAAGAACAGTGATTAACGTCAAACTGGGTAAATTCTCAAGTTCGCTTTTTTTATGCATTTCGTGTGCAAAGAAAACCAATAAGATATAAGTTAATTACACTATTATTTCTTTTCATGTACGTTTTGGACTGGTAAATTGGATTTCAGGTTGGAAAGCAATTTCCTTACGACAAAAGCGAGTTTTGGAAATTATCAATCAGTTTTCTTAACTGGAAACTCCCATTCAATTATCAAATCATAAAACTACAGAATTAATGAACGTAAGTAAAAGAGACTTTTGCTCAGAGATGCCAGATACTTTTTTGCTGTCTGATTTTTTGGTATTAAAACTTGAGAAATTCTTGATAAAGGTTGTCATTGTATTGTTTTTGAGTAAGAGGATTGAACTTGATTATGCAAACAATTTATTTACATTGCTGCTCACCAGTGCGCATTATCTAACACAACCTACTCGCTATTTCTTAGTACAACAAAGAACCATTAAGGAGATGCACTTGAAATGCTAAACAAAAGATCCGAAAAATGAATACATTGCTCCGATAATAGATAAAAAGCCCTTTAAAAGCAAATCCATTTAGGTAAACTATACGCTTCCTTAAATTGTAAGTGTAAGGAAATAAGAACAGCCAAAATGACTAAATGTTATTTGATTTACACGTCCCTATTATATTGGACATGCACCTTTGATTTTCCAGTTGATCCTTAATCGATGGCTCCGTAAAGAAATTAATCTTCAGTATTTCTTATGGCTGAATGAGTGAAATTTATNAACCATTAAGGAGATGCACTTGAAATGCTAAACAAAAGATCCGAAAAATGAATACATTGCTCCGATAATAGATAAAAAGCCCTTTAAAAGCAAATCCATTTAGGTAAACTATACGCTTCCTTAAATTGTAAGTGTAAGGAAATAAGAACAGCCAAAATGACTAAATGTTATTTGATTTACACGTCCCTATTATATTGGACATGCACCTTTGATTTTCCAGTTGATCCTTAATCGATGGCTCCGTAAAGAAATTAATCTTCAGTATTTCTTATGGCTGAATGAGTGAAATTTATCCAAGTCGGTTGATCATTGGATTAAATTTTTTCCATCTATTGTTCAAAATTTCAACCTATGCTAGTATAGAAAACAATTTAATTATCCAGTCATAATTAAGAAAGAAACACGACCGTCTTCTTCTTCGTCTTTCGGCTGCTTCCTTCAGGGGTCATCACAGCAGATCACATGTCTCCATTTGGTGCGGTCAGCAACGTCTTCTCTTCTCACTCCTATCATCCTGATGTTCTCTTCAATTGCGTCCATGTACCGTCTCATTGGTCTTCCTCTTACATTACATTCTCCTGCCGATGTAGTTTTCTCCCTTTCTGATCACATGTCCAAAAAATCTCAGTCTTGCCTCCCTTTGCTTCTCTCCGAATCTCCTAACATGTGCTGTACCTCTGATGTATTAATTTCTGATCTTATCAGGCGTGTGACCCAAAGTGACCACCTCAATTCTGCCACTTCCAATTCAGCTTCATGCTTCTTTGTTGTCGCTCATGTCTCGACCCCATACAGCAGAGCTGGGCGCACTATTGTATTTTGTAGTTTTCCTTTTGCTTTTGGCGATAGCCTTCTGTCACATAGTACTCCTGTTACCTTCCTCCATCTATTCCATCCAGATTGTATTTGCTTTTTCACTTCTCTATAGGATTCCCCGTTGCACTGCAATGTTGATCCCAGATACTTAGAGCCTTCTGCCTTTGTTACGTCTGCTCCTTGCATGCTTATTTTCCATTCAAGGCCAGGTATTCTGTATCTCCCCTGTTTACTTTCATTCCTCTTTTTTCTAGGACATCTCTCCAATTCTCCAGTTCTTCTTCAGCCTCTTTTTTTGTTTTGTTGGACAGCACAATGTCATTGCTAAATAGCACTGTCCATTGTACATCTTTACTGACTTCATCAGTGAGTCTATCCATAACTACTGCATTCGGAAGTGGCTTAGAGCCAATCCCTGGTGTAGTCTGGTGATGACCTGGAACCAATAAGTTATCCCTGCAGCATGTTTTATGACGGTCGCACTGTCCTTGTGCATGTCTGTTACTAGCCTTACATACTTTTGTCCTACTCCAGATATTCTCATGCAATGCCATAATTACTCCCCTGGCACCCTGTCATTCGCTTTTCCAAATCTACAAAACACAATGCAGTTCCTTTTGTCCTTCTTGGTACTTCATTATTAGAATGCACAGAGCGAATAACTTGTTCGTTGTACTTTTTCCTGGTATGAAACCGTTCTGTTCCTGACTGACCTCTATCTCTTTCTAGAGCCTTGCATCAAAAACTCTCTCCCACAGTTTCATGGTGTGGCATATTAACTTGATGCTCCTGTAGTTGTCACAATCGTGTGCACCTCCTTTTTTCTTAAAAGCATGGATCAACACGCTCTTTCTCCACCCGTTGACAATTCGTCGTACTCCAGAATCCTGTTGAAAACCAAGATAATTACTTGGATCTATAGGTATGTTGTCTGGGCGTACATCTTTTCCAATTTTCATTTTAATAACTTTTTGACTTCACCTTTATCTTCCCCTTCAATTTCATGTTTAGCTCCCTGGGCTTCACAACGCTAGCTTCTCTGGGGTTTTTAATGTTCCCAAGGCCGTCGAAGTACCTTTTCCGCATTTTTAACCGTCTCCCTTTCCCTGTCAATAACCTTCTATCTGCATCTTTTATGACTCTAACATGCTGGATATCCTGCGCTTTCTTGCTCTTTTGTTTTGCAATCCGGAATAAACCCTTTTCAACTCCTTTGTGTGCAGTCTGTCATAGAAATCACTGTGTGCCTCCTCCTTAGCCTTTGCTACCTCTCGCTTTGCTTCCTCTTGTCTAGTGTCCTATTCCCTTTTGTCCTCCTCTTGGCCTGTTCTGTCAAACACTTTCTTTGCTTTCTTCTTGTTTTGAATGCTTTCCTGCACTGCATCATTCCACCATCATGTTTCTTTGTCCGGTTTCTGACAGCTTGATGTTACCCCCAGGACTGTCTTGGCTGTGTCTTGAATGCTCTCAGTTAGTTTTGACCAATTTTCCAGCAGGTCCGTGGTTGAACTGAGCATCTCTAGTAGCTCCCGGTTAAAGTTCCTCCTACACTCGGCTTCTCTTAGCTTCCACCAATTTATCCTTGGATTAACTGCCCTTTACTGTTCCTCTTAGCTTTAATCCTTAGCTTATATACCAGCATTTTGTGCTGTGCAAAAACACACTTTTCTCCCAGTACGTAGCAGTCAGTTACTTTGTTCAGATGCCTTCTTTTTCAGGCTAGGTAGTCATATCTTGGGTTCTCCTTCCACCACTTCTGTAGGTGATTCCCTGGCTCGTTTTCTTTTTGAAGTATATCTTTAGCACACCCACCTCTACTCTCTTTGCAAAGTCCACTATCTCTTGTATTGACTACTTGTACCTACTGGACATCTGACACTTGTACCTACTGGACATCTGACACTTTTGTTGTAACACAACGAAAATCTGTTGTTGTGTTACAACAAAAAATTGTTATTTTTGTGTACCTTTTCTCTTTCTGTGATTAACGGTGGTATTTGAAATATAATGTGACATAAGTTTGAGGCTAGTACTATTCCTGGTCATAGAGTGTACGCCATAAGTTATAAGCTCGTAAATACTTGGTCTGATTTCATTAAGATATTGCCTTACTTTATCAATTTTTTTTATCATAAACAGGAGACAATTACTGTTATTATATATTCGTCTACTATCCCATTTTCATGTAAAAATTTGGCCTTTAATAAGGACAAATCTATGTCGCAATTGGAATCAGTGGTGGACAAGTGAGCTATACTTCTATACGCATACTCAGTAAGATAGGTACAAAGGTAAGCCAGCTTAGCGGAGCTCTGAAACTTTCCTCCGGCGTCAACACAAATCTGAAACTGAGCTAGAAACTTTTTGAATTCTAGTTTGTCTACCTCTGCACCACTGAAGGTATTGGAAATAAATTTTGGCATGACTGGGTTGGCCTTTTGCTTTGACCACGCTGAGGCTAAACTGACCACGTCTTTTTTGACTACCTCTGGCTTTGCTTTTATTAGAAATGTAATTGAAACTTATTTTGATTAAGTCTGTAAGGTTTAAGAAGTGGTAATCAATCTCACCACCCATACTCTGCAGTCTATCAAGGTCTTTGGTTGTTATGTTCGATTCTTTACAAAGCATGGCTATTTCTAGGTTGACCTCACTCTTTCTATCGGACCATTTTATAACAGTTTCTTTGAGGGTGTCAGATACATCTGGCATGAGCTCCCCACTGTTGGTTTTACCATTGAGTTTATTTGATAATGAGGTAATTTGTGCTTTGTAACTGCCTCTGCTCTTTATCAAAGAATCCTCTACTACTTTAAATGTTGTTATGATGAATAAGAATTAATAACAAGATAACTGTTGACAATTCACACTGATGATGATATATATAATTATAAGGTGTGCTATGAAATGTTAAATCTCCAAAGTTGTTAAGAAGTGTGTTTGGAGTTAAGAAGGTTTATAGGTAATTAATACTTGATCGGACAAAAGTTATCCTCTGACAGAAAATTATACACAGTGCGCACCGGAACTAATTGATAGCAATGAACACTTTACTCAATAAAAAAAACAACCTATGCCGTGGAAAAATTCCGACAGGCAAGCTTTCCGTTTGAAGATTTTCAAAAACGAAAACGAGCAAACTCCAATAAACACATATTGTTTTATAAGAAACTGTTTAAAAGAAATCGTGTCCTAAAATAACTAAAAACGTAAAATACCACAGTACTGAGCATCCGCAATTTTAAGAATACAATCGAAAAATAGAAAATTCACTGGCCTCCAATAAACAAAAATTGGACGCGACTTGGTGAGTCAGGTCAAGTGTTTGAAGATAGACTTAGTCTTCTAAGCTTCCTAGTAAGTCATCAGGGAGAAAAAGAGAAGAAATATGAAAATTGATAGAAGGAAAACACTAACATGTGAGAAAAGCATAGTTAAGAACCCAGAATTGATTCCTTACATCAACGTGGTAAAAAACCCTGGAAAACAGAAACTCCTTGCCAATAGGCAAAAGCCACCACTGCTTTGTTTAATAATTTCCAAGCAGAGTTTGGTCCTTAACATTGGTAAAACAAGTTTCAGTCTAAGTTCATTGATAACAACAGGACTTCCCTCAAATATTGAAAATCAGGAAAAAATAAGAATGGTGTTGTTTTGTTACTATTCTAATTCTGATATTCCGAACTGATCTCACAAATTTACAAGAGATTCTGAGACCTTATGACGCTTTTTTTCTTTTCGTGTTACATTGTGGGAAAGGAAACACTTTACACAAACAGTCTCAAATTATGATAGCTTTAACCAGTAAAGCTGACAAAGATTGTTTGATAAAACAGTTTAACTTTCTTGCTAATACGCGGATATAGTTTTGAGTTTAACAGAGCGCTTTTGCTTACTTTTCCTTATTGATTACTTCATTCCACCAAGGTTACATGACATCTCCACCTGTTGCTTATTACAAAATCTCACTCTTCACTAAAGAGAAGAGGAAAGGTTCTTGATGCTTACGAGCACAAAGATTAATATTACTATAGTGATATTCTCATTATTTTAGTTACCTATAAAACTGTATATCGAGGGGGCCGAAGACACTATGACAACCGACATAACTGAGCAGTAAGTTTAGTTAGCCTAACCATTAATGACCAAAATAAGATTTACAACCTCTTAAGTCAAAATAAAAACAATAACTTATGTATTCTTGGCTTACAGGTACAACTCAGCTTAGATATGTGTGTGAAGTTACCGTGTTCTAACACTTCAGCTGTCTTGCCTATTTGCTATTTGTCTGAACAACAGCACAAATTAGGGTCATTTGGGTCGAACGGGTTTCCTGGAATAGCCTGCCTTGTGTACTGGACTGTTGTCATTTCAGACAAGTACTAACTTGATTGAACCAATTTTGGTAAGTGTTAGCGTTCGAAGAGATAGAGCAATGACAATGAGCATGTGGTCAGCATAGCAGTAAATCCAAACAACCAAGGAAAATTTTTACTGTAACTATTGTTTGTTCATTCATACGTTATTACCAAAGCGTGAAAAGTTTCACGTTGTTTGTGGGTTTGTGATACCACAGATTTTATCAACTAGTACACAATCACTCATATCTTCCATCAGTATATTCTCAGCGAAAACCTTGACGGCGGTTACAAAGTGTTAAATGTTATTAAAAGCCCTTTACTCTGGTTTTTAGATAGAACGGAAAACGATCAGGCCAAAGAAATGGAGACAAAGTTAAAACAAAATAAAGCTACATAGGTACCCTGCAACGGAGACAAAGTTAAAACAAAATAAAGCTACATAGGTACCCTGCAACGGAGACCATGAGTGTTAATACTAAGTCAAATTACTTTAAGGATAGACAAAATGCATCTGGTAACGATTTAAAGACGACTTATGTTTTAGACCCTCATTATCACTAGAACAGCTGACAGTTGGTATATATGCTCAATACGCAATATAATACGGAAGTTTATTTTAGGAAGGATTATGGGTAAGCAGATTATATTCGTACACGCATACTCGCATATTGATGAAAGGTATTAAAAGCAAACGGCGGGTTTCCTACGATACACCTATTTGTATGCAATTGTTGATGTAAAATGTGACCGTCAAATTTGGCAACGCACAGGAATATATTGAGAATTAACCCTAAACTGAATTCTACAAATTGAGGCCCCGATCTTGCTGGCCTCTTTGTGGTTGCTGATTTGACACGTGAATAAGATGCATCAAGCAGTACTTTATCAATATAGAAAACATAGGAAGAATAAAAACCAGACCCCTACTTTTGTTACTTTCCTGCTTAAAAAATAGATCCTATTTGATATATTTTTGCCTGTGAACCGCAAGGAATGAAAACTAGACAATAACAATACCTGATACTTCGAAAAGAAAGGGAGACCTGAGTCTGTATCAAAAACCTAAACTTTATAATTTTGAATTTGTTTTATTACATACACTGTTTAGTAATAGACGTTGTGAAGAATCACAACTAATAATTGAGTGAATGGTTCTTCAGTGGCCTTTGGCTGAGTTTTGTAAACAGCTTCGATTAATGTTTATGAATAGTAGCCAGATGTTACTTTATTTTATAAACAAATCTTAAATTTGGAAGCAACTATACAAATATTTGTAGCAGACAAAACTTCCTTCATAAGTGAGAAACAATATCCCCTTGTAGCTGGCCCATCAACGCCTTTTCCATTCCATTCTTATTACCCCGTTTTTACCTCCATACCTTCATTTGTACCTATGGCATTCATATCACATTTGTCACTAAAAGAAAAAGAGAAGTCAAACGTCAGAGCAGTAAGGTGAAGACAGGAAAAAGAAGGTGAAGTTCCAAGTGGACTCCAAAAAAGGAAATCAACTGTCACTAACCATGACATCCTACCAACAAACAGTAATACAACCCTCCCCTGCAATACTGCATGAAAACTCTAATCACATCTCCATATCAAAAACATTAAGTACTCTAGAGTGATCAACAATGAGTTATAGCGAAACAATTAGATCACAGTGCCAGGAGATGGAGCAGGGGAACAAATATTTAGTGCAAGCGCACTTTTGATATAGGACCTTTGAGTAATAGATTTGGTCTCTGGATTATAACTTTGTCACAACTAACAAGAAGATGCTGATCATCTATTGATTAACAGACACGTAAATGTCCAAACATCCCCTTCAACGATCAGGGTTCACTGGAAACGAATTTCTTATTCCATCCTATACTGCGTTGCGCCGTCCTACGTCACCCTACAAGGGAACTGTTCTCCGATTATTGCAAACTCTCCGATGAAAAACAATGGCTCTTTACGGATCAGGTAGTGAAATGACAGAAATAGTGCTTTTAATAGCTTAAACTTTGATTTAATGTCTTTTTCCCTGAGTATTTTTTAAGTTACATTTCAAGTCGTATTTTTACAAGGAAAATAACTAGTAATACGAAAATGTAAGTTTCTTCAAGTATTAATATCGTAAAGGAACTGAATAACAATGTGTAAAGTAAACGTAAGAACGATAAATACTACATTACCCTTAAAGAAAAATGGCGGGTTAAAAAATGCTCAGTGGGGATTTTAGAGGAGGTGTTGTGATGTTGTCCATGGCAATGCGGTTCAAGCGAAGTCGTGCATCAGAGGGTCTGGAAGCGCTATACTCCCTCTCACTAGTGGATTTAGTTTCCAGTTTACCACGTTTGATATACAATTTACAATTCAGACACTTCAGGTGTGAAGATATTGACATTTTTATACTTTAGAGGGCCATTCTTGGCTAAGAACATTCAAGAGGAATCCCCATCCTTAAGGGAGAACTCAAATAAACCTTTTATCGATAAAAAGTGTAAAAACTGACAGACCTTATCGATTAAAAATTCACGTCTAGTATACAATTCGTTTTTCTCAACGTTTCTGGAGGTATGGCAACGATAGAAATAGTATTGGCACAATCTTACTGCTCAGTGATTATATAACATTACACCTACAAAACTCTCACATAATTGTTACATAAGGTACGTAACATGATCTTCCCTGGCTGCGTAATTTACTAGAATTTGAACTTGTCGACAACAACGAGTGAAAGTAATGCAACAGTGTAACATGTTACGCCATCCTCCTTTCTTTCCATTCAACCGATTCATTACTTTATTGCAACTAACAACAATAACCGTCATGATAAGGGATAGGATCTTCAGTTTATTAATCCATCTTAATTTCGTGCGAAATCGACACTTCCAGCTTGCCTAGTTTGCTTTCCAAACCAGTTACTTCTGATTTTCCCTCACCATGATATTTTTTCACTAGTTGCTATTTCGTCCAATAGCTCAATTGGCTCTTTGTATCCTGAAGTAAGCCGAAAAAGAGAGTTATGGCACGCTGATCATCGAGTGTCAAACAGTTGCTTGACAGCTTAACGCTTCTCCGCGTTCTGCTAATATATCCTCTAGTTCTACTACAGTTTTGTGAAGAAAATAAAAAATTTACGTTTTTTGTATCAGTAAAAATAGGGAAGCAGCTTCAGTATTTGAATCTTCGACGGATGTACCGATATAAAAATTGGTGTGTTTTTGAGTGGGCTGTCCATTATGCTGGTCACGGGTATTATTAGGAATCATAGTGAACGTGAGGTGATTGATGTTGCAGTAGTTGCCTACATACAACGTATGAAAATTGAAAGTTAAAAGTTGCAACCATTGAGAACTACAGAAAAGTAACAACAGGAAATAGTATCCACAATGAAATCCTTACGGATTCATGGGTCTATGGATTTCCCGATGTGGTCTCACTGCAGTTGGTGTGCAAATATTATGTTTACAGAGCCAGTGCAATAGCATGATACCATGGTGTTCTATATGTTAATGACCCAAACGTAGAATCTCGACACAGACCCAATTAATTCTCAAAAAGTTTTTATTCAGAGTACAGAACGCAACAAGTTTCAAAACAGTACGCATAAAACAGTAAAACAATTGACGCCATCATTTCGGTATCTGAGACGTGAAAAGTGCTGATGGAATTAGTTCTTTCACTAAACGACAAAATAAATTTTTCCAAATGTATCAAGTTATCCACTTTTTTAAAAACATTCTTAAGTAAATTGAAAATGGCAATGATTTCAATCCAGGCAATGTTGCACCAAACCAATATTCCTCTTATCATATTGAAAGATTGTTGAATTGACATTAATAATTTTAATGTTTACGTCCAGCCTTTTCTCCCAAAAATTCAGTGGTAAAGGTCTGAACATTTTTACATTACCCTCGATAAAATTTTTAGCGTCAATATCCATTTGTGTTGCCCTATGAAAATTTGTTATTTGGGCGATTACTTACGTCAGTAATTGCGTTAACACTGGATTCAATGCTTACTAATTTTGAAACGCCACCTCTCATTTATTAGATTTTTTTCTCAAAAGACGATGTAATTTTAGGTAATAAGGTAAAAGTTATATGTTTGTAATGTTGTCTAACCAAGCTTATTTCTGGCAAACAAATTTTGAAGCTTTTACTGTTAAAAACGTCAGTCGACGATAAACAGTATAACTTCTTCATACAAGCTGCCCTTTGGAAACACGTTGTTTTGCGTTTGCCAAGACACTTATCCTATCCATACAATTATTGTATATTTAGGATACAGGCTTGGCGGGGCCGGGGTGGGTGAAGATTTCAGTCCTCCTTTTTGGGGAAGTTTAAAACTCTTCTTTAAGTAATGTACAGTATGTACAAATCTTTAGCAAAAAAATGAAAACATGCAGTGAATTGCCTTTTTGGACACCGTGGTCAAGTTTAAGAGAAAATATCTTTTGTGTGATTCCTACCCTGAATGTCTTGACGTAGTGGATTGGGAAGGCAAATACCCTTCTAATTTTTGCTCCATTTTTGTTGTTGTCCACTTCTGGACAGGGTGCGTTTCCCTGGAAAAATATTATGAAAACTTTCCATTGACAAAGTCTCTTTTTGTGCCTTTGTAAATGATTTCACTGTTGTTGAAAACATAAATGAGTATATCTGGAAGAACATTTGTCTGGAAAAAAAATTGGTGCAGAGGCAAAGAAAAAAACCCAAACAAAAACCAAAAAGAAGTATATTTTTCGAGATTTACAGTATCACTTTATTATTTTGTTTTCACAATGACTGGGACCGATTTTTCTTGCTTGCTCCAAGGAGAACTTTTAAAAATGTGTTGAGAGGAAAGCTTTTTCGATGTAAAATTTTAAGCCACGGCGATCCATTTCAGACTAAGAGAAACGCATGTTATTCAGCGAGAGAAACCTCTGTCTTGCGTCTTTTTTTGTACTTGAAAAGTTGGAATCATTGTTACTGAAAACATTAGAGGGCGAGAACACTTCGCTGAAATAAACTTTGTGAAAGATAATTGAAGCTTCTTGTAAATATCCGCAATATATGCAAAATTTTAGCAGTAAATCCTGTCTCTACTTCTACACCTGAAAGAACATTTTCTTTGACTAGAAGAGTCAAGACTCGAATGGGATCAGCTATGTTACCCACCTGAACAGATTTCCTTTATCTTATTGCTGTTGCAAACCTTTTCATACATAGCGGTATTCAAAGGAGAACCAGCGTATGTTTGGTCTACTCACAAAAAGCGATTTGTAAAATCTTGAGTGCCGTTTTGTTTAATTTTTACACGAAAACCTTTAAAAGCTAGTTTTTTATATTGAATTTGGAGTATCGTTCAATCTATATTTCACGTAACATAGCGGTATTCAAGGTGATAAGGAACGTTTTGAAAGGATGAGGATTGGAAGGCCTTAAAAGCCTATGCTGCATTATTTAATTTTCAGCCCTCCACCCACTTTTAACTTCGCTCCGCCGGGCCTGGTATCAATAGTAGCAGAGAGAAATATTCATTCCCTAGACAGATATAGATACAGCAAAAACGATAAATACAGAGAAGACATAAAACTTAGTTAAAAGTGGAAGCAAAAAAATTATAAACAGGGATCGATTAAAAGAAATAAGTGGAATCAAGAAAGAAGTAAACAAGTACATGCAAACGAAAATAATGCAAGAAAAAGAGAAGAGGTATATTAAATAAAAATTTTACCTCCCCATTTATCACGTATTCGTCTATTTTCTTCTTTCATAGAAAATGAATTTTATCATGTACCTACCCAAGTGTCTTGTAGAAATTGTAAAAGAGAAAGACGGTTTGAAATACCAGTGAAAATGATAAATGTCTTTAAATTCAGTTTTAAAGGTTTTCAGATTTTCTCTTATAAAATCAAATTGTTAGAGGGTTACCAGTTTTTGAATGAGTAACATGGAAGTTGTTCAGTTTCAAAAAAAGGATTTAATAGATGTATACTGTAGACCCGACCCTTTTCGGTACATGAAGCAGTGTATGAACTAAAGCGATTTCAACTTTCAAGGAATTTGTTTTGTGGGCATAGCGAGGAAAGGAACAAATTAATGCCAAATAAAAATATTCTACTGTTCTGTAGTCTTGTTTTCCCAAGATATCCATACTTCTTCAGAAAATAACTTTTACATCATTAATTGTACTAGGAAAAATTCTCTTTGAATGTGACTTACAAGTGGGTCTTATGAATTCTTCCTCAAAGTAGATCTCATTAATTCTTTTAAGCCGTATCTTGCGTTTTGCTAGAATTGTAGTGACTTCCCCTGCCGTTCAATGTTCAGTATTCCTCCTTCTCTTCTACATTTTTTGCAGACAAAAACTATGTCGAGCTGTAATTTGGGCCACTGCAGAAAGAGAAGTGTACAGCAATCCGGTAGAAACTTTCTTATAGACTCTTCAATAGCCCGATCCAGAATGACCATATTAACTTTGACCATGCAAAAAAAATAGAACATTCTCTTGGGTGATAAAAACATCGATCCTCCTAAAATAAATAGTAAGATAAGTTTCTACATTCTTGTCAGAATACTATCTTTAATTTTACGCAGATACGATTAACTCTACCACATCTAGTGTTGCGTAATTTTGCCCGTGACTACTCTCCGTGTGTGTTTACACGCAAAAGGGCATACATAATGCACCTTTTGTGTTGTCCTATTACCTTAGAATTGACAAGTAAGGTTTGAAACCCGAAGCCTTTATCATGTGGGGAAGCGCCAGTACAAAACTCACTGAACCAAAAACTAGCATATTTTTATGGGAATCTAGACGAAGACAAGGTGAAACAATAGCTAAGGCAAAACAATGGCGGCAGGTTAAAGAGCTCTAAAAACTCTAAAACATGATATTTAGTTTTTTGGCATTCAAAACCTTTCGACTAAAAAAAATTCTAAATTCGAAGGTACGTTGTAACATAACAATAGTCGATCATCTGTTAAAAACTAGAAGGTGGAACATGCTTTTGTCTAAAACATCAAAATTGACATTTCTTTTTCGCCAAGAAATTTCAACATGAATGCAACAACTGGACCAACGTGCTGATGACCTAGGTATGAAATTGGAGAAGAAAGGGAGGACGGATGGAGATACAGGGCAAAGTGCATGGTGCAAAAGCCCAAGAAAAAAAAGAGAAAAAACTCCAAAAGAATCAAGAGAATCTGTGCAAAGAGACGTGAAATGAATGGTTAAAAGGTAACCAGATTAGTGGGGTCGATTCAGGAAAGTTGAGTTTACATACAGTAAAATACCGACACCCTCACAAATCCTTAAAATTTGGTAAAGTGCTTTTGGAAAGGGAGCGTGTCTCATTCGAAGACAATCAGGACACAACTTTGAGTAAGATCGATTAACTTAAGTTTGTTCTTTTATTAGTTGATGCTTTCTAGACCAATTAAAAATAAAGGTTACACCGCAAGAAATTTGTCTTTATGAAATTTGATAGGGATTTTTGGGCGTTAAAGGCATCGATAAACAAGTCGTTTTCGTAATAACCGACTTCGATAGATTTTATCAATAAAATATTGAAGACTAACAATTTTGTTCGTGAAATGGTATTAGCTGGTATTAGTTATGCACCAAAGTAACCATACGATACCGTTGCTAGCTCACACGTCAAAACTTGCCACGACTTTAGGCGATCCTGTTCGCTGAATTTATACCTTCAGTACTGGCAAATACTTTCCGGCTAGGTGGTTCATGTAACACAGTCTGGACACAGTAATCGAACTCATCTGTGAACTTAAAAGTATACCCTTTACTTTGGAGCATGTACTGTAAATAAGGATAATCCAATAGTCCAAACTCTTAACTAATACGTTATTCGCTGGTAATCTTAACTAATACGTTATTCGCTGAGAGTGTTGCACGAGGTCTTTCCTGATCAGATTGGCCACTATACATTCTCTTCAATCAATTTTCGGTTCTACCAAACTCGCGATTACCGATCTACGTGACTCTTCTAATTGGTTGGTTGTGGTCAGAAAATGCCCTTGGTCTATCACTTTAGGGATGGGGCGAGGGCTGATAGCACTTTCCCTTAAAAAAGATTACTACACACACCAAACACTAAGCTCATCGAATTATGTGTGGGTGCTGGAATGTCAACGTCCACAATACATAATCAACAGGACGCTCTTCAAACGATTATGCCAATTCACTACCAAGAAACCCCCACTGTGAACTAGAATAATGTGGCGATGACATTGGCGAAGTCTGAGAGAAGAAAAAGGGATTGAAAAAACCTAAAATAAAAAAGTAGAAAGGAAGAGTAATGTGCGAGTCTGGAGATCACAGGTCGTAGTGCAAAGTGTACCGGCAGACATAAAGATACGGGGGCAGTCTGTGGTGGCTGTTTGTCCCACACAGCACGAAATGGATGTATAACATGTAAGTTCTTGTTGATACATTAGATGTTATATCCAGCATCTGCGCCGGTTGTGATGATTCGTGCTTCAATTGTGACTGCATTGCTGATCATAATTGCCCAAGCGAACGATAACATTACCACAAAACCGGCAAGTTTAGCATGATAACATAAGTGTCAAGGAAATGTATTAAGGCGAGTTGCAATGATAATATAGCTTTCAAAATACAAAAATGGTCATATGTTAAAAAGATCGTGAAGAAACTACTATAAATAACCACCGCCAGATGTCATGAAAGTCAATTTTTCAGTCTTTTTACATGCTTTGCAAGGCACCTACATTAACGTTCACAAAAATAGAGCGATACCAATTTCTAGATATTACGTACGTCATGAAATCGCTTATGGACATAAATTCAACTTATCAATACTCTGTTTTCATCATATATAGCTATATATATACATATGCAACAAAGCATTAAAAATATTAGTCATTTAAAAAGAATCCAAACGAAATGAACAGCGACCTTATATATTTCACGTGGAACATACAAAGTAAAGAGGTAGGTAATAGAGAAATAAAATCTCTTCTGTGAAAATGACAACAAAAATATTCGATAGTCTAAAATACAACAGAATATTGAGCGAAAGTAAACAGAATGTCTAAAATTCGCCAAAAGTTCAGCAATTGAAATTTGAAATTTAGTCAAGGGTACAAAAACTACGAATAATTTGCACCATCTAATTAGTTCTTCAACTTCAAAAACATTATCACTGACGTTAAAAGGTAAAGAAATCCTGACATTTTCAGTTCTTACGCTCGCACTTCGTTTTTCAATAAACTTAGCAACGCGTGACGTTTTCTGATTTCCAATAAGCTGGTTTAATGCTTTAAATAGGGTTTTTAAATACTGATTTAAATATCAGATTATAGTAGAATTTGATCTTAGTGCCAAATTAAAATTGGATTGTAAATTTCACTTTGGTGAAGGCTCGGGAAGGTCTGCCATATCTTCATGCGAACTAAGTATAAGAAGCCCCTTGGGACCACTTAACAAAAGACTATCAATTGTTACTATGCCCAGCGGCGGGCTATCACTGGGTTTAATAAGTTTTTTTTGCTCCTTAAGTTAAAGAATTGTTGAACCATATACCAAAGTTGTAACGTTGATATATTACAACAATTGAACTGGTGTCAGAAAAACGTATAGTTAAACTTGAGATTGCCAGTCGGATGACGAAAAAAAAGTAAATTTGGGCTGCGAATGCACTAAAGAATTGGGTGAAAGGCCAAGGTGCACCAACGATATGTCTCTTATACAAATAGCAAGTTAATCAGGAGAACCGGTTGATTAAATGTATTAAACCAGCAAAAAAAAGGAAAACGTCTTTTGGCTCGAAAGCGGAACTCCTTCTGTAAGCAAGTAAATTACCTGTCCTTGTGTTTTACGGCAAATGAAATAAAGGGCCCACCTAATAAATTGAGGGTTATGTCAAACAAAACTAACAACAGCAGGACTAAAAATGTAATCTGGCTTTTATATTAGCTAGCAGAAAACGAAAGTAAACCTTGGTTCCATGTTACTGGCTTAACTGACCGTTGGCAGTTGCCTGCTGCATTAACATAAAAAACATTAAAACTATATCTTCTTTTACAGGTAGTAATGCAAACATAAATGTGTAACAAATACTAAGCAACTGGTAACATCCTCCAAGAATTCTATTCAAAATCCTAACTGACTTTGCTTAATGAAAAATTTCGAAGTCGCTGTGTCTCTAAGGATTAAACTGAGGGTTAAAGGAGACCATTTAATAACTTTTGGGGGCAAAAGCTTATGTTTTAAAGAAAACGATCCAATGAGTTATGTTTCTTCAGCAAACTGATAAAAATGCCAGTCGTCAATAAGACAATTTCCTATTTCACTCTCTTCTCTCCTTGATATAGTATCGAAGCAGATTTTCACCAAAAGGTATATTTTTGCTATTCTGTCATCCCCAATAATAAACAACACCTAACCAACACAATGTCTGCTGTATTTTAATACTCTGTTGCAGATCAAATAAAACAAAAGTTTAAAAAATTATTCTGTTTTCATCGCCTTAACTGCTGTCAAAATGCGTAAAAAAAGGTGATAATATTTTATCAAAATATTTTCGAATCTAGGCGTGCTTTGTAGCAATTTTTTCATTCCAAAAGTACTCTATTTACATAACTATTTTTCCAAATAAGCTGATGCAGAGATACATGGGTAGTTTTGAGCTGATCTTTACACACGTAAAGGGAAGTTTTACAAAAGCATTTCTTTAAGCAAGACATGAACAGTATCCATGGTTTGATCTTCACAGATTATGATGTCATACGCTTTCTTGTAATGCTCCAGAAGTTGCTCAACCTGTGTCAAAAAATACAAAAGAATCCGGACCCAGACATTATGCCAAACATACATAACCTAACAATAATTATATATATATATATATTTGTGTGTGTGTGTGTGTGTGTGTGTGTGTGTGTGCGTAATAAGAAATAATGGTAAAGGAAACTGTAGAGTATCATTTCTGATATCTGCATTATTTTTTGTGCATCAATCTACCTATTTTATGTAATTTTTTTCATTTTGTGTTGTACAATTATACCATAAAGAAGGCAACAAAACAAATCTAAGCAACAAACCTTTGTTGAAGGTACACCCCCTCCCCATCTTCCTGGCTTATTTTAACCGAAAGTATTAGTGAGCTGGTACTTAAAACTTGTTAAAAATAATAAGACTTACAAAATTCCTTTTCAAAATACGACTAGTTAAGTTTTTCGGAAATTCTAATCGGGAGAAGGCAAATTTTTCGTCTTACCTGATCATTCAAGAATGCTATCTTCAATGTAGTCCCACCTTTATCAAGACCGTCTGCCATCGACGTATCCCCCACAGTATCTCCAAGCAAAATATCATTTGGTCTAGTCTATAGTACACAAAACAGCATGTTCAACATATGTTTTTATTTGCTATAAACAGGTACACCTGTAAAACCTGGTCACATCTAAAATGTGAAAAGGTAAATACAAAAAAATCGCTCTTGAACGGCCCCTTTGCTACCGTAGCTACTATTTTTGGTAATGCATTTCCTAGGGTTAGAAACTAATAAAGATTGGGAACGCTTTCTAGCGATCACTTCGTTATGGTGGACAATTTCTTAAAAACCCCACTAGAACATTTTTCTAACAAACTCCCTCTCTGTAGAATAGAGTGTAAATGGAAAATAAAAAGAATTTTTCGTTTTTGCCGTCTTTTAATTTGAAAAAAATAGTATTCTTACAAAGTATTTCAAAATGTTCCACAATTTTTATAACTACTTTATAGCTTTGTACATGCGAAAGAAGATATATTTGACCGGTACTTCTAAGCCACATCTTGCCTCTCGATTAAGACGTTTTTCTGCAACTTCAATACAGTGGAATCTATGAGCTGTATGACGTCTGAAACGATTTGGCTGTTTTTTCAATGTTGTGGTCAAAAATATTTCTCTTCAATAAATCAATGGTACTAGTTTTCAGGCTGCCTTTGACATTTTAACGCGTATTCGCCAATCAGTGGTTTCCAAAAATACATATATTCATGAGATCCTCTACAAATTAAGAGAAATTTTAGTGTACTATTTTTCACAAAAAGCAGAATGGTTCCTTTCGCGACGTTTTCACCCAAAAATATTTCATGCATGCTTCCTTTTGTGTATGTGTCAAAAACACTGTACGCTCACATGCTATTGTTTAAATGCTTTGTATTTATTTATTTTAAATCGAAAGAAATGGAGTTTTTCAAATCAAGTGTTCGAATCTGTTTGCATTCTATTTTCGTTTATGCTTATATCTATAGCATGATAACGTACAAAAAAAACACTGTGTAACAAAAATGTCATCCTCAAAAAACCAAGAGAGTGAAAAAAAATTAAGACTCTGACTACGTGAATCTTTGTTATGGAAGGAAAAAGAAGGCGGATTATTATTATATGAGAAATACGGCAGCTGCAATAGTTTTGAAGATGGAGTTAAAACGAAAACAAAAACAACAACAATCTTTAAACAAAAAAGGAAATGAGACAGGCTATATTTTAACAGCAAACTAACAACTCTGTTTACAATAACAAATTCGTAAGTCCAAATGTTTTGAAACAAGACACAATGGAAATAATACAACGACTGAACATGGATAAATTAGAAAATTTTTCAGAAGCTAAGATGGCTAAATTAATGGCTGGTGTAAAAAACGGAAAATTTCATATGAGTTGCAGGGAATCAGCTTTTCTTGGGAATGAGATTTCGTACAATTCAGTTGTGGATATAGTTTCTTCCTGAATTAAGTAAGGATTATGATTGAATGAGCTGACTAAATATGGTGGAATTCGGACTCTATTTAAAAGCAATACAAAATGGTTGAGAAATTGAGCATTTCTAAAGCTCGAAATAAGTCAAAGCAACACTTGATGACAATCTCTGTTGCCTCCAACACTCCCCGAATATTAGAGGTCGTAAATTGCTAAATGTTACAAAACTTTTTTCTATTGATCACTACAGGTTACGGTTCATTACTGTGCAAACAGTAAAGCATGGATAATCTCTGACGTCCTGGAAACTGCTTTTACAATATTATAGGTTCAAAAGACAAAGTCGAAAAACAAACTTGTAGTCAGTCAATGCAAGCTGTCACAGGAAATTGTGTGAAATATTTTTTTTTCTCCTGAAGAACACCAGTGCTGTATATTAGCCACTTGATCTTGGTAGTATCTGAACTTAAAATAATACCGCCCTCTAGTCAAATGTGAAGTATCATGTCTTAAAGAGAGAAAGACGGCATCTCATAGTTTTGGTTATGTCAACATAAAAAGTAACAAATTGATTATAACTAATGTAGAGAGATATTTCCAAAGAATGCATTCAGTATTATTTCTTAAAAGGCTAATTCAAAGCCTCACTAATTTTAACTAGTGTGATGACAAAATTATTTTCTTTCCACAACTATCATGCACCAATTTAATAAGAATGGAAGACAAGACTGAATTTTATGGCAACCTTTCAATAAAAATAAGTCATTAAATATCGATAATAAAGAATAATCAACGAGCTGATTACTCCAAGAACAGTCCTCCAGACAACTTGTACGAATTGCTAGAAGAATCTCGTCTCATCACATGGCAGCTGGTTAGGCATTAAGCGGGCTTGCACAGTTGTTGGAGTTGTTTCAGTGATAAGGAAACAACACAGGGGGGCAGTACCAAAGAAGTGACAATGCAAATGCAAGTACGAAAACAAGTAAATCCTTCCAAAATTTGTAATTAAATAATCCTGAATTGCTTTCAACGTATAGTTAGCGATAGTCGAAACATAAATTAAAACAGTTAATATGATATAACTGAATTAAGACGTGTTCTGTCTATTGCCATAAAATAAAGAAGTAACAAATAAATGAAATGTTAAATAGAAAGGTCCAATTAAAGCAACAACCATACTTTTACCAATCAACTATTACTACCATGCCATTTCTGGGCTTCATGAAGGGGATTTATGGAGATTAGTTAGTATATGTGAGTATTGGGTCAACTTTCATTAGAAAAAGTAACATTTTCCTGGCTCCAAAGTGCGTCCGTTATAGTGGTTTAATGGTAGTTACACATTTATCTGATTAACATTAGAAGTGTAGCATCTGAAAATCAAAATCCAAGATGATTGTTAAAAATTTCGAAAGGTTAAGTTGCTTCAATTCGATTCATTGAAAAAAATGAGTGTTGTGATCAATTGGAGCTAACTTCTCTCGCAAGTATTGTTATGCTTTAATTTCGATTTCATTTTTAGGTCATGCCCTATGAAGGGAAATTTACATACAGTCCCTGAAACTTGTTAGTTGCTAATTAATAATACAAGTTTTTACAATAAACGTGAAATGTAATACATTATGTAAATTTTTCTGTTATGGCATAAGTGTCACTGTCTTAACCCTTGGGTGGGTTTTAGTGGGTAAAGTCAGCAGTGCCGAGTAACAAAGGGGGTGACGTTGGCTAGGGTACTCTCTAATTTTGTACATTTACATCGTACTTCCTGATAATACCTTGACAAGATAAGTATATAATTGGTCGCCAATAAACAAACAATGACTTCATTGATAGACTAAAAATTATGACAATTTTCATATGATAATTGTATTGTAAAGTTTACATTAATACCACATGAGAAAACTGTATTATGCAATGGATAGATTAAGGAGCAAAAGTATCTGGACACCCTTGAAAAAAAATTGCATTGATAAGCATTACAGGTTCTATTATAAGATCAGTTTGTTTTTCGCAAAATCAATAAGGATTGTTATTCTACAGTGTATGATAGATATGTACCTCCGACTGGCATACAGTGACTAATCTTAACGGGTCATGATGGTTTGGCCAAAGAATAGTAAAAAGCTCACAAACGTGTGGGCTTTTTTTTCTCATTCTTTTAAAGTCTACTCTGCTCTGCTGGAAAACAGTAATTTAAAGCAAATCGTTTTCTATCAGTGTTTACATAACAGCTCCCTTTATAAATTTGATGTGATGTCAATAGAAAGAATCAATTTGTTTCCTCAATATTTATGCGAATTAAATCAAAAAAGAAAATCAGTGTTTGCAGGGTAGATTTACTTTAAAGAATCTAATAACAATCTAATCAAGCCGACACATGTTAAGCATCGTATAAAGGTGCACAACAAATTATAATGTATTTGAACATACTAAATAAATCATGAGTCTAACATCGTAATTTATTTACCTTGTCAAAGTAATCATGCCAATGGATTGAAATATCATGCTTGTTATAAGAATGAATTAATTCTGTCCTAAACCCAATCAAGTGTCCCTAAAAAAATATCAAGGAAAGATATTACTTTTAAAGGCTGTCTGTGTAAAAAATTGAAGACCAAACAAAATTTTTTAGTCTCCAAAGATGAGGTAATTAGAGTTAAACATCAATTGAACTCCAATACTCCTAAATTAAAGGCAGACCTGCCTTTGCCAATTATTTAAAACTGTTTACGATCGAATTTTTACAACATTCGCGGTTCAGCAGTACATTCAGTGATAGCCGAATCACATTTAACAATTTTATGTAAACCCCTGCAATTTTTTGATCAACATTAAGTTTAGACTTTGGCCAGTCACAAAAAGTGTCCGGCTTTCTCGAACCCCTTTTTGTTTTCCGTATTGATAAAAACTCACTCGACTTTTGCTTTCCTATTCTGATGTTTAGGTCATGACAAGAACCTGCGAAAAAGCTTTCAACCAAAAATTAAACATGATTTTAATTGTGACATTCAAGTTTTGTACTACAAACTTAGTATGCAGTCCCGAACAATTTGATTAAGTTAAGGAGTACGTTACGTACTTTGAAATATTTAACTTTTTGTTATCAAAAAATTGCCTTCCGCGTCGTTTCTAGTTTCATGTTTCGTAAATCCAAGTCTACTTTTAGGCCCACTGAAAAAATTGAGATCATTTTCTTTTTAGATGAAATACAAAAATGCAAGGAAGTTTTGTTTAAGAATTAATTACAAATACCGTACGCTTTGGCTTGATGTAAAAGAATAGGGGTACCTATCCTTGTTGGATATGAAGAAATTTTGTCAGTATATTGAAAGCATAAACTCTTGTATGGAAAAGAGTATGGTTATTTAACACAAGCGAAATTTGAATAATCTAAAAGAAGATCGTTATGGTAAATTGAGTTTTCAGTCTGCAAAAAATATTATTAATCTTTTTTGTTACACACTCGTAAACGGAGGGGTCTGTTTTCGCTCACAGATTAGACTTTAGTATTCCATAAAAAATATTAACAAGGAAGAAATTTTCTAAAATACATACCAAAATCAGTGCAAGACCAAAAAGCTGTTTAGGCAAGATTCACTGATCTTGCACACTCTGTTTGTAGTATTCCGGTAGAATTAAAAGACTTTTATATGCATAGCGAACATTTTAAAGTAATCAAAAACACAGGGTTTGCTCAAAATAAGCAGAAAATTTAGAACCGTTTCTTAAATCTGAAACAAGAAAACAAATTGCTGTCCGATGATTTGCTTTTCCCAACTCTAGGTGGCAACATGGTTGCACTAGTTTTTCAACCAATCCTAGAAAAATAATCCAGTTTCTATGTTACGGGCTCTTTCACATTCCCTAAAGAATTCCCGAAGTACTCGGTAGATACAGTACTCTCTCCAATTAACGGACACTCTAAAAGGCGGACACCTCTGATTAACGGACAATTTTTTCCCAGATCGTTTTCTGGTCAAAGTCTCATAAAAAAACTTTCCAAAAAGCGGATACTTAATCAGCGGACAATCCAATTAAAGGACAATATTTTTTGCATAAAATTGTTAATATGGCTTTTTTTCTTTTCAATTAGCGCACAGTACAAAAAAGTTAGGAGCCAGCAAACAAAAAATAAAGACGCATAAATATTTGTTCAAATATTTATTTCAAACACTTTGAGACTGCTTTTTACAACTTCGAGATTCTCTACAGCCCAGCTTATTAACTTTTCTTGTACATGAAAGTGGTAAATTTCTGGAATCTACAGACCATAGCCACCTGCATGATTCAACCTCTTTCCAATAACTTCAGCCGTAATGGAAGTGTTTGGCACTTTCAAGAATAATAAACATATTTTTGAAATGTTTTGTGGCACGTGTCCAGCAATGTTAGTTTACATTATAAATGATGTTGATACTTATTCTTGTTGTAAAAAAAGTTGTATTACGTTCAATTTGGCTATTTTTTCTTTTTTTAGTGTCTGAGTTCAACCCGATACCCACTAATTACCAAAAGTACACGTTTTAAATATAAAACTCGGGTCTATTTTCAAATTTGGGGCTTACATTGCAAAACTTTCCGAAAGGTGGACACTTCCAATTAGCGGACACCTTGCCCTTGCCCCGATGGTGTCCGCTAATTGGAGAGAATACTGTACAACAAATTTTGTAATGTGTTTCTTTGATATCGAAAGCCTACTTACTAAATGCTTTCTTAAAGACAAGTTCATTAAAATTTGGTTTAAGAACTGTATTACGAAAGCAATAAGTGAATACCTATCCCAAATGTTCTTACTCACTTACTCATAGGTCATTTCTACTCTTACAGTTAGTTGAAGCTCCAACCGTTGAATTTGCTGAGTTGTGATGGCATATCTCCACTCGTATTTGTTGGTAGCTATGGTGATCTCAAAGCCACTTTTCCGCATGTTTTCACCCACGACATCATACCATCTCAATCTTGGTCTCCCTTTGGGATTTGGGCCCATCAACAACAAAAGGTAGTATTTTCTTTGCAAGGGTGTCTTGTATCTGTCGGTACCTATGACAGAGTAGTCTCAGTCCGTTTCACCGCAAAACTCATACAATATTATAGATTTTTAGTCTCCTTCTAAGCTCTTTGGTGGAATTGGGGTCGACTCTGCCGTGCGCCAGAAATCCAACGAAACACTGCACGATCGTTGCGGTTCAACCAAGACAGGTTTTCATTAGATAGCGGATTGGTCTTGCTCCAATAGGTCAGCTCATTACGAACGCAGGTGGAGAAAACATTTGCCCTGTTTACAAGGGAAATACCACGGTTTGTAATTACTGGGAGGAGTTTATAAAATGCTTTCCGTGCCGATCGAATACGAGCCGTAACACCATCTGCACACCCTCCTTCCTGTCCAAATACATCTCCAAAGTAGCAGAAATCCGTCACAGCTTCAAACTCATCGCCGTCTGTATTTATCACATCAGAGATGGGACTGGGAAGCACCTCAATAGTTAAGCAGGACTTGGATGTGAAGCCCTCTACAGAATTGAATCTTTCTTTAATTCCTGAACAACGTTTCTGCACCCACACATAAATGGACATAAGATTGAGTTTGCACCACAAGGGTGTTTGACAGACTTGGCTACAGCTCATGACTTTGGTCTTCCTAACATTGACTTTATGTACCCTTTCCTCCGCCCCGCTCTTCCATTTCTTTAGCTTTTCCTTGAGCTCTTGGTTTCAGCGACAATGACAGGATTGTCCACATACAACAACTTCCATGGGCATCCAAACCTGATTTCGCCTGTTAGGGCAAGAGGACTTGGCACTGAACCTTGGTGGATGCCGACTGACACATCAACTGGTTTACTGTGGCTGTTATTGACTTTAAGCTTTGATCAAGCATTGACACACATAGCCTTTACTGTCCGTATAGTCCACTCGTCTACTCCTCAAGGCCCTTCTCATAGCCCACCACAGAACATTATGGGAAGACAATTAAACGGTTTCTCTAGACCAAGGAAAGCAAAGTACAGGTTTCTTTTCCTCTACAAGTAATTTTATTAGAATTCTCTGAAAATGAAGATGACAACTGTAGTGCATCTGGCCGGCAAAAATCCAAACTGCAATTCGTCAATGGATACTTGCTCGTAAATGTTGGGGGAATTTTGAAGGGCCTTCATCGCTTGTTCTTGCAGCTTGAGATCCCTGTGATTTCCTCTCAATAAGGCATCTCCTTAACCTTTGAACAAGCTGATGATGAATAAACAATGCTAATCTGTTGAAACAACACCTTCGTAAACAATACGATTGACGGGTGCCGTTAGTTCCAAATTGAAACCATCATCCGCAGCGTTGATTTTTTTTTATTATTATTATTCCGGAAGGATCAGGTATCTTACCAGCTTTCCTTTCATCTCATATTTTGCTATCTGTACCATTACTTCTGTAATAGTAATTGCAGAACCTTGCACTGAAGGTTCACCACTTAAACAGTCAGCATTCCAAGGAATTTTCTCATTCAAAAGCTTTGACCTTATCATCAACCGTTAAATCATGTTTACTTTTATCATTATGGATGCACTTTTCCCCAACAATGCCAGAGTTCTCTTGCTTCATTCTCTTAGCCACTTCAAAGATGCGGGCAAATTGTGCAGTCTGAGCATTTCGCTTGGCGATGTAAACTGCAGATTTTGCTGCTTTTTTGGCTTTATCATATTCTTTCTTGTAGAATTAATGAATTCAGCAAACATGTCAGTCAAATTTTGCATTCAAATATTATGTGGCAAGACATTGACAGTGTAGCCATAGGCTCATCACTGGTTCCGGGTTTGGCTAATATTTTGGTAGGGTATTATGAAAAACAACTATTCGAATCTAACCAAAATGTAGATGTTCTCGTATATTGTACGTTCACCTATGACACTTTTGCTGAATTCAAAAATGAACAAGACAGCACTAAGTTTATGATTGACCTTTGCAATATTCATCCTTCGTGTTTACTGCTAAAAAAGGAGAGGATGATTGTTTATCATTTTTAAATGTTTGGCAAAAAATCACCCCACCTTCTTCAAAAGCAGTGTGTTTCGAAAGCGAACCTTCACTGAACAATACGTGCTGTTGGACTCATTCAGTTTGACACAGTCTAAAAGTATATTCATAGAAACTTTAGTTTGTCGTGCTCTCGTTATTTGGTGTCGTGACATTTTGTCAGGTTAACTGGACAAAATTAAAGAAATTCTGTTGAGTAATGGTCACCCTAACAATGTACTAGCAAAGTTATTCAGTATAAATTATCTACCTCTAAAAATCCTGCTAAATATGGTGCTTAAAGGGACCTATTTAGCTCAAACTGACCTGAAGAGACCTGGTTTCCACTGAACTCGAACTTCAAATTACCAGGACAGTTTCCGAATGCTGTCGTGCTACTGCAGTTAAAGTAATTTTCACTTCACGAAAATGTTTTCCTCCATCTACAAAGAATGTCTTAATTGCTACAAATTTAAGTATAGTTGCTTAAACGTTTAAGTGCTGGTGTGGCAAGTGCCAGACACATAGGTCGCACGTCTTTAGGGTTGATCGACAAAACAAAATATCTGCCTAGTGCTTACCGAGTAAAAGGTAAAGCTTTTTTTAGTAGGCCTACGAAGTAACGAACAAATGGCGTGGTTAACTGCCTTATGTCTACACATTTCTCAAAAAGGGATGTGCTAATCAAACACTGATATTTACCTGTTCATTGAAATCCATGTAGTTTGAGATAATGTTTAAGCCACTGATAGGGCACTCGGAAGCTGCCAATGTCTCTTCGATTACATCTAAAATATGGAAACGTTTCTAGGAATATTACGTCAAAACAGGGATTAATTTTCTAATTCTAACCAGGTAGTCATAAACAGATTATCTAGCTTTACGCATCAAGATAGTTCATAGTTTCTTAAGAAATTGAACGAAAACTCTCTCATGATCTTTGCAAGAGCCAATTTCCGAAGCAATGTGCAATACCCTGTTATGATCTTTAATAAGATTAAGTGATAAAATTCAAAAATCTTGTCATGCATCTCAGGCTATTAAAACTACATATGACACGTCTCATCTGAAACTAAATAAGGTCAGCCGAGGCCTTCTTTATCGTTGATAAATTTTCGATCATGTACGCTCACTCTTCTGTAACAATGACGGACTATGTATTGGAGTGTAGAAAGTTCGAACGGTGGCAAATGACGAAAATAACAATGAGGGTATGGGGCACTACAATATTGGTTGCTGTAGATAAACAATATCTACTTGTCAATTTGACATATATGGTAGGCTGTATTCTTAGTAGGAACGTAGAAGTAAACAACTGGGGTGCATAAATTTAAATCTATCTAAGCAAACCATGTCATGAAGGGGATCAAATCTGCTATTGTTTTACCAAACAAGACGCATCTTTTAAAAAAAGGAATAAATAAAATTCAAGTCGTAGGTCGATAAAGTAGCAATTAAAGCTAAGAAATCATTTTCAAAATTCTTGATTTTATGGACCCAGTGAAAGCCATGCATATACGAAATTTATCATGTTGCGAGTCGTACGCTTTTTCTGAGCTATGTTTCCAGAGATACTTCTCCTATTGCCAGGCTACTGAAGTAATTAAGTATAGTTATATATGTTTCTTTTCTGTAGTCCTGGAAGCCATATTTCTGCAAGTGTGTACGAAATGCTGTTGGTGTGATTGCTGTTATGTAGGGAAAACTGCACTAACGCCTCAAGATATCATGAACCTATTACAAGAATTTCTTTCCAATACATGCTTCCTATTTAACAATGACATATACACACAAAACAGCGGTGTACCTACGAGAGTTCGAAAAATCTTCGATGATTGCCTCAATATTCATGGAAGCGTTTAAACCCACAACATTATCAACAGCAAAACAAGGAGGATAACAGGGATCGAGTTGTCTTTTGAAGTGGCACCATACATATCTTGTATTTTTTGTGTTACCCCTTATAGCTGCCTCTTGACTGGGGCATCAAGGCCGGGTAGTTCTCCTTTAAAATTTTTCCTCCGTGGTGAATATGGTGTTTCAGTATAGTCTATTGATATGCTCAAAGTTGTCTTGTAAGTAATCTTCTTTGATGGTTGGAAAGACAACATTAAAATATTTTCTTATGACAGGCATTTCTTATACAGCTGGCCCTTGGTCTAATGTTGATAATGCCCTGACTTTAAAGGCTTCCATGAATAATTCTGCACTCACAATGTAAGCAGGATCTTCATGGATACACCACTGTTTTTAGTGTAAATGCCATTGCTGAGGAGGAAGCATACATTGGTAAGAAGTGCACGTAGCAGATTCAGGATTTCTGAAGGGTTTAGCTCAGATCTTGATGAGAATAAACCATCATGTTCAGCACATCCTAATCAATTTTAAAGATATATGTGTATGATTTCGTTACATCAAGGAAGGATAAGATTTTATCTGCCTGGACTCGTGGTTGTGTGATAGATATTGAAAAATCAGTATTGTTGTTACGATGATGTGACCCTATCTTTGTGTATGGTCATAGGTCAAACTGAAACTGGTAGAATCAGGAGAACTCTATAAAGATTGGCGACCCCTCAAATCATGTTTCTAAATAATTTTTCTCCTTCCATCTGGCTGAATATCTTTCAGTATAATTGACTTTGCAGCAGCTCTGTCAAGAAGCATAGCTCGATAAAGAGCCTCTATTTAAGATTTTATATGTGTACATGCATAACGTTAAATAGTAGTAAACGTTTTAAAAGTCTAAAAAGGTCCAATTATTTCATTTCAGAGGGAAAATTTAATTCAAGAATTTCATGAAAGCAGCCAAATAGTTTCTTCCTACACCCAAAAAATGACAGGTTGCTTTTATGGCCGTACTTTGTAAACCTATGCTAATAAAAAGCCCCTATTAAACTGTATACATTGGTAAACTACGTAGAGCGATTTAAAAATTCACTACACAGATTATAAATATCCTACCTCCAACTCCAGCTGAGAAGAGAACAACCGGTACTTTAATTGCTTGCAGGAATAGCAAAAACTCTTTCGCTCCATCCCTAAAAACAACCAACAATTATCTGGTAAAGCAGTTTGTACCATACGAGGTTCAAGAAGAAAAAATCAGTGTTGCTGTGAGTTGGCACTTTGTAGTGGAAATGTAACACAGGTTCTCCAATCCAGGCTCGAATCCGACATATTTCAAATTCTGAGTTTCATTTGACTACACAAAGTTTAATAGTATTAGCTAAAAAAAGTAAAGGTGGAAATTACTGTTTCGGGGCAGATGCACCAACAAGAGTGTAAGTGATCCGTACAAACGCAGTCTTCAGGGGTGTATTATGTGTGAACCAGAGATATACTATTCATCAGCCATATATAGAGAGAGTCGCCGCAACATAAAATTGTGCAAGACTCCTTGCCTTACAAAGTGCATTATATTGTATATTCCTCTGTTAGATCTGACTGGCTTTATAACCGCTTGCTCTTACCATTTAGGAGGATATAAAAATGTAAACCAGGAAATAGGCGTCCACGCAAGTGTGGAACGTGTTCGCGCGAGCAAACCTGAAAATATAATTATATATATGTAATAAGAACTATGAGAAGTCATCAAAAATTTGTACCATCCAACTTTCCTTAATGTTAATACACATTTATTTTTCATGGCTTTTTGAGTAAACCTGCATTAAATGTGCATTAATATTAGAGAGGGCTTTGGACCTTCATGCTGGAATGATATAATAAAATGAAATAATAATAATAATAAAATGAAATACAAAATCAAGCATTGATGAGGGAAATGAGAGAGGGCCAGTAAGAAACCAAAAAATAAAATTAAAAGAAAAAAGAAAAACAGCAAATAGCAGAGAGTGGTTTCGATCCACCGACCTCTGGGTTATGGGCCCAGCACGCTTCCTCTGCGCCACTCTGCTGACGTTCTTACGACTTTCGTATCTTTTGTATAGCCATGTTGACCCAAAGAACTCGCTTTGCACTGCCAGAGCATGAAAAGTGGAAGTTTCACATGTACCCAACTTACAGTATCAATACTATTCAATATATTGGGTGCACAATAGACTATTTCACACAATAACAAAAAAATTGCGGCTGTAGTATAGTGTTTTCGCTCGCTCGAACAATAGCCTTGTCAAGCGCTTAGTAAAATTAGTAATAGAGATATATCAGGCGACCAGTCCAGTACTTTTATTAACAATTGGCAACTATTAGTTTATAATCACTTGACCGCTGTTATGGTGGAGAATAATGTAAAGATCAACATAATGATAAGGCTAAATGCCAAAGGTGTTTAGGAAGACATACTGCCATGAAAGAAAAATACTGGATTTCCTTCAACTTCTCTGTTTTGAGTATTGTGGGGCAAAACTAAAAATTTCGAGAAAATTGTCAGGGATTTCCAAATTAATTGAACAATGACCATGACGTATTATGAAGACATAGTACTCCCTGTACACATGCTTATGTTTCTGTAACAATGAACATTTATAATTTACAGGCGAAGTTTTGATACTCTACGTTTGGAACTCTAACTATATTATCATGGGTCAGTTGTCATTTAGTTGCTAGGAGCATTGAGATTTCATTAAAGACTTCAGGGATTAATAAGTTAGCTTGAAGGATTCATAAAACAGATCAGAAATGTTGCATTTTTTATTTTTCGCGAGGGACCAAATTTTTGAAATTTTAAAACCCTTAATTAAAAAATGGAATTGCAATACTGATTTTGAAAAACGAAATAGTGAGCTTATGCATAACAAGAACAGTGGGAGACATCACATCATCGGACGTTTGCAGGCAGAAAATATCAAATTATTAATCAAGATATTTAACATTAATGGGAAGCATGCATCGGTAAATCGTATGCGGATGAAACAAGAAGAAAACATGACTGGAGGAAAAAAGGAAAGAAAAGGATAAAAAGAAGACGTTCAAGCACCAATGTCGAGGGTGAAACGAAAGAAGGCAATTGGAAGCGATGACATTATACATTAAACTTTTAGAAGAATTTGTTTGGTTTTCGACCAATAAAATCAAGGGAACTGTGTAACACTGTCTCGGATACTGATGATATATCTGACGAAATGCTACATAACAATTCCTAAAAAACTTTGCATGCCATTGGACAGCCTGTTTAACAAGTCATGAAATAAAAATTACTCTTAGTGTTGATGATTGTTAATCGAAACAGACTTAGAAATGGAATATCGGAAGATCAGTTTGGTTTTATGGAAACCAGGCACAAGGAACATTTTTTTACCAAAAGAACGTTGACCGAAAGAACAATGAAGAAACAGAGAGACTGATTCTTTTGTTTTACTGGCTATGAAAAAGCCTTTGACAAAGTTAAATACGATCAAATTCTAGCAATACTAGACAGGTTATATATGAATGGTAAAGACCCCTTTCCCCCAAACCCCCCACAAAATCTTTACTGGAACCAAGAGCCTATTGTACGTGTGGCGAATAAATTGAGTAAATGGATACGAATAAGAAGAGGGGTGCGACAAGGGTCTGGTCTTCCGACTTTTTCTATATATACACAGAGAAATTCGAGGACATTGTTTACCATCTGGATATAGTGAAAATAGGTCGAAAAGTTTAAATGGTCTATTGAGAAAATAACATATATATATATATTTATATGGAATGGGCTTGGAATTGCAGAAAAGTAAAAAAATATGTGTGCACTGAACAGGATTTGAACCAGAGGTTTTGGATATCAAGGCAAAATGCTTTACTACCTGAGTGATCATTGCTCCTTCTTAACCAAATAATTTTGCAATCATATCTTTCACGCGAGGACTCTGTTCTTTCCCTTAGTCCATATTGTTAGACACCTTGTCCCAATCATGCAAACAGCGCTGACTTTCGCTGATCAACTAAACCCAACATACATGCCAGGCAGGGAAATTGTGAAAATAATATAATATAGATGTAACAGATCAAAGGTATGGTGACGATAATGTATTGAATAAGCTAAAGAACTAAAAGGATCCAACTTAGAGCTTCGAGAGCTGTTACATAAAAAGTGATAACAAAATGTAAAACGACAGAATTACACTGAAAACACAAAATCTCTGTTACATCTACAAGTTGGTTATAAGTATAAGATAACGTCGTAGAACAAGTAAGAAAATTCAACTACATGGGAGCAATGATAACATCAGATGGCAAGTGTGACAACCAAATCAATATCAGAATAGCAGTAACATTTGGCGCTTTTATGGCTATTAAAATGTAATGTTTAATTGCAAATTGAATATCACAACGAGATTGAAGACACCAAAATATTATGTATGCCTAGTGTTAATGTATAGATGTAAAACATGGGCAGTATTCAACTCTTGTAAGAAAACAGTAGAAGAAGCAGATGTGGTTCTTTTAAAAAATGTTTAAAATCATATAGATAACTACGTTTGCAAAAAAAACCTTTTCTAAAAAGCTGGACAGAATCGACAAGTGATACGATCTATCTGAAAAGATAAATTCTTTGGATATACAATGCGAAAAAATAGTATTGATCAGAAAATACCAACAGGTTATGTAAGAGAGAGGAAAGCAGTTTGACGACAGCGACATAAATCTGTTCAACGACGGTAAGCACTACATAATTAAACATTCCCACAGAATCATCACAGAACCAGACCTAATCAAACGGTTGGGAGATGAAAGTGCATGGCACAACAAAATAACCTACGTCCTTAAATAAAGTAATGAGAGTATCAGGATTTGTTTTCTTCTATGAAGCGTAAGTTCTTACTCTTTCAACTTATTGTGGCAAGGTTTACTCAATTTTCAAAAATATTATCCTCTATCAGGACTACGGCATTCTCGTATCAAGCACTTGAAAGTAGCAGTCTAGTAGCCCTGCTACTTACTGTAAGATGTAGCAGAATCTCACTCTCTAAAACTAAATGAAAGGTGGTAAATACTCAGCAAATAAATTACCTATGTGGGTTATCCACCAAAACACAACCACATATCGTCAGCAACTGACCACACTATATCATGGTATAAAATATAAATAAAAACTACCAGATAAATGGTCGGTTAAAATGAAGCCATTTCACGCATTTCACGCAAGTTTCTAGCGTATTGACTATTTGCATATAAATATGCTTTAAAATCACGTCATCTGGCATGAGGTACTGCCTCTCTGTTCCTTAATCAAATTTGACAGCATATATTTATCTTGAAATGTAGCAAAAGTAAATTACAAAATGCAACAGCTTCTGTAACTGCGAAACACGCCAATGTTTGAGAATTTTATTATCTGTTTTGATAGTTATGCCTGTAAAGTAAATATTGCGTTCAAGAGGAGTCAGCGGGGCTTCTGACGCGGGAAACCACAGGAATTCAATCATTTGTTATTGGTAATTTGTCCGTATTTATTCATTTCTTTTGAGTGTGCAACAATTATTTACTCACAGCCGGCCCTTTTTTTGTTATTCATATATCTGAAAGGTGGCCAATTATGAAGATTGGTTGTAGAGAAATACGAGTGGTACTTAGAATGTTTGTGACAACTTGAATTGTTAGTAGCGTTTCGTGAGAATGTATGAAGGAATATCTATGTTGCAGAAGCAACAGGGGGCCTGCAGGTTATGCTATATTGACGAGGGAATGTGATGGAAAGGAATGCGAGTCACAGTATAACTAACATTTACACACCTGCTACTACCACTCAGTACAATTTAGAACTTGATTTTTTTGCACACACAAAAAGGAAAATGCCAGAAAATTCAAAATTGGTTTGGGCGTGAAATCCTTTTAAAAGCTAAGAAAATTGAACTGAGCATTTTTCCAGCAATGGCTTGGAAAATAAAGAAAACACAAAACTATAATATGTATATATCCACACATACATACATTAATACTTTTTCCTGCTGTAAGATGTGTCGACCTATATATTTTTTATCCTAACTCACCTTAGCATTACGGTTCCCGTGAAGCAATTGCTTAAACTTTACTTTTTATACTTTATGGCATAGTAGTAAGTGGGGCAACGTATTGCCCTGAGAACAGGTTTGGTGGGGAAAACGGAGGTTTTAATATGTAATCATTGAATCTATTGGTCATAGTACCATAAAGAAGAACAATTATGGTTGTTAAAACATGACTGGCACTCTTAACTCTTTACCACAACAAAAGTCATAAATAGCTTAAATGATCGATATTTTATCTAAGGAAATGGTTATTATTAGTAACAAAAGCAGTTCAATCCATTCTCAGCAACAGCACATATCTATATCATAGCTATAACTAGCCTTCCTATAGTAAAGCTAATGGTCAACCTTCAAAGGTTACAATGCCTAAGACCAATTTATAACTTTTTTTTACAGCCGCTTTTTATACGTTTCTCGCACCACTGCAAAATTAAATACATACAATGTAACTTCATACACTATTAGAACTGAATCGTGTAATAAAAATACACAAAATAATTTTGTGCTGAAGTCAAAGTAATTTTACTTTAAACCACAAAACTCTTCTCATTGTTCCTAACATAAAGTTTTCATGCTGAACGTATCCTTTACTATACGTTGTTTTGAGTGCACTGATCACCGCCGGAATTTCACATCCTCGGAAAATCCAAACAAACTATTATTATTATTATTATTATTATTATTATTATTATTATTATTATTATTATTATAAATGGTTCTTGTTACTAAGTTGTTTCCTACTAAAATTCCGGAGTCAAACTATGACTATAACGTGATTACAGAATTTAAGTAATGGATAGCGTTTTTCTGAAAAAAGGGCACTTGCAAGCAGAACTATCTCCTGGATCTCTTCCAATGTTGGGTTTCTAGATATTTGCTGTAAGCGCTTGTCCAGTCTCTTTTTTTATCAGTCCCAGTGCTCTAAGTACCACAGGTACTGTTATGGTTTTCAGTCCCCGCATTCTAGTTATTTCAATTTCTAGATCTTTGTATTTTGAAAGTTTCTCTACATCCTTGAAAGAGACATTACTTTCAGACGGAACAGTCGTATAAATAATGTCACACATCTTTTCTTCTTAGTTTTTAAGGATGGTGTCAGGTTTGTTTGTTAGAATTTCTCTATAGGTGTTTACTGGCATTTCCCATAGCAAGGCGATGTTGTCATTTTCGGTTAATGTATGAGGTTGACGTTCGTACCATTTTTCTGTTATTGGGAATTGGAAGTGCTTGCAGATTTTCCATTGGATGTACCAGGCTGGTCATTGTGTCTATTCTCGCAAGTGATGACAACCTGAGACTATGTGACGAATGGTCTCATCATATTGATATCATATTGATTGCAAAGTCTGCACTTCGGGTCTGTTCCATCTTTGATGATTCGGTTATTGTAGTATCTTGTGGCTAGACTCTGGTTTTGTGCAGTGATAATCATTCCTTCAATCTCGGCCTTCAATTTTGCACTATGCAGCCATCGATGGGTTTCTTCTTGTTCCACATAAAGGTTCTTGAATCTTTTGGGGTATTGTCCATGCATTGGATTTTCTTCCCGTTTCGATGTCATTCTCTTCAGACCACATTTTTTTGCCTCTTGTTTTATTCTCTTTGCAAATTCTGTGACTTCATCAATNTCCATTATTATTATTATTATAAATGGTTCTTGTTACTAAGTTGTTTCCTACTAAAATTCCGGAGTCAAACTATGACTATAACGTGATTACAGAATTTAAGTAATGGATAGCGTTTTTCTGAAAAAAGGGCACTTGCAAGCAGAACTATCTCCTGGATCTCTTCCAATGTTGGGTTTCTAGATATTTGCTGTAAGCGCTTGTCCAGTCTCTTTTTTTATCAGTCCCAGTGCTCTAAGTACCACAGGTACTGTTATGGTTTTCAGTCCCCGCATTCTAGTTATTTCAATTTCTAGATCTTTGTATTTTGAAAGTTTCTCTACATCCTTGAAAGAGACATTACTTTCAGACGGAACAGTCTTATAAATAATGTCACACATCTTTTCTTCTTAGTTTTTAAGGATGGTGTCAGGTTTGTTTGTTAGAATTTCTCTATAGGTGTTTACTGGCATTTCCCATAGCAAGGCGATGTTGTCATTTTCGGTTAATGTATGAGGTTGACGTTCGTACCATTTTTCTGTTATTGGGAATTGGAAGTGCTTGCAGATTTTCCATTGGATGTACCAGGCTGGTCATTGTGTCTATTCTCGCAAGTGATGACAACCTGAGACTATGTGACGAATGGTCTCATCATATTGATATCATATTGATTGCAAAGTCTGCACTTCGGGTCTGTTCCATCTTTGATGATTCGGTTATTGTAGTATCTTGTGGCTAGACTCTGGTTTTGTGCAGTGATAATCATTCCTTCAATCTCGGCCTTCAATTTTGCACTATGCAGCCATCGATGGGTTTCTTCTTGTTCCACATAAAGGTTCTTGAATCTTTTGGGGTATTGTCCATGCATTGGATTTTCTTCCCGTTTCGATGTCATTCTCTTCAGACCACATTTTTTTGCCTCTTGTTTTATTCTCTTTGCAAATTCTGTGACTTCATCAATGGCGGTACATCCGATTCTAGCCTGAATTTATTGGCTTCTTTTGGCACTGAGTAGAGTTTCTTGTTCCTCTCATGCTGATATACAAGTTTCAATAATTCATCTTCAGTTGTTTCAAGGTAAGTGTTGAGTCCTGTTGTTGTAGTCTTGTAGGGCATTTTGAGTTGTATGAGTCCTCTTCCACCGATCTTTCGTGGTAGGTATACTCTTTTTACATCAGCTTTGGGATGATACATTCTCTCCATGGTAAGCAGCTTTCTGGTTTTCGTATCTAACTTTTGTATCTTGTTAAGTTGCCAATTAATGATGTTAAAGCAAGTTACCATAGGAACAGCTAAAGTGTTGAGTGCCTGGATCTTATTGGTCGCTTTTAAGTCAAATTCTGATCCTTCTATAGTACTATTTTCTCATTATTTATTTCGTCTTTGAATGTTGGATTCCATCTTTTTCTTTGATACCAAGATATTTGTAGGTATTTTCATCATCTAAATCTTTTATGATGGTATTGACACCAAGTTGTATATCTGATGCTTTTGTTAGTTTTCCCTTCTGGAAAGTAGCCTTTGCACACTTGTCAAGCCCAAATTGCATCTTGATGTCATCACTGGATGCCTTGACTGTCTGTAGCAAGCCTTCCTGTTATTATTATTATTATTATTATTATTATTATTATTATTATTATTATTATGTTTGATATGTTTTCTCACAAAGCTTTAGTTCTCATTTGCTTCGGTTATTATTGGTGTGATCCCAGATAACTACCTGCCATCTAAGGAATCACAACCCTTTCACCTGTAGCTTTAATGCCCTAGAACCAACCGTAAGATTCGGGCTGTAACTAACAGTGCTGTTTTTGGGCATGTTCAACATTCATCGTTATTCCAATTTGTTTAACATGGCTTTCAAAGTTTTTCGAGACAGTTCCCAACGCACCCACGATCACAGGGATAATTTCAATCTTCTTCATTTTCCACAGTCGAGCAATCTCATCTCTTAGAGGTCTGTACTTATCAGCTTTCTCCTGTTCTTTTTCTAGCACCCTCGCATCTCCAGGTATTGCAACATCTATAATTTTTGTCTGTTTTTTACTCTTATCTATTACAACGATGTCTGGTTTTCTTGCAATCACTGTTCTATCACATTGTATTACAAAATCCCACATTATCTTACATGAGTCATTCTCTATCACTCCCTGGGGTTCGTGTTCATACCATTTTGTTGCCGCTTCAAGATCAAACTTTTTACATAATTTCCAGTGTATATATTTGCAAACGTTAT
The DNA here is from genome assembly GCA_003991215.1 of Morbakka virulenta. Classification (NCBI taxonomy): domain Eukaryota; kingdom Metazoa; phylum Cnidaria; class Cubozoa; order Carybdeida; family Carukiidae; genus Morbakka; species Morbakka virulenta. The sequence continues at coordinate 1,027,057 of RDPX01000003.1, forward strand.
TGTGACGCTTTAGATATTCCTTTCTTGCCAATACAGTACACTCACTAATTATATGGTAAACAGTTTCATTTCTCTCACCACACATCCTGCAAAAAGGTGATTCTCTAGTCTTATCTATGAAATGTTTGATGCTATTCGTTCTTATGGCTTGCTCTTGGGCACTACATATTAATGCCTCAGTAGACCCTTTCAAATCACACGACTTTAGCCATTTCCAAGAATTTTCAACATCCTTTCCCTCCAACTCTCTAACAAATTGTCCATACGTTTTCTTCTCTTTCCAGGAATTCAGATTCTGGTCTTTTTCTCTCTTCTTATAGTCTTTAGGATTCAAGGAACTATCAGTCTGGATTATCCCATTCCTTTTGACAGCATTTAACAGTGGCTCAGTTTGCTGCTCGACATACCAACCAAGGTTGTTTTCTTCAGCTCTGACAGATCCTTTGCAGCCTATCAACCCTCTTCCTCCTTTACTCCTGGAAACATACAGTCGATTTTTGTCACTTTTTGGATGAAATTATTTATTGATGGTCAGTATTTTTCTTGTTTTCCTGTCCATTTCATCTAACTCATTTACTCGCCAATCCAAAATTCCTGCACCATATCTCAAAAGCGAAACCGCCCAGGTATTTACTGCCCTAATTTTGTTCCTTCCATGAAGTTTACTCTTCCAAACTAGCCTCAGCCTTCTAAAATACTCCTGTTTGACACATTCAATAACGTCTCTTTGTATAATCCCGTCAAATTCCAAGACTCCAAGATATTTTAACCACTTTGGTCAATTATTTTGATTGTTTCTCCTGTTGGCAATGATATTCCATTACTTCTACGTCTGTCAACTGATCCTCTATGCATGATCAACACTCCACATATTTTAATACCAAATTCCATTTTGATATCATTACTAAATATTTGGACTGTAGAGATTAATATGTTTATTTCCCTCTCATTCTTCCCGAACAATTTCAGATCGTCCATGAAAAGGAGGTGATTCACAGCTTCACCGGATTTAAGGGTGTATTTTGCCTTAACCTTTCACAATGTATGACTTAAAGGTATCACGCATATGACAAAAAGTAAGGGGGACAAACTGTCCCCTTGAAAAATTCCTCTTTTAATGTTTACATTGCCGAGAAACTCACTAGCATAAGTCAAATTAACATTCCAGTTCTTCAACGATTTCTCTAGAAACTCAATAATGTTATCCGCTGCTTTTACCAATTTTAATGTTTCCAATTACCACGAGTGTGGAATCATATCGTAAGCTTTCTTGTAATCTATCCAGGCAATTCCTAAATTGGTATGTCTCCTTTTGCAATCACGTATTATCATTTTATTAATAAGCAAATGGTCTTTCGTCCCCCTGCTTTTTCGTCTACATCCTTTTAATTAATTTATTATTATAGTAATTTATTATTCATCTGTAGGAAATCGTACAAAGAATTTGAGACTATACCTGTGAGGAGTTTCCACATTAGTGGTAGACACGTAATTGGCCGATAGTTGTTCACTTCTATGCCTTTCGTACAATCGTTCTGGCACAAAACAGTTTTTCCAGTGGTCCTCCACTTCGGGATTTCATTTCCGTTAATTATCAAATCATTCATTTGCTCTGCTAATCTCTCGTGAAGTAACGTAAAGTTCTTAAGCCAATACCCTTGGATACCATCTAGACCAGGGCTTTTCCAGTTTGGCATCTTTTGGCATTGTTTAGTAATCATTTCAACTGTGATTTGTAAGTCATTTTGTTTTACTTCATTTCTCCCTTCTTCCCTTAATTCTTTAAGCCATTCTGCATTTCCATTGTGAGTAACTTCTTTGTCCCAAACCCCACTACAAAATGCCTTACTTTCACCAGCGTCCGGTTTTTCATTACTAATTTTTTTTCCATTAAGTTCTAAATACACTTGCTTTTGGTCACTTGGAAACAATTTGCTTATTCTGAATTGTTCAATTCGCTGTTCGTAACGTTTTATTTTCAGAGACTTGACCTGGAGGCGTTGCTTTAGTTCCTCTATTACAGTACCCAATTCTTTCTTCGTAATAAGATATTTTCTTTCTAATTCTTTCAATTTTCTTGTCCTTTTCAATTCATTTTTCCTAGCAGTGTCAAGAATACTAATGTGTCTTCTTATTTCATTGATTGAGTCTTGGATCCTACGTTTCCACCATGGTTCTTTCCTAGCACTTCTTGCTTTAAAAGGCTTCAGTCCAAAAGCTTTGATTAAATTATTGGTCTCAGTGACGTTATTAGTTCCAACTTTAGACAAAACTCTATTCATCTTCTGTACACGGTCTTTCAATTTTTTCCTGTCAACTCGTTTAAACCCATTAAGTTCTTCGTCTAGATGATCACTTAAAACTTTATTGAGTTTGTCCAAGGTTTCTTTATCCTCTTCTGACATATCATCCAAATTCTTAACTGTTATCACATGGTCCACTTCAACCAATTCGCCTGGATTCTCAATCACTTCCTCACTTTCAATCAAGTCTTCCATTAATCTACCTTCTTCTGCTTCAGTTTCATCTCTTAAAACCCTTCTTTTAATCTCCTCCATTTCAAGGTCTGAAAGCCAACCATTCAATCGAATCATTCTTGCTTGATCACACAATCTTTGTTCGGTTACGTTAGGTTCTTGCCTTTCTTTCCATATGTTATGCATACGCTTTCTATATCCTTTAATAGGTCTTCCTTGTTCATCCATCGGTTTACTTAAAAAATAACACTCCATAACAGCAATGTTTAACTCTTTATTCCATCCCATTCTAGCAGTAGTAGGATGACGACCGGGCCCCCGCTGCTGTGCCAGGGGACACCTGCCGGGCGAGGGGCCTTCACATGAAGCTCCAGCCCCATTCACGCCGTTGTTTTTAACTATTTGATCTGACATTTCACTCATAAGAGGATTGTGGATTTTAGGTTACACAACCACCGGTGTTTTTATCGTGACACCATCACTAGAGAGGTTGCCACCCAAAGCTTAAGAGTCCCCTCTACCCATGAGGCCGACTAGCCCCCGCCGGATGCCAATCCGGTATTTCTTGATCTCGGGGAGAGCTAACAGGTACTACACCTTGCTCAAGGGTGACCAGGAGGTAGTTGTGGCAAAGGGTAACCTCATTCTCCCACGTCGAAACTCCACAACCGGATGCAGTTTAATGTCAATGCCCAGGACGGTTATTATTATTATTATTATTTTGTTTTCCATTTTTCTCGGTAGATCTTCCATCCGGTGCTAACCTAAAAGCAGATAACAACCAGTTATCAAAGGTTTTAGGTCTTCTTTTCTTCTCTGCTCTCAAATTTAGAGCACTTTCCTAAAAATCCTTGCAGTTCCCAATAGTGCTGTTTTCTGTATTATTTCTAATCTAGCATCGCCCGTTAACTTTTCCAGGTGTTTCCTACAATCTTTAGATTCCGCTCCCAGTGCTCCAATTACAACAGGTATAACTTTAGCCTTTCTAAGATTCCACAGTTTATTTATTATTATTATTATTATTATTATTATTATTATTATTATTATTATTATTATTATTTTAAAAAATTGAATTGGATTCTAAGATCAAACACTGGGTCACAACCAGTGACCTGGAGTGAAAGAAATCGGAAGTTTTGTTTTTTAAGGTGAAGCAAGGTACAAATTCAGATAGTAAGTGCCCTTCTTAATATGTGCGCAGTGCAATTTAATACTATTTTTTGGATTTCTTCCAGTGAAGCATCTTCTGGTATTTTCTTGAGATATTGGCTAGTACCTTTCTTTATCAGGCCCAAGGCATCAACTACAACCAGTCTTGGTTTTCAGATGCCACATCTTGTCGATTTCTATCTCCATATCCTTGTATTTTGCGAGTTTTTCAAACACTTTTGCAGAGACATTTCTATCAGATGGCACACTCATGTCAATAAGAAGGCAGTTGTTGTTTTTCTTGTCCTTGATGACAATATCAGGACGGTTAGCCTGTATTGTGCGATCTGTGTGGATTGCGAAATCCCACAAGATGGTGAAATCTTGTCCCTCAGTGACTGGTTCTGGGTGGTGCTCGTACCAGTTACTCTTAATCTCTACAGAGAAGTGTTTGCAGATCTTCCAATGAAGGTATTGTCCAACCCTGTCGTGACGGTTTTTGTACTCTCCTGGTGTTAATATCGAGCAACCGGAGACAAGGTGATCAATGGTCTCAGTTTTCTCCTCACAAAACCTACATTTTTCGTCCGCTCCGTTGTGCAGGACGTTCGCCTGATAATTTCGGGTAAACAAGCTCTGATCTAGGGCAGCAAGGATAAAGGCTTCAGTTTCTCCATTCAGTCCGGAGCCTCTGAGCCACTGGTAGGCTGCGAGTTCATCGACATCAGCATGTTTAGCTCGAACTACAAACTGTCCGTGGAGGGGCTTTTTTTGCCACCGGGATTCAAGCTGTTTTAATCCGATATTTTAAGCCAATTTCTTCGTCTTTCGGGCAATTTCAGTTGGGGTTAAGTCATTGTTTTCCTGTATTTCGAGATTTAGTTAGCGAGAACATTTGTCTGATTCTTTAATAACAGAATGAAGTTTTTTGGAATTTTCATGAAGATTGACTAATTGCAGCATCCAATCATTTGTGTTGTCTAAATACTGAGCGAGTTTTGTAAGATAATTCGAGTTTATTATTATTATTTTGAAAAATTTTTAACTGGTTGATCTTTATACCGTAATTCTCCTTATTAGGCGAGTCACAACTAATGACCTAGGGCTAATAAGGTACTTTCTCCTATCTTTCACATCTCAAGAACTTTTCCTAGGATTCTAGCTGTTCCTAATAAAGCTGTCTTCTGCATGTCCACTATGTTAGGTTCAATATTCAATTTTTGAACTCAATTTTTAGACCCTTTGCTGACACTTCCCAATGCTCCTATCACAACAGGAATCACCTGCACCTTTTTCAAACCCCAAAGTCTTCCCATCTCCCTCTTCAAGTCTTGATATTTTTCAACCTTTTCCTTTTCCTTGTCTTCGATTCTTTTATCTGCTGGAACGGCAATGTCGATTATGAAGCAAGATTTCTGCTT
>RDPX01000003.1:1040888-1065362 GCA_003991215.1 Morbakka virulenta
AAATAAAAATTTAAAAAAATAAACAAAAAAAAAGGCATTTACCGCCCTCTCCTCTATCAACAAAGTTCGCAAGGCTAAGTTCCATGCTGGATTTTTGCAACCCCTTCTTAAATTTACTTACAAGCTGACGAGGTTCTTTGTTTCTTTCAAAACCACGCTTCTATAATACCTCCTTCCCTCCCTTCCCCCCCCCCCCATTATTCTTCCTGTCCTTGTTCGGAGAAATTAAAAACTCCTGCTTTGTGCAGAAGGTCAGTGTTGTTTGGGAGACTCAGTAATATAAGCAAATATGTTAAATTGGTTAGCCGAGGAGAAGAAAATTGAAGGGCAGTCCAATGAAAAATGGAGTTCTGAGAATTTAATGATTGTGAATCATGCTTCGATAGTGCTCTTGGTAGAACATAATCAAAGAATTTAACTATGTCTATTTGTCTACATGTCTCTACATCTTTGTCTGTTTAGGCACCAGTCTTCCACTGTACCTCTAAACAATAAAAAATATCTCATTCTTTTTTCCATTCTCAACAATTTTGTTCGCATCATATGTGTCTACTTTCTCGTCATTTTACGATAAAAAGTTCTTTAACGTCGTGAATATATTTAAAGCTTTTGCTTATTGATTGTCTGTTGATTCTAGAAAGTAATATTGAACTAATGTATTTTTGCTTTATTTTGTTGATATTATCCTTGTTAAATATAAAAGATGTTCTTTTTGAAAGCAAACATCAATCACTCTTCATGGGATAAAGTATGGCTCTTCTAAAAGCAGTACTTAGCAATATTTTAGAATTTCAAATCTGAAGGTATGGTATAAAATTTTTTTCCAAATGCAGACTTTGGTTTGACGGGAGAAGAGAGATAAAAATGTCCCCGCACTGGAAATATAGCCTGGACTACTCTTGACGAAAGCTGGTCATCCTACTCAAAATGCAATGCATGGCATACCAATTGAGTTTCCAAGTCAAAGGATTCTCTCAAAACCACCAACGTCAACAACCTCTTTCAATTGGCTGACCATCAACAACAACGAGAAGAACAAAAACAAGAACAACAGTGAGGCCTGACTCATCCAGCTTGCGAAACGACTTGAAAGATAAATATATCCATAATGAAGAAAGCTTTTTTTCAGATTATGCTCTAGACCAAATACTATTGTCTTTTAAAAATCTGTCAGGCGGCAATATTAAAGGGAACCTTTTCAGACTGAAGTGTCTCATCTACAAAACAACAACAACAAAATCAAGCTTTCTTTATGAGATATACCAAGCGACAGTAAAGTTGTTTTTAAGGTAATTCATTGCAAAATGGTTTTTAATTCTGGAATTACAGGAAACCATGCCTTGGGCCTTAAAACTGTCAAAGTGTGGCTAGATTCCGAAAAACACTTCTGGCATCATAGGGTTAAATGCTTTTAATATAGAGTGTGATTTTAGGTTGTATATCATTTCAAATTAAAAATAATATTATATATTAATTTTCCAAATCATTGATTCCGATCCTCTTCAAACTTTGCAAACAAGTATAAACTTAATCCCCTCTCACTTTTAAAAGAGAACCTACACTGGATACTTCATGCTTACATTAAATTACCTTAACGATACGTCGAAGGTTGATGCTATTGAAGTCTCAAAAACAACTCTTTCAAATCGTAGTTTTATTGGAGAAGCTACAACGGACAGTTCATGCTTACATTAAATTACCTTAAAAAACGTTAAAAGTCCGAGGTTAAGTCCGAGCTGGAGGCTCAAGAAAAGCTCTTTCACACAATATTTAAAACTGTCCCGTATTCAGGCGAATTAAATAGCAAAATGCGTAGCGTAAAAGCTAGCATTCCTTTGCGAGTAAAAATAACTTAACACAATTTGATGACGATTATTCCAAAATCAAAAATTGACGACAAACTGACTTGACTTCGTTTTTAACACTGCGTCACAAAAGCCGTTTAGTCAAAGTTTACTAGAAAATGTGAAAATTCTCCGACCGTCATAAAATAATTGCCTGTTACTGTCACTTACGGTGACATTTCCATTGGGTAGAACTTTGCTTTAATTGCTGCCGCCTAAAACGAATAAAAAACAATGAAGTAGAGTGATTACTTATTTAGATTCAAAAATGAATCCGAGAACAGCTCAACAAAACTTCCCATCTATCACCCAGATCTGAGGCTTATGTTTTTTACGAAAACGGAAGTTATATTATTCATTCATTAATTTTAAGTTGTTTTAGTTTTTTAAAATATTATTGTAGGTTGGTAAATAGTTGCCATTATCTACTTATAATAAGCTGTCCATTTTAGATGTATATGCAATTTTTTATTATTTATTATATATTACAAAATGAATAATAGTGGATAATTCATGGAGAATGTTAGCCGTTTGCATTTAATTCGGCAACAACTATTAAAATTGTGACTGATCTCTTCAGTTTTACTCAATAAAGTGGTAAGTTCCTATTGAATTTACCAAATAGGCAAGGTTCTTAATCATATTCTTCAGGTATCATATCCCATCGACCCATTAAACCTCTTTCTGGTAAATCATTTACATTGCATCGTATACATATAAAAGGGCATTTATCATGGTTCCCATAAATCAGGGACGTATTCCAACAAATGTTCTTCTTTTCCTCCACCCAATAAATTGCGAAGTTTCCATTGTTGTTTTTTCACTGTATATGGTAAAGATGTCAATTGCAATCTGGTACATAACGAATACAAAATTTAGCTTTATTGATAGAGATTGTGGCAATTAAATACCGTGGATGATCAGTACTTAGACAGTAGGTCAAAAAGACAACGAATATTTGTTGAAATTTTTTTACACCGCCTGAGCAAAGTCCGCACAAATTTTTAACTCCACTGTGAGCTCTAAAGTTTGTTAACTAAAAAACTATATGTAATCCAGATGAGTTTTATATTACATTAGAAAAACATTACCAAAATGCAAAACGGGAAAGTGTAAAAAATTCTAAACCTGATGAAAACCTAAGAAAAAGCTGAGAGAAATACTAATGACTTGCCCTTTCTCTGAATTCTTCTGGCATACAGGACCCTTTTTCAATAACAGCTGTAAAATTAAAAGAGACGAGAAAAAATAATGGAAATATCCGTAAAAGGGGATCGATTTCTGTTACATAGAAAATAAATTCCAATACTCTGTGTAACGACTTCGATTTCACCCTTACTCAATTTATCAAGATCTTGATTCTTGATGTACCCAGAGCCCAATAATGAAGAGCATATTAAAGCTTATTGGATACTAGCACATTCAGGTGTTGCCTAATAGAAGTAGAAAGAAGCAAACGGTTTTTTTTTATCAAAGATCGAAATGCTATAATGTTGCAATTTTAATGTTGCAAATATCGTGGTATAAATGTCATATGATGATGTCATATGAGTTTTTCAAGAGCATGAAAATAAATTATGCAAACTTGAGAAGTTTAGGTTAAAAACAACTAGACAATTTTTATCAATAAAACATGTGGTCCTAACTGGATGGTCATTCGTAACTTCCCGAATTGTCCAGACATAAATCCTACCCTTCCAAGGGACGTCTAGTATTCATCGCAACAGCTCGTCTGAAACGTAAGAAATTAAGAGCCAGTTGCAACGGTACGGTGCCGGATTTTATGCCTGTAAAGCAACTTCGTCTGATCATCGCTTCATAAATCTTGACTTTGATGTTTATGGAAAGATGTGTATTACCGATCTGGATATGAAAGCAGACATGAATCAAACGCTTATTTTGCATCAGTGACAGTGTCGCCCTGGAAGCAAGAAGTACCAGAACAAGATTTGACGCAAGATTACATGAGAGTTTGCTATGCATAATGTTCAGAGAATCAAACGTGAGGGAATTCCATCTTTTTCAAGAAATGACTGAGGACAGGCAATAGTGAGGATATTCAGAGATGCCCTCTACATTCCTAGGGTACATAGGAACAAATAATGATGATCATTATATGTAGTCACAATATATTTTGTCAGGCACATATATCTTTAGGCTTAAACTCATATAATCTAATAAAATGCTCTATTCTAAGATTCTAAAAGATTTTCTGATGCCAATCCATCTCTTCTAATACTAAAAAAAGACAAAAAGTACGTCTGTTTTAATGATCTGAAAATACGACATAATTGTATTTGCAGAACGTCTTACATGTCCCTGGATCTTAGTGACTGAATGTCAGTAATCTCGAATTACCCCACCACTACCACTAAAAAGAATAAGTAAAACACCGCCGTAAAAGTGAAAAAATTCTTGTGGTATTAAATTTTATATATTTTAAAAGTTCCCTAAAAACTGCTACTACTATTATGCCAGTATATTTCGAATGCAAGTTAAATTTCCAGCAGAGCGCGTAGAGTGGTAAAATTGATTATCTAATTTTCCGGAGTTAAAAGAATTCTAATACAAAGTAAACTTAATACAACCTTTTACTAAAATGTAAAGTTCCAAAATTCTGTTTGAAAAACTGAGTCATTTTTTAAAACTGATTCAAGTTAAAAATTATAAATGATAAAAATTTATAAATTATAAAAATTATAAAAAGTTATAAAAACCGCAAATGACATTGATATATATATATATATATATATATATATATATAGTAGTAATATTAGTAAAGTATACCAATGTTCACTAAGAGTGCTCAATGTTTCCAGAGCGTTTATAAATCCAGTATAGCATACAAAATAACTAGACAAATTTAAGTTACTACTAGTTTCATGTTTTNATCTTCAGCAGACCCATGCCAAGGACACTTGCAGGAAGTGCTTCTAAAAAATTAAAAATTACATATAAATAAAACTTCTTTCATGCTGTTGTCTGCGAGTGTGAGTGAAAGAAATATTAAAAATGATCAACCGTATTTCCTCTAATAAACGCCTAGCCTGAAATAAATGGCACCCTCTGATAAACGCTGCAATTTATACGGTGTCTGATGAAAAACGGCGCATTAAAAAAGCCCTGTTTATTAGAAAAAATAGAAAAGATATAAAATAATGCACAGCTCATATATATATATATATATATATATATATTGTATACAGCTGAAGATTGTGAAAGACATGAAACTCTGAGTACTGTAAAGTCAGAGTTTTTCTTACTCGTAAATCTGATTATATATATAAATGGATGATAGATAGATGGATGGATAGATAGATAGATAGATAGATAGATAGATAGATAGATAGATAGATAGACAGATGGATGGATGGATAGATGGATAGATAGATAGATATATAGGCAAATAAATAAATAGATATCAATTGTAAAATATATGCCGCCCTCTAATAAGCACCGCAGCGGTTATTGTGTGGTTAATATATTGCTTAAACATGTCACAAAAAAGGTGTATCACTGAAAGCTAGAGTGGTATGATACTATATCTGTGTTCATCATGTGATGTACCCTTATTCAACTAGCACGCATCAGCAGATGTGATGTGCTACTTTTAAAGCATAATGGTCATTACAGACAAAAGGATGGATTGGAGATGGGAAGCCCACCGGCTCCAAATCTAGCTAATGGTTGGCTCAGTAAGTTCGACACAAATATAAAGGGTGAAGCAAAACTGTATTCCCGGTACATGGATGATATCACTAGAGAAATTAGCAGAGAAAAAATTGAGGACAAACTTGCGGAGATCAACAACTACCACCTCTACCTAAAATTTACCATGGAGAAAGAGCAAAATGGCAATATCCCATTTCTTGACATGCGAATCATACACAGAGGAGAACACTTAACATCAACGTGGTACAGGAAAGCTACGGATACAGGGCTGACCCCGAACTTCCACTCACGAGCTCCAATGAAGTATAAACGCTCTGTAGCCACTGGTATTGCGTATAGGATTCACTATGCATGCAGTACATGGGAGAACTTTCACCAAAGCCTCGTCAAAGCAAAAACCTAAAGAACAACCAGTACTCCCCATCATTTTATGATGAAATTATTGAGATGACTGGACAAGATCTATCAACCGAAACAACTGACAGAAGAAAAAAGTAATGATGATAAAACAGAGAAAAAAATTATTTTTCTTCAATATCGAGGGAAAGTGACAGAGAAATTTGAACGCTCATTGAAACGCATTGAGGCACCGTGCAAAATTGTCTCTACAATTAAGAAAATCAAAACAGTTCTACCATCATTAAAAGTACCTGTGGAAAAACCTATGCAAAGCGGTTTAGTATATAAAATTACGTTTTCGCGATGCCTATCGTGTTATGTGGGGCAAACTACCCGACATCTGCTAACCCGTGTAAAGGAGCATAAGTATAAAGCCGTGGGACAGCATTTTAAAACGTGTAGCGTGGAGCTATCAATCAATCATGCAGAAATAATAGCAAAGTCGACTAAGTCGGAATACAAGTTAATGACATTAGAGGCATTGCTCACTCGGGAAATAAAACCAACAATAAATACAAAGGATGAGTACAAAAGCCGCGAATTAGTCATAAAAATTTAACTAGTCAATAAGGTCCCTCAAGGGAGGTTTCTCAATTATCATAGTTTGTTCATAAAGATTAAAGATTTGAATTCACTGTGTTACATTTCGCTTTAGCAGTGTATACTGTAGAGATGTTGATATGTGATGGGAAACATTGTATTCAGCAGTTTTACTGTTTTTGTATTTTTACCTTGTAGCCNTCGTCAAAGCAAAAACCTAAAGAACAACCAGTACTCCCCATCATTTTATGATGAAATTATTGAGATGACTGGACAAGATCTATCAACCGAAACAACTGACAGAAGAAAAAAGTAATGATGATAAAACAGAGAAAAAAATTATTTTTCTTCAATATCGAGGGAAAGTGACAGAGAAATTTGAACGCTCGTTGAAACGCATTGAGGCACCGTGCAAAATTGTCTCTACAATTAAGAAAATCAAAACAGTTCTACCATCATTAAAAAGTACCTGTGGAAAAACCTATGCAAAGCGGTTTAGTATATAAAATTACGTTTTCGCGATGCCTATCGTGTTATGTGGGGCAAACTACCCGAAATCTGCTAACCCGTGTAAAGGAGCATAAGTATAAAGCCGTGGGACAGCATTTTAAAACGTGTAGCGTGGAGCTATCAATCAATCATGCAGAAATAATAGCAAAGTCGACTAAGTCGGAATACAAGTTAATGACATTAGAGGCATTGCTCACTCGGGAAATAAAACCAACAATAAATACAAAGGATGAGTACAAAAGCCGCGAATTAGTCATAAAAATTTAACTAGTCAATAAGGTCCCTCAAGGGAGGTTTCTCAATTATCATAGTTTGTTCATAAAGATTAAAGATTTGAATTCACTGTGTTACATTTCGCTTTAGCTGTGTATACTGTAGAGATGTTGATATGTGATGGGAAACATTGTATTCAGCAGTTTTACTGTTTTTGTATTTTTACCTTGTAGCCTGAAGATGAAGCATTAACTTCGAAAAATATTGCAAAATTAATAAAATAACATTGTTGGCTTGATTATATATCAATTGTCATAACTACCAAAGAATGTAGTTTTGACCAAGAAACACCTCTCAAAGAGTCCTGAAAAAATAACTTAACCTGCTTTTCTATGTCAGAAAATCTTGTAATAATTAGAAACATCCTTCTGAGTTATTGTACTAAGGCCAACAAAGAGATTTATGTAGAGGAGGGCAATACTTTACAAAAAAAGTCTTATGATTAGTTATCAGAAATGCATCTAGAAATAACACCCATTGAATTCTCTTCTGTCATGTGAGTTGGAACAAATTAATATATTAAATGACTAAAACGTACATTTAATTTTTTAAAAGAAAATTAGGAAAAATTAATAGCTCAGTAAGATTCTTGGCAATAATGAAGCCATGACAATTTTCACACGCAAAAATTTTTGTTCTTCTAGTGAAATTTGACCTATTTACATGAAGAGCATTAAAAACAGAAAAAATTAAACAGTAACTAAAGGATCCTGCTGCAAAAAAAATATGTGGGGAAAGTAAGACCAACTGTGTAGACATAGAGTAGTTTTTAGTACACAGGATGTAATAATCCAAGCTGGGTGTTTGTTTAACTTTCAACAATCAAAATACAATGAAAAAACTAAGAGTGAAAACTCTACAAACGTCGTAAAAACATGACTCAAAAAACGTGTCCCATAGGCGGCAAATCTGGCCACAGGGGAAAAAACTAACAAAACATATTATAACATCATCCATTAAATCAAATGTTAGTAACGTTCAATCAGTCTCTCAGGTTTCTTCACTTTAAGTCCTGTTTGTGTCCTGATTGGTGCATGGTTTGGACTCTTGTGCTCTACATGTACTGATGGTTGTTCAGGTATAGTAGTACCTTGGCTGGATATAGGTAATTTGCCAAGGTTATGCTGTTCAGATATTGTTGAGATGGCAGGGATAATTAGCACTATAAATGGATTCTTAGGAGTAGTAATTATGTGTCCAGGTGTCCTTCTGAACACCTGACCCCTCTCATCTCTAACAATGTACGACCTTCGGAGTATTTCTGATAACCACCTTTGCCTATCCCTGTATATCCTGACATAGTCTCCAGCCTGTAATGGGGGGGGGGGGGAAGGTAAATCCCTTCTGTGCTTGTTGTAAAACTCTGATGCAGCTTTCTATCGATTGTTCAATGCTGTGACAACAATCTTGGGTTCCACAGCATGCGTCATGAGCTGGCGGCGATGTGTGGGCCATGTCGTGCGAGTTCGCCGTCCTATCAGAAGTTGAATTGGTGATGCCCCTAAATCTTCAAAGTGTGTTTTTCTGTATTTCAAGAGACATTCAAATTGGTCATTACTTTCTGCTTTAACTTTCCAGAAGATTTGTTTTGCAGTCTGAACTGCTTTCTTTGCACAACCATTTGATTGGGGGTATTCTGGCGAGCTGGTGACATGTTGAAACACTCATTGTTCTGCAAAATGCCTAGACTCATGAGTCGTACAAAACACAGTTCGCATATTTGTGGGCAGTGGCTGAAACTTAGTATGGATTACTCTTTTCAGAATGGAGAAGTAAGACGACTCCTTCCCTCCACTAGTCTGGATGGTCACCTTGGGCAAGTGACAGTACATGCTTAGCTTCCCTCGTCAGAGATACGGCATTGACAGTTTTGTTTGTCAACCTGGAAACTTTTCTGGCATTGGCAGTTGTGCACTTCTACCCGGCGGCACTTCTGGCACTGGCAATTCGGTCCCGGGTATGACGTTAAACTGCGCCCTCAGTCATCTGTGCTGTAAACAGACGCTCGTATACTTACGACAAATCGAAATGCAAAGTAAAGAGAGCTCCCCCAGTGGTACACCGGGCCGTGGTCGTTAAGTTAGCTACTGGTAAAAAAAGGTCTAGTCAGCCACTTCGCCAATCCGTAGTAAGAGCACCAAAAATTGACTCTCAACCAACAACCAGAAAGAAGAATAGAAAGGTATCCACAAAGGAAAATACATCAAAACAGTACTCGTACTGGTAAGTCGGAGCGATAAATGTACTAACAGTCTCTGATGATCTGTTACTACATGAATGTCTGAGGCAATGTACACGAGCAAACCTTGACATATGTTGCTTTCAGGAATTCAGGAGACTAGGCAACGACTCGGTTAGTATTGATGTTTCAGTAGAAGAACAGAAAATTGGATGAAATGTATGGTAGTCAGGAATGAAAAGAAAAGGATGTCAAGGTGTTGCAATTGCAATACGAAAACGGCATCATCTAACGATAGAAGATATAGGTCATATATCATCACGTGTTATGTGGATAGATTGTGTTTGTCATGGAATGAAGCTTCGAGTCGTGTCTGCATATGCCCCAACAGAAGAAAGTTCTCCCCACCAAAAAGAAACTTTCTACAAAGAACTGTCAGAGGCATCTGTAGTAGAAAAGAAAAGGCAGCTAATAGTTTGTGGCGACATGGATGCAACTGCTGAGTACTGCAAGAGTTTTGTTGGAGGCTCCAACTGCACTCACTTTGGAGCAAATGACAACGGTGAGAGATTCGCAACATTCTTATCAACAAAGAAACTTGCCCTCTGAAACATATGGTTTCAACACAAGAAAATCCACAAAGACACATGGTACTCTAACACGGGTAACTTTTCTAAGACAACCAATTATATTTGTCTTGGCAAATGGATAAATCAATACTTGGTGGAGTGTCGTGTCCGAAGATCTTTTGTTTTAAACAACAGTGATCACCGACTATTGCTATGTCAATTCAAAATACCTTACTGGAAGTGTGACCGTGTCAAATTTGTGAAAAAGCAGCCAAGAGCGAAGAAATATGATGTTGGCTGTCTCAAAGACGAATACGTGAAATCAAACTTCATAAGCAAAGTAGTTGAATTATGCAGTATGATTGACGACAATAACAGTGATGTAGATTGCATCAAACTAGTGAACATCCTGGAGGATGCGGCAAATAGTACCCTGCATAAAAAAGTTACTTCTAAAGAAGCCAGGATATGGGGTGAAGATCCGGAACTCAGCTTACTCCGTAATCTCAGAGACATGACTGACAGACACACCCAAGCTGATGAATTCAAAACTATCACAAAGAAGATTCGGAAACGGGTGGACCGGCTCAGAAACTTGCATTACAAAGAACAAGCTGAGAAGTTGGATAACGTATATGAGGCGCGGAATCTTGAAACGTTGTTCAGACTTTGTAAAGAGTTGAGTTCAAATAAAAAACCAGTAGAACAGACGTGCCCTGGCTTGAAAGAGCATTTTAAGTACCATTTCACTCATCAAGCACCATCGGAAGAACCACCAGAAGAAATCAGTAATCCTCCTGAATTTATAAAGCGTCTCAGAGAAAGTGGGATAGCAAGTGAGCAGGACACTGAACAGATGCAAAGACTGAGCATCAAAATTCCTGACCGGGCAGAGATAACAAAGATCGAGCGAAAATTGAAGGGAAGGAAAGTTGCAACAGATATAGCACCTGAGTTTTTGGAGGCGGGAATTGAGAGTGAGGCTTACAGTGACGCCCTTGAATCCCTCTACAAGAAAATGTGGGAACTGATTTTACCAGAGATGTGGGGAATGACCACAATCACTGCCTTGTACAAGAACAAAGGGAAGAGAAAAGACTGTAAGAAATACAGAGGGCTGAGCATAGGGAACACACTTCTTAAGCTGGCAATGGCGATAATTCTTGAACGAATACAACCCTGGTACAACAAACAACTCCTCCTTAACCAAAACGGATTTCGTTAACACTTCGGTTGTCCTCATGCAATTTTCTCTCTGAAATCAATCCAAAATATCGCATCCAAAATGAAGAAAGAAGTGCTTGTGCTCTTTATTGATTTGACTGCTGCGTATGATTGGTGTGTTCGGAAATGGATATTTCATACCATTTTCAACCGAATCAATCCAGCTGACGAGGAAATGATAAACTGTGTGAAAATCATAGAAGAACTGTACGAGAGGACTGAATCGACCATGAGAGGAGAAACAGAGTATTTTGAAACGACATCGGGTGCGCGTCAGGGAGGAACAGAGTCACCAAATCTCTTCAACTTTTTTCTTGATTATATAATGCGCATATACAATGACCATGCTTCCAAATTAGGATTTGACATTTCACTTAAATTTCGGATAAAAGATCAAGCTACAGAACGCAGTGATAAAACAGCATATCGAGGAAAAATGAGTTACCCGTGGATTGGTCATGCAGATGATCTCGCAATAACAGCAGAGACAATAGAACTCCTGCAAAAAGCCAAGACCTTCTAAAACGATTTGGTTTTGTCATCAGCATTGATAAGGCCACGACCATGATTCTCAATTGGAAAGGAGCAGAGTACCAAGAAAGCATAATCACCATCAATAATGTACCCATTGAAAATGTGGCACATTTTGTATATCTGGGATCTGTCATGTCTCATTCTGGACCGGAAACATTTGATAAAGAACTTGACAGACGCATTGGTATGGCCCATGCCAAATTCACAGAAATTAAGAAAGCAATTATCATCTTAAACTGCACATCAGGGTGAAATTTTACAAGCCCTATATCAGAAGCAGGCTTTGATACTGTTGTGAAACATGGACCCTAACAAAGACACAGTATGAACGTTTAGAAAGAGTGTATATGCAGTTTCTGCGACGTCTGATCCGAGGAGGAATGTCAAGGAAATCTTCTCGTAATAAGATCAAGAAGGTTAAAAAGGCATTGAAAGAAGGGGTTGAAGATGAAGAGCAGACAAGGATCAACTGGGCGTGGAAACACACAAATGAAAATATTCTCACCATATGTCATGCAGAGACACTTTAACACTACAGCAGAATTTCAGATGGATTGCGCACGTGGTACGAGCATCGAACGAATGCCTTACAAAGAGACTCATGTTTGTGCGTGAGAAATACACGAAAATCGGGTACCATCATAAAACCGCTAGAAGCATTCTCTGCAATCGTGGTGGATACTCATTGAGTGGTTTTCTGAATATAGCCTTTAACAGCTTATGGCCAGTCCACACAAGTACCTTTCGTCCATATACATACGTGTGAAACTTCTGCCCATCCCACAGGATGGCTAATAGTTTTCTTTCTTGTTCTCTTTCTTGTGAGCATATCTCTGCTCACATGGTGATAGAGTTTAGGAGTTGAATGCAATTGGTTTGCCATCTTGGAGTATCACCGCATTACGTCCTGTGTCATTTGCATCTCAACATTCAACACAGTGTGTTTGTCATTATCGAAATAAGCTAACACTGGTGCCTCTGTAATAACAGCTTTGAGTTTATCAAAAGCCTCTTGCTGCGGTGTTTCCCAGGAAAATTCTGCAGAATTTTGAGTCAGTTCTGAGATCGGTCTTTCCAAGTCGACTTTGTGTTCAATATCTTTATCAAGGTAGTTAATTGTTCCAAGAAATCGGAGCACACCATCCTTGCCTGGTGGTGATGGGATGTCTTGAATTGCCTGCAGTTACTCTGGATCTGGTTTGAGCCCCTCAGACGTGAACACATGACCAACATAGGTTACCTGTTGAACACGTAATTTCACTTTTTGTGGATTAAATTTCAGTCCTGCTTCTCTGCTCCTGTCAAGCACTACAATCATTTTCTCGCTGATATCACTGTAATCTTTTCCATGAAATTTCAGGCATTTTCCTAGGAGGGTGTACAACTGCGGAGATAGACTCATCTATTTCCAAATGAACTCTTGTTGGCAGAGACCCTGGCCTTAAGCTCAAACAATCATGGAAATTTGAAAGTACAATATCATTATCAAACAATTCAATTTTTATTACCTTTTTCTTTTACTTCTTTGTGGCGTTGGCTTGAGGTGCTTCATTTGAATCAAGATTCCTAAACTTTAGGACTTCCAAATCCAGACATGCGTCACAACTAAGAAGAGGAGTATTCTCACGGACTACGAGAAACAGCAAACCCATTTTGTGTTGTTTACACGTTTCGAAGAGCTTTACACAACCAACTGGATGAACTGGCTTGTTGGGAAGCCATGCTTTGAGGGGTTGATGAATCTTTTGAAGTAGTTTCGTAGTGATATACATACAAACATAATGGGGAATAACAGTGGCTTCCGTCCCAGTGTCTGCTTTAAACTTGACGTCTTTCTGAGCTCGCGTTACAACTACGTTACAACTGCTGCGCTGCGTTACAACTAAGAAGAGGAGTAGAATTCCCACAGACTACGAGAAACAGCAAACCCATTTTGTGTTGTTTACACGTTTCGGAGAGCTTTACACAACCAACTGGGTGAATTGGCTTGTTGGCAAGCCATGCTTTGAGGGGTTGATGAATCTTTTGAGGTAGTTTCGTAGTGATACACATGTAAACATAATGGGGAATAACAGTGACTTCCGTCCCAGTGTCTGCTTTAAACTTGACGTCTTTCTGAGCTACCTTCAGAGAGATAAAATTCTTTTTAACATCAGAGTGCTGATTGATAATGCTTTGCAACTCAATAGAACCAAAGTACAAATGTGAGGTAGCCTTCTCCTCAAAGTCAGGTTCATTTGTGGTCAGTTCCTGCTCAACAGCATTGATATTAGAATCCCTTTTTCCTTTTTTTGAGCACATTTAAGCAAAATATCCATCTTTGCCACAGGTTCAACATTTCTTCTTAAGGGCAGGGCATAAACTTGGCTTTGTGAACGCGTGTTAATAACCACAGAATTTGCATCGTTTCTTTGACTCTTTTCCTTGTTTTTCAACACGTTGGGGATTCACATGGCTCTGTGGTTCATTTCCTTGTGCAAATTTGAATTTCTGTAAGTCAGCAGCTTCATAGATACTGCAATAATCCTGTGCACATGGAAGTGTAAGGTCAGGCTTTTTGAACAGTTTACCTCTCAACTCATTTGAGAATACACCTCTCACGATCCGGTCTCGAATCAAAGAATCTTTAATGGCTTCAAACTCACATGTCAATGCTAGATGCTTCAGATTACAAAGTTGCCAATCCTCTCACCTTCATGTTGGCTACGTCCATTAAACACAAACCTTTCATATATTACATTCCTTGCACCTTGACACAATTGTTCAGATTTATAAGACACATCCTCCCCATACTGAAAATGGCTCAATTCCTCTAGGGCTTCGCTTCCAGCGCAACTCAGTAGAAAGATTACCAATAACTTGTCAGGCTTTTCATCTTTCTCCGATGCTGCTAGGTAAATCTCAAGCCTCATACGAAATTTCCCCCAGTTATCAGCTAAATAAGCATCGAAAATCAGCGGCCCTGGTTTGCTAACGATTCCTTGCCGCCATGTTATTTTTTGCTACTACTCGCCAACAACTTTTCCTTCATTTCTAAAGACGCAAAAATTCGTAGCTTCGTATCCAAAACACTTCTGACACCATGTAATAACCCAAGCTAGGTGTTTGTTTAACTTTCAACAATCAAAATACAATGAAAAAAATAAAAGTGAAAACTTTACAAATGTCTTAAAAACATGACTCAAAAAACAATGTGTCCCACAAGCGGGAAAGCTGGCCACAGGGAACAAAACTAAGAAAACATAACAAAACAAAGGTATGTATACAAAATGATAAGAAGGTAAATGCATATAATAAGGTGAACCATTTGGAACATGAAAACAGGATCTAGGAACAAAAGGTTCCAAGAAAATTGTTTACTTTTTTGTAATCAATGACAAAATACATGCTTTAATTTGTAGAAAGTTAAGTCCTATAAATTTCCTATTAAAACTGAACGATATTTATATGATATTAATACTATTATTGATCTTTATATTTATAATCTGAAGTTAAGAAAATTTATTACAATATGACTATATTGTAATAAATCCTCTTAACTTCTGCTTTTACTTTTCTTTTCATTCATACTTAATATTATTTAACTTACAGAAAGGACCAGTTTTAAAGAAGTATTTTAGTTCTGGGTGGGTATTATGAAAATAGTTTTCAAAAAATGAAATAAACAAATAACATTATCAACAGCAACTTTAAAATGATTCAGGTGAAGTGCTATTAGAACAATTACAAAATAGTACCTGAAGTTTGTTAGGNTTATTGATCTTTATATTTATAATCTGAAGTTAAGAAAATTTATTACAATATGACTATATTGTAATAAATCCTCTTAACTTCTGCTTTTACTTTTCTTTTCATTCATACTTAATATTATTTAACTTACAGAAAGGACCAGTTTTAAAGAAGTATTTTAGTTCTGGGTGGGTATTATGAAAATAGTTTTCAAAAAATGAAATAAACAAATAACATTATCAACAGCAACTTTAAAATGATTCAGGTGAAGTGCTATTAGAACAATTACAAAATAGTACCTGAAGTTTGTTAGGTCCATCCTTTACAAGGTGATATAAAATACCACGCAATACTGCTGGATCACTAATGACTACATTGGGTTGATCCAATATTTGAAACTGTACAAAAAAGACATAAAAAAATTAAAACAACATATGTTTTAACGCTGAGGTCTACATGATAATTAATTTGTATTCATATGCCTTACAGCTTATTAGAAAAAAATCAGACTTAATATGCTGAGAAATGGTTGATGCAGAGCCCATTAGCTAAAATTATTACATTGAAGGAGACGTATTTTCATTTGATATAAATATCAAATGAAAATTCATATTCAACATATCCAACTTTAAGTCACTTAAATATAAATTCATATTTTAGGGATTTAACTGTGAGGCTTGTCTGTTTAGCCTGCAGCGCCTCCTCCAGGTGGTGGATGTGGGGAACGCCCATTCGAACTTGTTCGTTGGGTACTCGGGAATAATACAAGAATAACCGAGGGTGAACCAAAACAGACCGGGGTAGTAGCAGCCCCAATACCGAGGTCACCTTCCTCAATATAAAGCGCAATGTGCTAGGTCTATCCCCGAATGGGTGAAGACATATCCCAACATTAGCTAATGCTATCCCTGCCGTGGGTTAAATGGTGAAGATGGTGTTGCAGGACTATTGGATGCCCATAAGGGCGGAGGAACACTAGATGTGTCAACGGTCTCATGGAGCGTAAACTGGAGCTAGTACCAAGTCCAACTCGGGAATGGTTCTGTACTGCGAATGATCTGTGTATAGCAGGTCGTATTGAAGTCAGGAAGCAGCTGAAGTGGCGAATGAGTCCTTATGGACCAAGGGTAATGATGGCACAACCTGCAAGCGCATCACAGTATGCTGAGGGCACTTGAATTAAATTATATGTGGCCATCCACCAGTGAAAGGCAATGGCAAACCATCACTGTATGCTGCCAAGAACAATCATGAAATGCACAGATCAACTTATTTCGATAACAGCGTTAATGATGCTGGTGATCATACAGTCATCAATGCCTCGCTCGGTCAGGATACCCCATGATCGACAGGTGGGGCCTGACCGTCATCCAGATACTGTCAAGAATAATGCTACAATACGAATTGCAACCTGGAATGTTCGGACCTTATATCATGCAGGAAAACTTGCAAATGTGATATTAGAGATGGATTGAATGAATGTGAATGTGCTGGGTGTGTGTGAGACTAGATGGCTTGGTACAGGATGTTTCGAGACGGAAGAACATAAAGTTATTTATTCTGGAGGTGGAAAGCACGAAAAAGGAGTTGGTATGATACTAAACAAAGAGATGAGTAGATGTATTCTAGGATACTGGACCCTTTTGTAGAGAGTTACTACTGGTTAAAATCAAAGGGAAACCTTTTAATCTATCTATTATTCAGGTCTACACGCCAACTGCTGACAGCAGTGATGAAGACATAGATAACCTCTATGAACAGCTTGATCAGGCTATGGAACAATGCAAATTGCACGAGCTTGTCATGGTGATGGGAGATTTAAATGCAAAGGTCGGGAAAGGAAAAGTAGGACATACAGTAGGCAACCATGGTCTGGGTTCTCAAAATAAAAGAGAAAGATGGATCGACTGGTGTAGAGCTCACGAACATATAATCACAAATACTTGGTATAAAAATCATAGTAGATGCCTGTGGACATGGAAAGATCCTGGTAATAGATATAAGAACCAAATCGACTATATAACCATCAATGCCCAATTTAGGAATGCAGTCAAACAAGCTAAAGCCTACCCTGGAGCGGACTGTGGAAATGACCACAATCCTGCTGTAGCAACAGTAAAGGTGAAGCTGAAAAGGTTGAAGCATACTACACCTGGAGCAAAACTGCAATGGAATATTCTACATGAGAGTCAAGAACTCAAGAACCAATATGCAGTGGCGGTACGAAACCGTTTTGAAGTTCTAGAAAACGAAGGAGGAAGTAAATGGGAAGTCCTAAAGGAAGCCCTAGTAACTACAGGTAAAGAAATGATCCACCCGAAGGAAAAGACACAGAAGAAAACTTGGACGAAGCCAGAAATCTTACAGAAGATGAGAAAGAGGCAAACATATGCAGATAGAGATTCAGATCAGTACAAAGCTTTGAATCAGAAGATTAAAAACGACTGTAGAAAAGCAAAAGAAGACTGGGTAAATGAACAGTGTCAAGAAATTGAAAGCTATCAAAGTTTGGACTCTAAAATTTTGTACAATAAGATCAAAATGTTGACAGGAAAGAAATTTTGTTCTTCAAGCGGATTTATTAAGGCAAGGGATGGTTCTTTGATAATGGAGAAAGAAAATATAATGGAACGTTGGGCTGAATATGTAGATGAACTATTTGAAGATACAAGAGGAGAAAAACCACACATTTTGAAAGCTATGGACGGTCCAAAAATTCTCCCATGCAAAGTTAAAGCTCCAATCTCAAAGATGAAAGCTGATAAAGTGACAGGTCCAGATGAAATCTGCATCGAAATGATCAAAACCCTCAAAGAATTTGGCATCCTAAAAATAACAGACCTGCTAAATAAAATTTACGATAGCAGAGAAATCCCTTCAGAACTTAGCAAGTCTGTGTTCATTGCCTTACCTAAGAAACCAGCTGCAACCGAATGCAAACTGCACAGAACAATCAGCTTAATGAGTCACGTTGCAAAGATTCTAATGAGAGTTATAATGGCCAGAGCTAGAAGATCAATAAGACCAGGGATCAGTAAAGAACAATTTGGATTTGTCCAAGATTCAGGGACACGAAATGCAATTTTCATCATGAGAATGATGTCTGAACATGCAATACAAATGCAATGCAACATTTATCTTTGTTTTATAGATTACTTGAAAGCATTCGATAAAGTTAAACATTAAGACTTACTAGAGATGTTACAGGAGTTGGATATAGATGGAAAGGATATAAGAATTATTAGAAATTTATACTGGGAACAAACTGCAGAAGTACGAATAGACAATGAAATTGGAAAATGTTGTAAAATCCAAAGAGGAGTAAGACAAGGCTGTGTTTTCTCACCAGACCTCTTTAATCTGTACAGTGACAAAATTCTTAGACCAATAACTAAAGAAGATAGTTTTAGAATTGGTGGCCATAACATGAACAACATTCGTTATGCTGATGACACAACATTAATAGCAGAATCTCCAGCAAAATAACAAAGGTTACTGGATGTAGTAGTTGAGTAAAGTAGAAAGAAAGGGCTAAGTATCAACCGCAAAAAGACTTATTGTATGGCTATCAGCAAAGAGAACAGTATGTTGGACTGTCCAATAAAAATCAAGGGAGAGATAATTCAGCAAGTTACTAAATTTAATTATCTCGCCAGCTTAATTACATCTGATGGAAATAGTTTGATAGAAATCAATAAAAGAATTGCAACAGCAAAGGATTTGTTCCAGCAAATGTCCACAATTCTAATAAGTCGATCTCTATCTCTAGACATAAGGATAAGAATACTTAACTGCTATATAATTCTGGTACTCACATATGGTAGCAAAACATGGACCATGACACCTGGATTAGAAAAGAAGTTAGAGGTGACTGAACTTTGGTTTTTAAGACCAATGCTCAGAATACCCTGGACCGATCATGTCACCAACGAAGAAGTTCTCAGAAAGTCAGGATGTTAAAGAAAAATTCTGTTAACCATATGCAAACGACAGCTCCAATTCTTAGGGCACTTGATAAGGAAAGAAGGATTGGAAGAGCTAGCACTGACAGGAAAGATAGGTGGAAAGAAAGGTAAAGGCCAATAACAACCTATATGGCAAGGATAGCATCATGGACAAGGAGAAGTAAGATACAACTACTAAGATATGTGAAGGATCAAGATCTGTGGTGGAGCATGATCGCCAACATTCTAGGAGGACATGGCAATTGAGGAGGAGGAAGGGATTTAAAGTTGAATATGGTTAAGAAATGTTGTGTTATACATAATAATTTTAATTATCCCACTGAAATGAGAAAAGTTGGTGGTTGTAAGACCATCATAAAAGCCATTCCAATTGGCAAAATCCCAGATCAATCTGGTACTGTTGTCTGGGCTAAAAAGTTTCCACCTGATGCAGTATTTGTGAAAATAGTAAGAAAGCAGAGGCCTCAGGACCAAGCCAAGCATTTTTGACAACTTGCCAAAACGTTTGCTACCAAGTCTTTCACCATTTAAGAAATTTGCTTTAAGAACCTTGTAGGTCAATCCACTATACATTTATGAAATCTGATTAAACTAACTCATTTAAAAACCCTAAAAATACAGTAGCAGTGCCCAAAGTTCACATAATTGTGATATCTCAAAACTTTGGAGGATTAGTTATCCATTTCAAAAAAAGAATGTGTAGGATATGAGACTGGTAGAAAATCCCAGCAGATATGAGAAGGTATGGTCTTTATATCCCCAGTGTGAGTGAATGCAGATGTACAAGCTTTGGGTGACACAGACTTCTTATTGGGTGATGGTGTTGTACTCTGGCTTTTATGAAGAACAACACATAGAAGGGGTATCCAATTAATGTCAAGAAAGGAATAGAGAAGACTTTTATGGAATGTAGGCCAGTTAGCAACAGGCTAATGAAAGTGAGATTTGGAGGAAGATATACATACCTCTTGGTTATCTGGTGTTATGTGCAAACAAATGATAGTAATGCCACTGAGAAAGATCTCTTCTATCAACAACTTCAGCCTGAGTTATCCTGTATAGCTCATCATGGGCAAAATAAAGCAAAGAAAGACCTTAATGCCAAAATGGGCAGTGAGAGCAGCTACAAAGATAGAGTAATGGCTAAGTTTGGGTGTGGCAACAAAAATAACAAAGATGAGTGATAATACATAGAAGTATTTTTCCCCTCAAAGAAATCCACAAGTTGACTTTGACAATATGGAGACAATCATAAAAATGTGAAGATGGCAATGAATTGGACATGATGTTTGAAGGGAGCCAGGCAACATTGTTAGAGTAGCTATATATTGGGGTCCTGAAAGTAAAAGGAAGAGAGGTCATCCTAAAACAACTTGATGATGTACTTTAGAGAAAGAGATCAGTGCCTGACATGAGACATGGGGAGCCATCCAGAGGCAGGCACAGGACGGAGAAACTGGAGAGACTTCACCATTGTCCAATGTATCTAGAGGCATGGAGGGAGTAGGTAGGTTATGTTATGGACCAAACAATACTGAAAATCCTTATTTCATATAGCCCTACCACTTGCTTTATAACTAATGAATTGTGATTATTTGTGCTGTGATAATTTCTTGTCAGTTGCTCAAAATATGGGGTGTTCAGTTTTATTACTGTGAAATGACGAAAAGGAGAACCTGATTTGGATTGGGCCAAGAAATCAAATAAGATCCTGATGGGAGACACACATTAAAGCACTACAGGAAGAGTTCTTTCCATTCTTATGAGATTCTACTGGTGAGGAAGTCTCACTCAAAATACCTACACTTGTAACATATAGCCTCAATATCTGACTCTGTCTTGAGGGTGTTGATTGCCTAGAAAAGAAAATTCAACAATAACAACATTGAGGTAACTACCACTAATATCAACAAATTAGCTTAACCTACAAGACCCCTTTTGATGAAATATGCAAGAAATTCATATCCAAATTAACAATGTTTAAGACATGCCATCTTATAGCAGTGGTGCAGTTAGTAAAACAATCATAATAATGTAAAGTAGTATCAAAGTAAAGTTTGTGGGCTGCTATATATATTCAACACTTTACAGAAACCACTAGCTGCACTGGACCCTTACAAGAGAATTCAACACCATATACCAGACAGTCCACGTGTGTATCTCACAAATGCTCCAAAGATCCCTCCAAGAGATGTGGGTCAGGAGAGGATTTGGTGTTGCTCCATATCACAACCTCCTTGTGACCAGAATAAATCTGATAAAGCTGATGAACAAAAGAAGAACTGGAACATAGAGACATTTTAATCCCAGAGTTTGAACAATGCACTCCGAAGGGCATTGGTAAACCTGAAGAACATCAATTTAAACCTCAAAGAAGTACCATGCTCCACAGTGGATAATAGAAGAAGGTAACATTAAACAGCTATGGAAAGAGGCGAATGGTGGTGAACATCAATTAGCAAGAAGTGGTAAGCAACAAAAAAATACCCACAAGGAGTGGACTTCGGCAGACTCTTATCAGGAGATTGAGAGCAGAAAGAAGAATGCAGTGGTAAACAACAACAGCACAATGACAGAGAAGCAGCACTTTTTAGAGGCTCTTACAGCTATCACAGGGATATGAAGTACCTACTTGGTACATGAAGACAAAAAATATATCTGTAAAGTTCAATAAACCTGAGAGGCCGATAATGAGCAAAGAGGGAAAGCCTGATCATGTTGAAGGAAAAAACATTGGTAAAAGGAAGAAAATACATGCAAAAAAGACATAGGTTTTTAATGAAAAAAGGACTAAAACTCATTTTATCAAACTGACCCCGATATAGTGGATTTGCATACCCTAATTAGCAATAATGCTGCACACCTTGCCGTAAAAAATAAAATCCTAACAAATACTTTGGAAAGCCATCCACACCACTGTAAAACAAAAGTTAACCAAAACTGAATAAAAAGTTGGATAAAGAAATTTCTGCATTTCTAGTGTGTTCAACATATTTTTCTCACCTGACTTGAAAAATCTTAGCCTAGTGCCTCTTGGGCTAAGATTTTGCAGGTCTTTTAGGGATCCATGAAGAGGTCTTAACGGACTACAGAAAAGAGATAGTTTTCTCAAAACAAATACGGGCAAAGGGGGTCGTTTATATTCTGAAATTTACAACAAGTTGGTTTAGTTTCATTGTTGACAAGTGGTATGACAAGGTTTAACATTTGAAATTCATTGTGTGACTTACCAACTGATCAACCTTTTTCTTTATTGCAAGATCTCTTTTCCTGCGCCTTCTGTAGTGGATCAGGCCAGCAACTACAGCCAAGCCTCCTGCAATAAAAAGCCATTTTTGAGTCATTGGTGTCTTTAGCAACCAAAGGGTGATAAAATTAGAATATGTAGATGGTCTCCAAATCTTATGAACAATCAACAAAAATAACAACTCAGTGAGAAGACGAAACCGGTTGCTGGTATGTTTTGCTCAATGATCCTCGTTTGCCGTCATACGACAAATAAACTGAAATAGAGGCTGGACATCAAATCACAACGAATAACCGTTTGCAGTGTGTCTTTGGTTTTGGCGATTTTTAAATGACTATCTGTCGAGCCTTATATTTCGTACAGAGCACAGTGCTTGGAAGTAATTTCACACTTTTTGCATCACAGAAAAGTTGGCAAAGGGACATGAAAGCTGATTTTGTGCAGTGGATACTCTTTGTTTTGTTAACAAAGGACAGCTGGAAGAAAGAAAAGTCACGCTGATGTAAACAACACTCCTTGTAAGGAAATTGTCTCACAACACTGAAATTGTTTTATTAGTTTGAGAAATAGGAGAAACAATACTATTATCAGATGCTTTCATCCATACATTCAAAATTGAACGTAATGTATTGCCATAAATTATTTTTTGTCAACTCAGTTTGTTTCTGAAGTCAGATAAATCCCACAAAAAGCTCCTGTTGTTCTTCATGACGCAGACCATGAAGAATCTGAAAGCGCCACACAAAGTCGTCTGATGTAATCAAAATAAAAGGCTAGTCAAAATGTCATACTTAATGTGCCAAAGACTCGTCAAAGATATTTCTTGATTGAATTCATTTATTTTGTTTATTATTGTCTCAAAAGCCCGAACAACAAAACAGAGAAATGTTCTTGTTGCAAAGTTATTGAACACAAGATTCATTCCTTGTTACAGAGCAAATAGACACTGATAAAAATTTTAAGCCTTGTATTTTGTTTGCCACTGTGGGTTTTTTGAAAAAAAAAAGAAATCAATGGATGATGGACGGTATTCTTAAGCTTATAGAATAACGAATCAAATAAAAATTAAAGAGCCTAAATAATGTGAAGATTCAGGGGCGGTCCAGATTGGGGGGGGAGGGGCAGGGGGCTCGACCACAAGCTTTTTTTCAAAAGTTGTTAGGTTTAAAGTAATAGTAATCTATCGATATTTTGCTCTAGCAAAATCAGTCAAATTTTCTTTTTTACTCTTGATTCAAGCGTACTGGTTTTCACTATATGAACCACTTCATCTACTTGTGAGATTTTGTCAGTTTTTTTTACTTCAAAGTTCCACAGATATATCACATCATACTTTTATGATTTCGTACTTCAAACAACACAAGCAAATGAACAGTTTTAATGCTGCTTATGTCCCAGAAACATTGACACTGAAATGTGTCTTCCATATACTGGAATATAGCAATAGCACAGTTTGTGTAGGTATCCGAGGGAACGAGTAACAGGTTATGAACTGGATTATATTTCGACGATCTTCCCAAATGGTATGGATACAATTGTTGAAATGGAGGATTATGCCCTCATTTTATATTAGTTAGGACTAAAACTCAAACCAAACGATTTTCAGAATGTCACAAACGCGCCAAAATCGTCATTTCAAAAGTGCCTCAGCCAGATGCTATAGAAAGTGGTATGGAATCCCTAGCATCATGTTCTGGAAGCACAACTAATTCAAGTGAGGACTCTTTGGCACCACAGACTAGACAAGAACAGCACAGCAGTCAAAATAAACAACTGAAACCAATAAACC
>RDPX01000003.1:1067536-1170806 GCA_003991215.1 Morbakka virulenta
AATATATGTTTAAGAAAGAATAATCTATTTAATGAAAGAAATATATGTTTAGGAAAGAAATACATGCTTAAGAAAGAATAACCTGTTTAAAGAAAGAAATATATGTTTAAGAAAGAATAATATGTTTAATGAAAGGTATTTACTCGAAGTAAATCTTTAGTTTCTTTATTTTGTCTGCTTCTTCTTATTTACCTTTTTCTATTAACTATTTCTAAGTCTGGAAACCGTTTGTCGAAATATGTATTTTTATCCTTTGTTGTTGACATGTATGTAATCAAGTTTAGTTGTTCCGCTCAAAGCTGTGTGTAGTTGTTTTATATCCATCAAATTACATCAACTTAATAATACTGTTCGTCGATGTCAGCACCTTGGTACCCACAAACAGTTACGCAAAATGCAGGAATAAACTATTTGGAAAACTCATTTTTATCCAACCATTGATTGTTAATCTTAATTTCATTACCTTTTATGTCATAACAATTAGCAATGCTGACAACTTCATCAGGTATCTCTTTTGTTATACACCATTGCCATGCTCTCGAATAGAAATCATCAAGCATTTGTCTTGTCTGTACATTCCAACTTGACTCAGGAATGTAACCGTTTAACTGCTTGAATAATGCCGTGCTTATACTTGTATATGACTGGTTCATCAAGTAAAATCTTACGTCTTGAATGTTCCAAATAGTTTATCGCGTATTGTCTTTCTCGTATCATATTCCTTATTTAGGAGGCAAAAATTCTTTTTGATATTGATGAAACTATCTAAAATTCCATTGTTATTTTAAGTGCATATATTCGATGCATGATGGCTCCTCTTGCCTACAAAAATTGACAACTTCCATCATCTTCATTTTAGGAGAAAGAACGACAGTATGATTTCCTTTATCGATACTTGATATTTCTTCAATCGATAGGATCTTTGTAATGTTTTGCATGTCGTTTGGTTCATTTTAGACCAGATATATGCTTCAGACGATCGCCGCATTTGCCCCATTTCGCCTTAGCTGCTACCAATTTTAAATCGTCATCTGTTATCGGAAAACAATGATAGTTCTATACGATGTATATGAGAACAACATCCGTAAATCCATAGATAGCAATGTGTTTGATAAATTTTCTGTACCTACTGTCGAAGGCATGGAGTGATACATTATCATGGAAATTCTTACCTTATTGCCCTTAAATAATCATATATCTCATTCTTCAATTTTTCATAAGTATGGGTGCAACATATTAGCAACTCACATGCACCGATTCTTTTAGGAATGCCATAATAGTACCATCATACCAAATAAAAAGGTTATCGATCATGTTAATAAACAAGGAGATGATAACAGAATAAGTAATTTAGAACTTGTTAGACCACAAAAGAATTGTAAGAAAGCTGGTAAAGACTGAGATTATTCTTTGGTTAATAAAAATTATGAAAACAGAAAATATGTTAAAGCTACTAATTGTGATACCAAGGAAATATCATATTTCAAGAGTCTATACGATGTCCAATAGCATCTAGGTGTTAATACAGGTATTGTCGAAATGAAATGTGAACAAATTAATTATTATAAAACTGGTGTTTCAAAAAAGGATGGAAAATCGTATTCATTCAGTATGTCAAAAAAGAGGATATGCCTACCGATTACAAAAAATTAGCTAACATACGTCAAAAAAGAATATCAGATGAAGAAAAGAAGATTAAATATAGGATTGGTATTAAAAAAATGGAAGAACAAGGTATTCATTCACATGTCAAAATCGTAAAAATCATATAATAACAACTATAAAAATCTTTACAACCAATTTTACAATCATATAATTAATTAGCCAGAAAAAATTGTATTTTTGGCTACAAATAGCTAAAAGCAGCATACATATATTATATGTTATCTAATTTTTTGAAACTATATTAGCAGTTTAACGGTTGGTTTCCTATCTTGGCTATATATTCTATTAACGTTTTGTTAAATTTTTGGTTAGTGTGCTTTTATCCATTCTTTTTTTTGTATAAATGTGATTGTTATCCACAATCCAAACCCATTCATTTTTTTGTGCTTTTGTTTTCCATATATTAATAAAAAATTTTTCTACAAATATTTAAGTCATTTTCTGAGGTTTTAAACTACATTTTAATTAGCGATGAGATCAACAAAACTAATATCATCCAATTCATAACAAGTCATGTTGTCTATGAATGTCGCGCATCCATAGGTCTTTGTGCTTTTAGAACAACATCCCATACCAGTAATAAGAACAGGAATGGTTGGTAAAACCAGATTACAATTCTTACAAACCAACCTGTTGTACCTTTTGTCAATCTAACCACTAATTCCATCTAATTCTTGAGCCAGTCGATAGATTAGTCTATTTTTTCTGAATCCATATATTATACTCTATTATTCTATTTCTTTTTCAAAAAACATTCATATATTTCTGAAGTCTTCGACTGGAATCCAAATGTTAAAATCGTTGCTATATCCCTTTCATTTAACGCATAGTCTTTTCTTCTTATATTCCCTTCGAGTAATTTTAACAATATGGAAAACATCCTGTTTTGTCTTCACTGATTCAGGTTCATAAAAACTCCCTTTTATCTCTTCGTTGTTTAAATCTCGTAATCGATAGGTTATTGGATTTGAGTGTTGCACCTTATCGATCAGGAATATCTACTTGGTCCAATTATAAATGTATCCTTTCTCGAAAGTCTTTCTTTTATATTTACTTATCCTCACCTTATCATTTACGAGGTTTGATCAATAAATTCCTGGAATAAGCTGATAACTCCGGTATGGTGAGATTGGTCAAGTTGGGATTTATGTTATCGTGAAGGTGGGTGTGTCAGGAAGCGTTTGTGTCAATTTAAAAGTTTTTCGTTGCGCGGTTGCTATGGTGAATAGGTCAAGGACAGTGTTTCTCTTCAATTTCAGTCCAAATGGAGGGGAAAATTGAGCAGAGAGTGTGCGTGAAATTTTGTGCTAAACTCGGGTTTACGCCAGCAGAGACAATTGAAAAGTTACACATCGCTTATGGACAAGCTAGCCTACAAAAGACTTAGGTATTTATGTGCCACAAACGATTTAGAGAGGGCAGAGAGGATGTTAAAGACGATGAAAGGCCAGGAGGACCTGCTACAAAACGGACTCCTGAAAGCATCGAGCGTGTGAGTTTAGGGACGAATTTTGCAGACACTCTTCTCATGTTAAGAACCGTTGTGAGTATTGTTTGAACTATCCCATATGAAAGACCAGTGTCTGAACTTATCTCCCTGACAGTTAGGCGGCGATCTGACATTATTATCCCTCTCACACGCTCGATGCTTTCAGGAGTCCGTTTGTTATTAGGATACCGTGTGTTACCTCGGACAGTGAACTGCTTCCACATTTTGGGCCTGTATTTTCGATTCAATCGTTCACAAACAGTATTTTTCTCTTCATTCTCAATAGAACACATTTTTATCCCGTTTTTCTCTAATAAGTCTTTTAAGTGTTTTTTTTATTAAATTCCTTTCCCTAGTCAAGCCATAAATACTCTGGTTTTCTAACTTCTTCAAAAATTGTTATGATCATCTTTAAGTGGGACAATCCATCCATATTTACTAAACACATGGAGAACCATAATAATAAACTTACACCCCTTATTCCATTTACTGAATTGTTACAGGTCTACAATGGGAGAACACCATATTTTGTCTATATGATTCCCAATAACACGCCTTCGAGTAAAATTTGCTTTGATACGTTTATGGAGTTCACTTGCTAATTCTATTTGCCATTTACTCAAAGGCTTCTTTCGTTTTTTGCCCTCTTCACACCTAAACCGAGTTTAGCCTCAACAGCAATAGCATTTCAAGCAACAGTGTGTCCCCATAGTCTTTCTGGCAATTGAATTGCATCTAATGCTTTAACCATTTTACGATCAGCATCGTCTTAGCGCATACACTATAATCTACATTGTTTTGCATGCTAACAGCATTTGTTTTCCCTGTCGAATGCTCGTAAATTTCTACAATATTGGTATCTTATTCCATTTAACTTGTTTTTGAAGAGCGTTACCAGGTCCTGTATTACAATACTTGTTTTTTGGGTGCTATTACACTCTGAGCCTGTGGACTTAAGCATCAATTTACAGTTAACAGCCCTTTCATAACGTTCATTCAAATTACTGGTTTGTCTTTTGCATTTAACACAATAACTTGTAGTCATATAGTACACAGTTGGATTCTTTCATTAAATTTTTCTTGTTTTTTGGTAGGTTTATCAACATAAATAAATATGGTTCATTTGCGGATTTATCATATTGGTTTTTATTAACATTTAGTTCCCTACAAATTGTAATGGTACAGATTAGTTATCCGGGCTCTTAAGACAAAAACTGAAAATAGTACTCAAAAATATTCAAACAGCCAAAGCGCTTTCCACAATCTGTTCTTCAAACTCAAAAAAAATACACAACAAAATATCATATACTTCTTCAGCTACACTTCGAATCTCTTCCTTAACATTCTCTTACAAGGGTTTTTAAAGACTATTTACAATAGTTATTCAACATCCAATTAAAGCATATAATATAATAGATAAATAAATAAACACAACAATAATGTTTATGTCGTCCTTGTAAGAAGTAATTAGTGAATTTTTTTTTTTTTAAATTTTCACATGTGAAATTGTCAAATATTTTTTATTTTTAACCTATTCTTTCGCCTTTATCAACTGGGATAATTTTGTTATTACTACATTCAGTAACCTCATATCCAACTTCTTTAGGGATCGGTTCAACTATTTTTATCAAGTATTTATATTTTTCTTTTTCTAAGTCATTTGCATCTAAATAATTTTTGTCAAATACCAGCAAGTCTTTAAGATAAACTTGTGCAGTAAATTAATTTTTCCTCCACTGCTAAAAAAATCATTTGGCATACATTTATCAAAACAATTGAAATGATTCTTTTTTCATTTACAATATAACAGTTAAGAAACTTCATTATGATATAAAAGTATATTAATTCCATGATCAAAAAGGTCGTGTACATTATTATATTATACCTGAAAACATAACACCTCGTTGTATTAAGCCATCGCCGTTAGGACACATTTCGGTTATTTTGTGGAGCATGTTTAATTGAAAAAATTATTAAAATCATATTTTATAATTATATTTATTTTATCACCTATTAGGAATAAAATTCTCTCTTGGTAATGTATTATTTTTTAAATAGTCTTTCTTGATTTAGATACAGGTGCATCCTGAAATGGCAGAGCCAACGTATAAAAAAGATACTTTAGAAGAAAATTGATGCTTATCATCCTTCTTCTGTTTCCTGAGATTTTCTTTTCTCCTGAGAAACCTGAATTATTTTTGCGTTCTGAACTAAACGAATCTCCCTCCTGTTTTCTTTTCTCCTGAAAAACCTGCAATATTTCTGCGTTCTGAACTGAACGAATCTACATCCTGTTTTCAGGATTAATTATTAACATTATATTTGAAATATGGTACTTCCTTTGATCTATTGCTTTTTTGAAAATTTTATATCTATCTTCATATAAGTCACTATATTCCTTTGCATTTTTGTAACCTTAAACAGAACAAAAAATTTTATACACCCCCATGTTATCACTGTAAACTATTATTTCCTGCTTATCATAACATAACTTTTGTATTATTTTACTAGATTCCTGTATGTTTTTTTGTTACAATACGGTCAAATTAGTTCTTAAATGATTAATGCTTCATGAAGGTTTGGATTGCAATAAGCCTTTTCTTTTTCTTTATTCCTTTTTCGAATTACTGATATCCATTATATACTAAGATTGTGTATTTTTAATAAGGAATCAGTTGAATGGAAAACCCGATTGAATTATGGTACAGTTCGCTACTGTGTTTCTGGTAGATAATCGATGAACTAAAAAATTAATATTAATATACAGAATCTACAAAATGATTGATTAGCCTAAAATTATTTCCATCAGATGATATAATTAGATGAATTGACTTGTTGACTGACTTCGCAATACAAAAAGAGTTTTGCTCTTTGTCTCAATTGCTTCACTCCATTTGGAATAACACGAAAGAGCTTCACTCTTTTTGTTGTTGCTCCTTTCTTTCACAATTTACTAACCCCTTGTAATCAATGCATGGTCGCAAAAAGGAATATCGCCTATCAATTCACTGTATGAGAATGCCTCACAAAAGCGAAAGCTTTTGTTCCTCACTGCGAAACGAATGAAAACGTCAGGTGAAGGTGATGCCATAAAATCCACGCAAGGAAGTGAAACAAAACCGCCCTTTAAAGGAGGTGAAAACTCAAAATGGATTTCAAAAAATTGTGCCTTCTGTTTGATTAAAATGCATTTGAAAAATTGCTGTGACAGCCACAGTGTGACTGGGAATACAACTAGAGAGGGTTAATAAGACCACTCTAAGGTAGTTTGATAACATTGCTTTAACTAAAGCTCTGAAAAAGAATTAAATATATTTTTAAAAATCAAAATGTTACTTTAGATCATAAATAGACCCCAGAGAACGATATCTTATTTTTCAATATAGTAAAATTTTTGTGATTTTTTTTGTAACCAAAGTGTAAGCTTTTTGTAACTTTTTGTAACCAAAGTGTAAGCTTTCGTTACAAAAATGTCTTTTCAGTTTGCATGAAAATTACTTGAAGATGTAGGGAACATAGAGTAACATAAGGATACAATAGTGGATATAGTTATGGATAAAATTAAAAGCAGAGAGGAAAGGAAAGAGGTAGACAAATTAATGGTATTAAAGGATTCTGCAGAAATTCGATAACAAGAAATAGAAAAAAACGAAAGTAATTCAACCAAAGCCCATCAACTGCAAGTACAAAGTCATTTGCAACACCAGATAAACCAGCCAAAAGAAAAGAATCTGTTTCTTCAAAAAGTGTTGTCATGCACGTGTATAATATAACTGTATGGCAGCTGAAAGTAAAAAGTAATGAACATTGCAAAAATAGAAATCAGTATTAGAAATAGAAGTCAGTGCATTCTTTGTTTGAGGTAAAAATATTGTCCCTGCAGCTTGTCGAAAAAATCTCAAATTAAATATATGTACTTGAAGCCATAAGAGCTCTATTTGAAACCAAATGTAGTGACAAATGTGATAAATTAGAATACTAAGATACTAAACAATTTTTCACTTTTAAAACAATTAAGTTATGAGACTGTTTTATGATTAAAAAATATTTGTAGATAAGTAGAAGACGAATTGAAATAATAACAATGATAATAATAATAATAATAATGATAATGATAACAATAATGATGATTTTTTTTTAAACTTCAAGCATATATTTTTCCATGATATCACTTAATACAATTGTATGCCGTGTATACATTACATCATTACCCTAAGAAATACCACTCACTATCAAGGCATGGTATCAGGGACGCACAGAGTAACGTAGTCACCAATAAAGGAGGGGAGGCTGATCCCATGTCTTACTACGTTGACAGAATATGTAATATGTGGTTCGAAT
The DNA here is from genome assembly GCA_003991215.1 of Morbakka virulenta. NCBI lineage: Eukaryota > Metazoa > Cnidaria > Cubozoa > Carybdeida > Carukiidae > Morbakka > Morbakka virulenta. The sequence continues at coordinate 1,075,032 of RDPX01000003.1, forward strand.
TACCACACATATGATCTTCTTTATGATATATGAGATTTCGCTTTTATCGTAACTTATTTCCGCTAACATCTTCGCTACCGAATGTGTACTCTTTCCGATTGCTCCTATCGCGCCAATGCTTAAATTGACAAATATAACTTTTTGATAATTTTTGCCTAGAAATCTTAGCAGAAATTCATATTTTTCTGATTTACGTTTCGAATTCACTTCAATATTTGTTTCAAAGCCGATTGTAAGTTCTAGAATATAAATCTTTCCTTTATCAATTACTAACAGATCAGGGCGATATGTATCTCCGGTAATAATCGATGGAGAATTGTAATCATCAATATCACAGTAAACTTTTGCATTTTTCTTATTCGAAGATATGAAGTTTGCAATATTTTTTAAAACCGAGTCATGCCTCCAATTATAACGTTTTTCGTTCAACGCTGTATTACATCCTCCAATAACATGCCCGAGAGTTTCTGTAGCATTACATAAGGAACAGGCAGATGATTCTCTTTGTCCCCATTTTAGCATATTTGAAGCGTTGGCGAGGGTGTTGTTTAAATACCGGATTGTGAATGAGTAGATATTATTGGGTAACGTAGAAAGCGCTTTGTGCCAGTGACTGGTAAATGCGTTGTCTGCATAGGCTGTGATTGATTTGATTATTAACCCTTGCGAAGTCAGTGTATCGATTTTTTTCTCGTTAGAATTTCTAATATCCTTGATTGCCTCTCTAGTTGTTTTGTACTGATCATACGTGATGTTTTGACCGGTGGTCGCATTGTATATTTCAACAATGTCCCTGCTCTTAGAAGACTTGAGTTTGTTTCTAAAAGATACTCGACACTGAATGAAACGATCAGATATGAGTGTTAAACCGAGACCAAACTTACGTTTGGTACGGCGAAGAAGGCGTGTTGATCCAGAAATAGGTATTTCCAACCAAATCCGTATAAACTTTGAAACAACGTTATCGAGGTTTTCCTTAACCCAGCTTGTTTCTATATCAGCAACAGTCAAGTGCCAGCTAATTTTTGAAAGTAGATATCTTTGGTACAATATTACTTTATTTCTGGGGTGGAGTGGGAGACCATTTATAGTCCTGAGAATGTTTGCAGTTTTTGACATCAGTATATTTTTGTGTTCCGTGTTTGTCATGCCGAAATCGAAGTAACGACCCAAATATAGGAATGGTTCACCCGAGTCGATAGGATGAATAACACTGTTATTAAGATAAAGCTTTGGTTTTATTTGTTTACATACTGTTCCACATTTTTTCATTCCAAACGTGTGACACTTTTCGACTTTGATGATCATGTCACTCCAACGACACCATCTGCTGAATGCGTTGAGGAGAATTTGGTTTTCACTCTCTTGGCCTGACATCGCTACAGCATCGTCGGCGAATTGTAGCCAGTGTCTTGGTATCAAATGTTTTAGAAATTTGTAACCGATTTGTTTGAAGTGATCTTTTTTTATATACTGTACGAAGGTGTTAATTAGCATATTAAATATCAATGGGCTGAAGCAGTCACCTTGTAGTACACCCTTTTCTAGTTTAATGAAATCACTAATGAACAAGTTGGTCAGTATGGCTGTGTGGAAGTCACTATACAGAATTCTAATAATAGTAACAATATCGTCTGGAATATGATGATGTTTCAGCACAGTTTCTATTAGATTGTGGTTGACTTCCCCAAAAGCGTTTTTCAGATCAATTAATGTAATTGTAATAGAGCGTTGTTTACGGCGTGCATCGTTAATTGCGTGAGTCATACTAGCAATATGCTCGTACGTACCAGTTAATCCAGGCGTAAATCCTTTTTGGATACTTGCCTCAATGTAGTTGTTTTTGACTAAAAACTCAAATACACGATCTCGTAGTAAAGAAGTAAATATTTTCAACATAACAGGTTCTAAAGTGATAGGTCTGAAATTACCTGGGTCTGACTTTTCCCCCTTTTTGTATATAAGGATTGTAGCGGCTTGTTGCCATAATGATGGTATAGACTTACGCTTAAAAACTTCGGAACAAATAACTGTAATGTAGCTTCGAAGGTGGGGGCACCTTTTCAGACTTATTACTGGGATTTGATCTAAAGGACATGGACATCCAGAGGACTTCATTCGTTTAATGATTCTGCAGATTTTGTTATATGATGGTGGAGACAAATCAAATTCATGCGTAGGGTTATCAAAAGAGGGTATCCAGTCTGGAATTTGAAAGGTCTTTCTAGGATTAACCGCTTTAAACGCTTTCCTAAAGAATACATTACATTTTTCTTTGTCAAATTCGGGAAGTATCCGAGATGGAATTTCAATGAACTTCTTACAATAACCCCAAAAGTTCTTAGAAATCTCTGTGTCATGATCTTTGTTTAACATTTCTGAAGCTGAAGGCTGCAATTTTAATCTAAGTAGCTTAGCAACAAACCGTATCACTACCGGAAACGCCTTATCTGATTTTTTTAACTTTTTAAGTTCCGTTTTCAGCTGTTGTTTTGAGTAATTATTGTATCGATTAGAAAGTTCGCTATTAATTCCATTACTGTCATTGACGGTCCCATGAGTCTCCACAAAGTAGTTATAAACTGTTTTGTTGAAATTGTCAACGCTAATATTAAGATCTTGATTGACAACTTCCTCGCATGATAGATTAGCCTTGAAGTAACTGTTGGCTAATTCCCAGTCTTGTTCATTGACAGGAAGTTTGATTCCGGGCTTCAACGAAGGTGTTTCTTTCAATGCGTGAGAAACTTCCGCATCAGTTATTTCGTTAATGTTATTGTTCACGTGGGAATTCAGTTCATTTACTACTTCATCATCCAACGTCATTAACGTTCTACACAAACGCTGATGTGCTTTGAGACCTCTGAGGCCTTTACATTCTCTTCCACAAACACAAGTTAATTTGTTCGTGTTGCACGGATCATGATTATTAACAACAGATGGTAAAGTTTTGATTCCGTTTCCATGGTGATCTACTTCCGCACGAGATTTGCAACGCCATTGATGTCTTCCCACCGATGAAAATTCCTTTTTGCAATAATCACAAACACCCAGCAATAACGCACAAATAACTAATATACTTGCTTTCATAATAACCAAAGTATACTTATATCATGAAGATTTAAGAATAATAACAAAATATTCTTTTTTCTTACCGCTGTGCTATGGTTTTTCCATGAAACATTTTGGAGCTTGGCAGTGTACGTCTGCACACCTCGCAAGCCTGATCTCGAATGATAATAATTATATTAAGAATAATAATGTTAAGAGGACTCATGAGCATTAAAATACTGTTAGTCTTTCTATAATTGGCCTAAAAAGATATCTCGAAGAAAGGAAGGAGAAACTTTTAGTTGCAGCTAAAGGTGATACTGAGAATAAGGATGCTGAAGCAGAAAATAAGTTTAAGAGAAGGAAGAGACAAGAAAGGAAAACCAACTGGAAAGAAAAAGTGTTGCATGGCCAGCTCATCAGATAAACCGAGGATGTGACAGATAAATATCAATGGTTGTGGCTAAAAGAAGGTAACACTAGTTTTAGCCAAATATGTTGGTTACTTTCAGGTCCTTCAAATGTAGCTACTTTGAAAATATAAGCCTATTAAAGTGCTACCGTAACATCTAATTTTAATATTGAAAAAGAGCCCCAACGATCAGGCTATGAAGGTTGGAGGGAAAAACAATAGCTGGGTCTGCCGAGGAGGTAACCAGAGGACAGGAAGCACGAAAGACCACGAAAACAGAAGAGTACTGGTTGAGGTTATGGACACAGTAGTTCAGACATTAGAAAAATATTATAGAAAAACAACAGGAATGACACCAGACAAGCAAGGGGAAAGAAACTAGCCAAAAAACGTGAGGGAAGTATTAAGGAAGTTGACAACGCAAGGAGGGTAAAATGGCGATTAAAAGACAGCAAAAAAAAAGTGAAAGAGGACAGTAGTGATAGCAAGTACCCCAGTTAAGAATAACACAAGGACATGCTCATATATAAAGTTGACAGATTGTGTACAAATTGGATAAGATAAGAGAGAGTTTGTAGTAAAAACTGAAAAAGACGGTTGTCATCAAAGAAAAAGGAGGAAGGATGCCCAAAAAAAGCCAAGGAGATAAAGAACAGGTGCAAAGAATATTTTTAAAGGTTTTTAACTGGAAGAATTACCGTAAAAAGCAAGAAAGTATGCACAAAACATAGGAAGGAGTGACTAGAATTTTAAAAAGTGAGAAAAAACAATATCTAACTTCCAGCTCAGATGATCTGGAAAAAAATGCACCCCCAATGAGTGGAAGTAGACTGTTAGTGCGAAAAAAGACTGAAAAGGGATGTATTGAACAGTGATAGGTATATATGTATCAAGATGCTGGGGTGCATTTTGAGAATCATAGAAATCCCGTTAGATAAAAAGCTCAGAGGGATATTTGAGCTAGAAAGTATGCAATTTGGGCTCCAGCCAGGAAGACGCACATTAATTCCTGTGTTGAAACAGCCCCAACAAAAGACGTCTGAAGAACAAGAGAACCTGTAACATCAGACGACATAATTTTATCTGTAAAATGTGTATGATAGGGTAACATGAGACTTAGTATGGTGGAATCTACCTGAGAAGAGATTTCAAATGCAGTGCCAAGCAATTAAGCGACGTAGGCTAAGGAATAGCTTTGCAAAGCTGTAACGATTTTAAGATAATCAGGCGTACTCCAAATTGATAAAATAAATTGCTAAAAACTCTAGCGAAAACAGAATAAGGAGAGGGGGAGGGGGGGGAGTCGGAATACTGGCAAATATACACTGTTCTTGGATCTGCGTCAGGTTTCTGAAATGGCAAAGTCATTACTGGCAGCTAATAGGTCTCTGTTTAAAATGTTTGGGGACGAACTCGATTAATTAAGAAGTCTGTCTTTACAATATCAACTATAATTTTTTCAGCAACGATGTATCAAAAACCTATTTGGGAACGATGAGGTAAAAAGAGATTTACCCACCAAAATTCAACTTCATAATTTTTTAACTTAAACATCTAACCAGAATTATAAGGGTACGGTTACTTCTATGGTTTTAACAAACTTGTTTTTATAAAATATTCATGAGATATTCCTAACGCTTTAAAAATTATCACCAAATCTGAAGATCATGGATTTCAGTATGTTAGTGATCAAATGCTGCATGCTTTTTAACAGTTTCGTTGTTGTGTTTTCCTGTCAGGACTTGCATTAATAACAGTTTAGACGTAGAACTAAAATATTGTATTGTGCATAAATATTTATATTAATAAATTAACATATGTCGTTTATTTATTTGTGCATCATTTATCAACTGGAGATATAGATATCGTTTTTTTAATTAAAGATAAGGTAAATACTTTTAAACAACAATCCATGTCCATTTAAAAATTAATTTGGGTAATATTAGTAGTCAAATTAAATGATACTGAAGAGAAAGTGCAAGACGATACATAGGATACATTCATGAAGCTTTCGTTGGCCGGATTCACTCTGCATTTTTTTGTGGGTTAATAATTAGAGAGCTTAGAACCAGTTTGTATACAATAACGTTTTAGGAATTTTGAAAGTAAATCAAAGTTTTCAACGTAATTGTTTCCTTGGTTTGCAAAATCCAGCTTATCTAATTTCTGAAAATAAGTCTCTTGATCAGATGGGATACTAACATCGGTGCTCGGAGGAGTTTCTTAAATCCTATTTTTTAGAATACACTGTTTCGTCAAAGGAGCAAGAGATACAAAGACTGCCAGTAAAAAATCCACAATTGTGCACCAAATGGGAATCAATAGTTTTTCATTAAATAAAAAAAAAACTAAAACAAAAAAAAATAAAAAAATTGGTAATGTCAAAAAAGGGTACAAGCTAAACACACGTCAATTGTTTGAATTTATTTGTTTTATTACTAAACGTACCTCAAGATGAAGTATAGCTTAAACTGTCAGATTTTTGTTGAGTTTTTTCAACAAAGGACTCTTCTCCGAAAACATTATCAGATAGTCGAATAGGATCAGATGAAATTAAAGATAAAAAGTCTTTATTTCCTTTTTTCTAAAGATATCGCATTCCCAGGGAACAGATTTTTTCGACCATTAATCGATAGATTCAAGCCAAAAACAGGTCAGGTCAAAGCTACCCATTTCCCTTACTTACTTACTTACTTATCCTCTGTGTTCTGCTTCTTTGGTAGTCGAGGACATCCCATAGATGCAATCAGACCTTCGTTGAAACGTTTCCAGTTCTTCTTCTCTCTTGCTTTTTCCCTTAGGCTCTGGAGCTGTTTTCTGGTACGGAGTTGCCCAAGTCCGGAGTTTTTGATGTCTTCACGGATGGTGCTGAGAAGATTTGTAGAGTGGCGTCCTATTCTGGCTTTATACATTGTTGCTCCTGATATGGCGAATTCAAGGGCTTTCTGGGTGGGGGTGTTGATGTCCATGCGTAGGACATGACCTAGCATAGACCATCTTCGCTTTGCTACTAGTGTAGATATAGGATCCGTTTGGCAGATTTTATACAGTTCTTTATTACTGATTACGCTTTTGGGCCATAGGTGACCTGTTATCGTTCGCAAGTGTTTACGGTGGCATATATCTATTTTATTCATCATAGCTTTGTTGGTAGCCCAACTGTCGCAATTATATAGCATGATGGAGAGGCAGTACGCGTTATAAAGTTTGAGTCTGGTTTTGAGCGGAATTTTATTGCGGCGAGACCAGATTTTTGATAATAATTTAAATGCTATGTTGCCTTGGATGCATCTGGCAGAGATGNTGTCAAAAAAGGGTACAAGCTAAACACACGTCAATTGTTTTAATTTATTCGTTTTATTACTAAACGTACCTCAAGATGAAGTATAGCTTAAACTGTCAGATTTTTGTTGAGTTTTTTCAACAAAGGACTCTTCTCCGAAAACATTATCAGATAGTCAAATAGGATCAGATGAAATTAAAGATAAAAAACGTCTTTATTTCCTTTTTTCTAAAGATATCGCATTCCCAGGGAACAGATTTTCTCGACCATTAATCGATAGATTCAAGCCAAAAACAGGTCAGGTCAAAGCTACCCATTTCCCTGTTCATGATAAACCTACAAGAATGGGGAATTTCGATTTAACATAATTCCTTGGAGCTGGGACTTCTATTCCTGTCTTTCGAGCTTTTGCTAAACAATTAATTTTACCTGCCACAGCTATAACATTTAAAGCAAAAATGTCCACATGGCAAGGAAACTGCCATGACTGACACCATCATTGATTCATGGGACACGTTAGTTTACATTTACATATTATCAGTTCAAAAATTGACATCAAATTCAATCCTGGTGATCCAGTATATGTTTTGAATTTGGAACCTGTCACCCAGGGCTTGTTTCTGCTATTATTGCCAGAAATTTAAACGTAAGTTATTGTCCACGTGTACCGATCTGAAAACGCTATATCGAACAACTACAACCAAGGAATGTATGTATTGTGGATAACGAGTCTGTCAAAGATCCGAATCTTCCATTGATTCAAAATTATTCAATACCGATATAATTACTCAATTAGTCGGAGTTCCGAATTTGCAATAGCACCTAGCAAATAAACTGATTAGTGATAGTGAATAAGGTCACATCACAAGCGTGAGAAAGCTATTCAGCTTAGAGCTGGCATAAGCTACACCGTTCTTCAAGGACCTCTAGACCTCTAGAACTTTTTGGGGTTTTCCGCCTAATGGGGAGAAGTCATGATGGATTCAATAATTTTATCCCAAAGGTTTATTTACATTTTATAAACAGTTGCTTGGTGTTAGTGTAGTTCAAATAATTATGATTCTGTTGTGATCACTCTTGTTAACACTGGTACCTCCAGCTTTTTAGTTCTAGCCTTTGAAAAAGAGTTTTGACTGCGTTTAGTGCAAGTCATCTTTGCAAAATCTTCTCTTCTCAAATTCCAACTCGAGTTCCTGGTTTTACGTCTCCGCAGATACAACAGACTTCTTTGGTTTTTCCCAAACTGAAGAAGCCGTTCGCTTTAACGGGAAGGAAGTAAAGCTTTAACACAGACAAGTTCCTTAAAGTTTCATTTTTGAATTTGAGTTAGCTAAACACCACTTTGGTTGGAAATGAAGCCCTAGTTAATTGACGTCTACTTGAATCTTGATATGACAACAACAGGGTATTGCCTTACTTCCAGTGTTTAGGAATTGAAAAAATGTAGAAATATTACCATGTTAATAGTCGCAGAGAGGTCGAAGTACTGAGGGAGAGCTTGCTTTAACCAAAAGCTGTTGAATCGGTTTCCATTACACTGGAGCACAAACAGTTGAACCTACAACGAAGAGCATTTCTTAGGATCCTGGAAATAACGGTGAAGAAAATGCTACTAAAAAGAATAACAAGAAGAAGAGTATTAGAAGTTTTGCAGAGATAGTGACCGATTGCTACGACATGTGACGGCTGAGATAAATCTGGCCGATAGTTGTAGTACTTTTATTCATTTTTTGAAAATTTTGGTTACTCGGGAAATTTTGCACAGGAAAGGACGGAATATCACACACTAGAATAGTCGTCAAACCTATAAAATGTGGAGTGACTGTCCTTAACAGGTGAGACACTCAAAGCGCATCAACAGTTTTCCAGGCGAAATCCTTTCTATATTTGACAAGAGACCGAGCAACAAGTGATAGTTTAGTAGCAAAAATGCACTGCTGCATGTATTGGTGAAATTAATAGTAGAAATGGCTTGCAATACCAAAAGATTGACACTCTTCGCCCAGTTAGTCCTTTCGCACGCATACAAATGGTGTATAGTCTTTTTTGCTGTGAAATTTGGGTAGTTGACCCTTGTATTGGCTGCAAATTGATAATCATTATTGCAGAGTATTTTTGTTTAAGATATTATAAAGAAAAGAGGATGTAAATAATACAAATGATTAATCATTGCCCCATCACCCTTGATCACTATGTAAGTCTGTGCCAGTCTAAATACAATCGCTGTTGTGCAGGTAGTCTTTTGGATGGTTCTTATTACATATGGTATGACATTACCATTCTTAGTCAAACCGAGGAATTTCTTGAAACCTGGACAAACTATTGTATTTTCAGTCTGCATTTCTGATTTAATCCAGTTTTTTTCAAAGAGGCAAATTTACAATGTTCCAGGCCCATTTCTGAGGTCAACCCGAGTTTCTCTCGAGGATACAGGATTCACTTAGTATATTTCGTGCCAGTTGGTTTACAGCTTTGCTACTATTACTGTAGTTTAAACCCTAAAAAGTGTGAATTGAAAATCTACCACAGTGGTCTACTGGTACTACCTTAAATATAGAAACATTAATATTACTGAGGAAATATCGTGTGTTGACTAGTTTGGTACTTGTATGCTATATATTGATACGAAATTCTAATCGGTCTTACCCATGTGTTTGTCGATTTGTATGGTGATTTCTTATTTCTATCGTTGGTTTTCTATTCAGTTCGATACCTCACAGGTTTCTTCTATTATTTAGTTTTCAATTTTCGTGTGTTCTGAACAAAATACTACCTCGGAGACATTATTAAAATGGACCAGCTTTACTAAAGAAATACAATTTTTTATAAACAGTTATGCCAAAATGAGCCAAAGTTCAATCATGCAAGTCTTCACAAGTAACACCTTGCTTGCAGTTACATGAAGCACTTGCCTACTCATTTGTTTTGAGCGGTCAAAGAAACGGCTCTGAGAAAGTCAGCAGCTGCCTAAGAAAATCACGTTGCCTTTTGGTTCGGTCACATCCAGACAATGAAGACATACTCATCTCGTCCACTTTATAAGTAGCTGTGGAGAGTACTTAATGAGCAGCTAGATACAAGATAGTAATAACGTATTGTATTTAAAAGCTTGAGAAATACTTATCTACACACCAACACTTCCTTTTTTTGGATTTCATTTGAGCTTTCCTTACCATTTATTACTATAACAAAGAGACTGCTCAGGGATGATAAAGCGCAACCCGCAGACAGGTCGTTCGTAAACCTGGAGACAAAAGCGCTGAATTGAAAGTCATCAAGTGTGTCAAAGCACCTCTATCATGCTAACTACTGGCCTTTGCGACCGGGAGAAGAAGAAGGGCTCTGACACACACAACCCTGCTCAGGTGACACAGATCGGTATAAAACCAGTACGTTATGCAAATCGAAAAATATTTAAACGGTAACCAATGAGGAGAAAATCCAACTGTCGTACCAGTGACAGAAGCAGGTGACAGCAGGATGATGGTGCTGAGCTGGCGCTCACGGAAAAGCCACGCCTAAAGCGAACAATGATATATGGCGACAGTAGTGTGGTGGGTGAAGTAGAAAGACCAGAAAACTGAAAAACGTGTAATAACCTCAAGGAAATAACAAGGAATAGAATGGAATGGTAGTCTTGCCACGACCTCTGGTCCCATGTGGTATTGAGTCAATCAAGTCAAAGTAACATGTTAAAGTGCTCTATTTTATACCTTTGTTCACCCTTGATGCATCTTCAGGTATATTTCATTATATTGTGCTTAATTCAACTGCTTTCATTACTTTCTTCTTAAATTAGCAAGGTAGTAAAAAGAATGAGTTTATGTTTGCATATGGACAAAACGGGGCGCCGCAAGAAATTAATGAAAATTCACAAGGATCTCCACCAATACTTTATGCAAATGTAACAGGATAGCTAAAACCAGTGTTTGTTGTAGAGAGCTTGTGGTCGCACAACCATTCTTGGTTTCCTTGTCTATCACGCGGCATTACCATTTTGGCACAGTTTGTCTAAGAGACCAATTTAGAGAAAAGATATTCCAAGAGTTATGCAAGTTAAAAATTGAGGCCGAACTGTTAGAATTATTGTGGAGAAGTATACAAACAGGTAAAAAAGTATCACTTGCTTTAATTCTACGTATTGATTATGCAAATTTCTACAGCCTTTGGAAATTCCTGATTCTATTCTCTGATCCAACTACCTGACTTACGTTAATTTTCACTGTAACCTGGAAAATTGGTAAATCGAGACAGAAAGACAAAATTGTAAATACCGTTCCAAATTTTTCTCAAACTAGGTATAGGTGTGTATAAATGAGGTACTTTGGCCAAGGGAATGGTAACTCCCGTCAGTTACAACGAGGGCAAATAAAATAGGTGTGTGGTCTAGTGGAATAGAAAGGGGAACTTTGGAAGAGATTTGTGAATAGCAATCACGTTTTTCTTTCCCACCATAAAAGCGGGAAGACAATTTATTACAGTTTTTCGAGGGAAAGTGTAATGCAGAAAATCATGCAGATTATAACCTGTTCAACATTGAGGTACAAGTGGGTAAGGGTAAGGTCAATTCATTGTGGTAAGTGGCCTTTTATTTCTTTTTATCTCGTTCAAATAAAGTAATTTCCTTACCTGAAGTTTTGACGTCAATAGACAACAAATGCATGAATAAGGGGTCCACGCATAAATGTGCACAAACAGAAAGGCAGGGTATAATACCTGCAGGCATTTGCGTTTGGTCCCAGAACTTTACCAAACGGCATGTTACGACTACACCCAATATTTAAGGGGTAAGGCTTTGCTTCATTTACAGTAAGTTCTGACTCATGAAGTTAAAAGTAGTCACACAGGGAATAATTCTAAACAGCAAGTAGCAAATTGTTTTTTAACGTTGATTCTGGGTCCGTTTCTGGACTTAACTCAATATCTTTACTTGTCATTTCACATATTCAGGGCAATGGCAAAATTTTAAAATTTTGTCTTTAAAAAGAGGAGAAATTAGGTATCAATTAATCTGTTAATAATTTGAACATGTGCCAAGTGACCCTTAAACAGCCTCAAAGGCAAAACTTTGAACCTATTTCCTAAAAAGTTGCACCTTCTTCTATGGGAAGCAGACTAAAAAGTAATAAACTTGTAATAAAATGTAATAAAAGTAATAAAATGTAATAAAAGTAATAAAATGTAATAAAAGTAATAAAAGTAATAAAATGTAATAAAAGTAATAAAATGTAATAAAAGTAATAAAATGTAATAAAAGTAATAAAANTTGATTCTGGGTCCGTTTCTGGACTTAACTCAATATCTTTACTTGTCATTTCACATATTCAGGGCAATGGCAAAATTTTAAAATTTTGTCTTTAAAAAGAGGAGAAATTAGGTATCAATTAATCTGTTAATAATTTGAACATGTGCCAAGTGACCCTTAAACAGCCTCAAAGGCAAAACTTTGAACCTATTTCCTAAAAAGTTGCACCTTCTTCTATGGGAAGCAGACTAAAAAGTAATAAACTTGTAATAAAATGTAATAAAAGTAATAAAATGTAATAAAATGTAATAAAAGTAATAACATGTTCCAAATTTGAACATTTTATCGCAATTTTCCCATTTCAAACGACTGTTGTCCCTCGATTAGGTACGGTGTAATAAATAACAAGACTAAGTCTCTTTTAGCAGTAAATAAAAACGCTTTATCTGAAAAATAATTTAAATACCCTACTGCCAACATCTTCTGGTTAATTTCCAAGAAGCAAAATGAAAACTCTTTTACATGGTGTCATTGGTTCCTTGTGATCACCATCTACATAATTGTAAATTCTTCATGGATTCTTAAACTACTTCCTACTGTTGTTCCAAAGCTTTGCCCCGTTCATCATCTGTCTTTCAATTCGATTTTATTCATTAACTATCTGAGTTGTGAATTTCAAAGTAATGGCCGTCCCAGTCATTTTAGGACCATATTGACCTGCCCAAAATTGCGAATCCTTGCCCCCATGTTCGACAAATATCTTTGCCACACCTTTTCCATAGTTACTGAACGTATGAGAAATCTACAAAGTAAAAAAGGTCTGTCATCATCTTTAAAAAACTTAAAAAGAGTAAAGTACGTGCAACTCTGGCCGTAAAGTTAAGACGAACGAGGCACGAGAGGCGTAAAAGAAGGTATTCTACAGGATAAGGCGATGGGAAGGCCAATGGAACAGAGATTGATCAAGAAAGGATAAAATTGGAAAAAAAGAAATACAACATGCGGCAAAAGTACTGGCAAGGAACAAATTGGTATCAAGTAATCAGCACGCTATCACATGGAGATTAACGAGAAGGAAATAACACTTATTAAGGAAGGAAAACAATAGGCCCCATTTATAGATACGCAGTAACTAAAACAGACCCAATAATTTCAGTAAAATTTCTCCAGACATTTCTTGAAAAAAGGTGTGCTTGGCTTTGCCAGACATTTCTGAGACATGCTTATATATGTACCTTAAAGGTAGTACTCAAAAATTTGCGATGAGCACACATTGGCCTGCTTAGCTTTAATCACACTTATCCTAATTGTTATGCACCATTTTAAGTATCATTTTCTTAAGCTCCACCATCAAAAGGATCAGAATCTATTTTTTCAGATTTTACTTTAACAGCTGACACCGAATTGCTTTAATGCACAATGAAATGTTTTTCATTTCTTCAAATGAAAATGCCTTTTCCAAACCCTAAAGAGCCTCTTTATGGTTATTCATAACAGTAAGTAATTTATCAAATTCAGACATACTGGATAAGACCCCTTTTTATTACTATTAAAAATTGCAATTTAAGACAAACTTATACGATCTGTTACTATTGACTGCACAATGGTACTTTTAGATAACCTCCACAATTAATGATAACCCTATATTTCCATACAATATGTAGCAAAAAAGGTTAATTTATACATAAATAACGCTATCACAAAGTAATCATGTAACACACTTTTGCAATCAGGAAAAAGTGGTGGTGGTGGTCCCAGTATGAATAGTCCTGTAAACTTGTGACCAATGTCAACACGACACAAAAAATAACAGAAGGGGAAGTGGATGCCAATACCGATGTACTGGATAAATTTTTTACAAGTGGTCTTCGGGAACGCGAGGTATACACCGGTCACTAGGTTAGAACTTTATAACACGTATTTGGGCCTACATGTATGAGTTCTATCCAAAAACAATTTTGGAGACTCTACAACGGCGTCATGAGTGACACATATTTCAGTCTGGTCGTGCAAGAACCAGGAATTATTTGCACATAAGGAAAAACAATATTCTGCGTCTTTCACCTTATCAAAGAACCAATGAAAAACTCGTGCATTTAAATTAAATTTTGAAAAGGAAAACGTCCGACGAATGACGATGTTTACAGATATATTTGAACTATTGTTGATTAAGTGACATTTGGCAGCAAAATGATAATATCAAAAAGGTAAAATACATGTATTTTCTCCATTCATTGCATTCTCCATTCATGATAACGATGTACTTTTACCAACAACCGCACAGATGGTCGTTGTGAACAAAATCAGGAGAAACGCATACGTAAGAATTACATATATTTTCATATAAATCCGCTAAAGGTAGAAATTTTATGGCACTAATACAACTTTCCTTACTTTATGGCGAAACAAATGTACCTGAAGCGCAAATAACTACGACTGATGGGGTCCATGACCCATCAATTATATAATTAACTGTAGTAAAAACCAATAAAAAACAAAGGACAGTTTTACATAGGAGAAGCACATGCATCTTATCGGACGACACTAACATGTTTTTATCATTAAAGAATAAATTTTATAAATTTTTCAATCTTAACCTGAAACAATAATTTCCATGACATTTCAATGGGTGCATTGATAACACTGGTAAACAAAGATAATTTTTTTTTTCTGGCATGGAATTTAAGAACAGTTTTAGACAAATTTGAGGGTGCTGAATTTAAATCTGACCTTAGATTTTCTCTATCACATCACGTTTTTACGCTATACATATTTTTATTTTTCATGAATTTTTAACAAAATAACATCGTATGAAATAGTGTAGCAAAAAAAACCGGATTATATGGTTCATTTTGGTAAATTTACTTTTCATTTAGTCTCCCAATAAACTGAAGAAAATTTTTGTTTTCTTAGAACATGCGTAACATAACCATTTTTATGATACGAAAGTAAACAAACAGATTTCAACTCACACAACATTCGTTTCCAGGTAGTAGTGTATTTTTATTAATTCACTAAATTTAGTTTTTTATTGTTATTATTCTGCTGGGGGTTTTTGTGAAACAATGCCTAAGGTGCGGGAGGTTGGGTAGAAATTCAAGGAACAACTCAGGTAGTTAACAAATTTTTTCTTGTCTGCAGGATGTGTTACTGACCTAACAATGGCCTCTACATCTCACAGAAGACAGTGTTTAAGTGATCCAAATATATTTTGTTACATCTGTGGGAGCTTTACTTTGAAGAATCAGAGGCGCAACATTACTCACTTTGTTAAGAGTTTGTATTCGGCTTACTTTAAAGTATCACTTGGAGACCAAGACAAGCATTAGGCTCCTCACAAAGTGTGCAAAACCTGTGTTGAGATCTTGAGATCATGATCTCAAGGAAAGAATGCAAACCTCAAGTTTGGAGTGCCTATGGTTTGGAGAGAACTAGGCAATCATTTAGATGACTGCTCTTTCTGCCTTGTCAATGTAAAAGGTTTCAATAAGAAAAACAAGCAATATTTGCAGTACCCAAGTATCCCTTCAGCTATTCGGCCAGTTGCCCATAGTGAAGAAATACCTGTACCAATATTTACTGAGTTATCAAAAATTGATAACACAGATCTCTGCTCATCTTCTTCTGGTGATGAAGCAGACACTACAGATATTTTTCAGCCCAGTGATGAAGATAGTGACAAACCAATTCTGTTTACTCAGCAGGCTTTGAATGATTTGATTCGAGATCTTTAGCTATTAAAAAAATCTGCTGAACTGTTGGCTTCAAGACTGCAAGAGAATCGAATGTTGAAACAAGGCACAAGTGCCTCATTTTATCGCAACAGCGAAGCAGAGCCGCGGAAGTACTTCCATTCAGATGGCCAGCTTGTCTATTGTACCAAGTAGAAGGGTTACTTCTCTTTATGGGGCTTCCAGCTTATGATTCAAGGGATTGGAGGCTTTTTATTGACAGTTCTAAAATAAGTTTGAAATGTGTTCTGTTACACAATGGAAATAAGTATGGCTCGGTACCAATAGGTCATTCTGTAAAACGTAAGGAAAAAAAATTTTTTTTATTCCTTGATTATTAAATTACAAAATGTAGTACAAAAAAGCACGTTTTTATTATGAAACCTTCGATATAGTTAAAGGTTGATGAGTAATTTTCGTCAAAAATTGGAAAATTGCGTAGCTCGAAATCCTGATGTGATAGACAAAACTGAGTTCATATTCGTAATCAGTAGCCCAAATTTTGTTAGAATTCGTTTAAAAACCCTTTGCCAGAAAAATCGTGTTGACCAGTGTAATATGCATGATATGTATATGTAAGTAACAGCATCAAAATAAATAGCATCAAACCAACCTGATGGGTTTCATGCTATTTACCCCAGCAATTGTCTGTCAATTCACTATGAATTCTTGAATTAGCAATTGAGATGCTAACCTACCCTTTTCCATTCTCCAATGGTCCAGGAGGGTTCTTCGTTTTTATCCTTAAAAACACTAATATCTTTCCCCTCTTTACTCAATAATTTAACTGTACATCGGTATTTACTTGCACAGTCACTTCTTGGAGCCGTCCTGTTAAAAACATAACAAAAATGTACCTTAAAATTAGGGTTTAGAGCTAAATAATTTTTCACAAAAATGTCGTTTTCCAGTAACTTTGTCGCATTTCCTTTTTCTTTTCCTGCTTGGTATTGTTCCACTTTCTATCATTCTACCAGATCTTCTCATCTACTAACCCCCTGCATTCACATACCATGCGTTCGTTTGTTGGTATATGTAATTGTGTTTACTCACAAACTATTTCACGTGTTTTCTATATAAATGAGCATTAAGGACCTTAAGGGTGATTTATCCATTCATTGAAAAGCTTAGATTCTTGTCCACTAGATTACAGCGTAACTCCAATTATCTTAAATCTAAAAATAACAAAAATAGTTAGCTAGATATATTAACAAGAGGTTCGGGGAATTGAGGTATGTTTTATTTGCTTAAAATACAAATACTGTAACTCCTGTTTTACCATATCATAGATCATATTTTGTCAAGTCAAGTGGATTGATATATATATATAAATTCTATATATACGTATATATATTTATCCATATCTATATATGTTCATATCTGCATATGTACATATATATAAATGTACATATACGTACTCAAGATACTGTCAATTACTGACTTTTTAAGAAAGCTAACTATAGAATTTTCAAATTTATTTTCATGTAAAATCATGTGTTGCACCATTTTACATGCCATGTCACCTCCGAAAAAAACACCACTTGTCCAAGGTCCGGAAGGCATTTGGTACTTTATTTATTAAAAACCATAGCTGGGTAACATAAAAAGTTATGGTTGTGTTTACGATTAATTGAATTTATTCTACATATATATATACATAAATTATTTAAAGTATAAATTTTTATTTTACCAATGAAGCATTTTGATTTTACCTTTCATTTCAAGGATTTTTACATTTATCAAATTACTCTGGCAACTTTAGGCCAGAAAAGAAATAGTTAATGAATGGGAGCCAGTTAACAAGACTGATATATATGCTGTACAGGAAAATGACGTAAATGGGCCACAACAGCCTATTGGTTACGACAAAAACGTCAAATGCAAACCTTAAGTTCAGATAAGCTGGGTTTTTTTATGATTTAAAAATTGACAAAATTGGAAGTTTTATTAATCTGGAGCTCGAATAATCGGAGGATTTCAGGTAAGTTAAAAAAAATCAACAAAAAGGAAAGAGAATTGTAAAAGGTTTTAATAAATGGGTAATTCGAACAGAGCATGGTTCAGTACAACGAGATTTTACTGTCTGTACAGTATATAAATGTAAGATTTTGTAGGCTTTTTACTTCTTGAAGTGCTAGGAACCACTCCGAAAACTAAAATAATCCAAACGTACACATGCATATGATATATATATATATATATATACATATCTGTGTGTATGAAAATAATATTGGAGATGGTACAGAGTTACAATAGGAAACAGGCAAAATATTTGTATGGACAGAACTCGATTGGAATGAGTGCCTATGGCTTTCTCTTAAGGTGGTATCGTATTTCAACAAACAAGCAGGGCAAATCTCTAAGTGACTGGTGTCTGTCAAAACCAGGGAACGCTGTTATTTTCTCACAACTACCTACCAAGTATTTTAACTAAGATTAAGTCAACTACAGCTGTGATGCCGCATACACCAGGCCAAATTATATGGATTTTATGAAATCGCTTGGCAATTTCCAGCGGCTTGGATTTTACCCTGTTCATAACGTACAGGGAAATTAATATGTTGGCCTACCATTTCCTTGAAGTACAAAAAAACTGGACCATCCTGAATGTGCAAGCAAGGCTTAAAATAACTTCCACAATGATAAAAACTAAGTTAACTGGTTACCTATTTAAAAGTGTATTCACTCAAATTTCAATTCTTTCATCAACAGAAAAGAAGGAATTGTTTATCAAATCGTCGAAATATTTCTATATTCTTTTCGGCTTATCATTTAGATGTTGTATAACCACGCTTGTTGGTCTGTCGATCTTACGGAATAGACTGACAATTTTACGAATGGACGTCTTCTTTTTTTATCAGATACTAATCCTTCCATCAACATTCTGGTAGTACTTCGTCTCAAATTACGAAATTGGTTCGACGTTCTGTGACTGTTGGTAGTTGCTATTGCTGTTAAGGTAGTAACGCTGCTAAGTTTTTATATAAGAGTACAGTAAATAAGTTTATCAAAAGCTTAAACCCAATGCAACTGCAATTAGATACATAAAAAAGGTACAGTATCACGTAAAAACATTAACACAAACCAATCTTCAAAGATTATATTGGGTTGGATATCATCAATGATTTCAGGCGTTAGGCCTTCACTACGCAAGTCGATAATCTGATGCTTGAAACAATCCATGAACGATGTGCTCCAACAAGCATTTATATTAGCAGTCACTGTAGAGTGATAAAATGAGAAATTATACAGATTACTGACAAGGTTATATATCAGGCAAATATAACTTTTTTACACAAAAATTGCTTATAATAAGCTCCCCATAAATCGTGAAATTTGTGACCTGAATCATTACATCAGATTCTAAGAGGAAGGGGAAGTACAGAAAGTTTAGCAACTCTTAGAAAAGCTTGAAAAAGTGTTAACATGACACAAACAAATAATATAGTTTATGTTTAAAATGAGAATAAAGCTATCAAAGGACATCTGTGTAGAACTATTTTGGAAAAAACGATTAAAAGTTCAAATAAAATAGGAACGAAAAGATGTTGCACAAATGAAAACTCTGCAAAGAGTTGAATGATTAGGTTTATGGATGCATTAAAATGGATCGAAGCTACATTAGCTAAAGTAAACGGATATCAGAAACTGAATAACAAGTTTCGACTGAAGAGATTATTCAAGACTGACCAAAGTAGACTGTAAAAGGCGTTAAGAGGGCAAAAACGCAAATCATAATATAGGTTCTAATAGGCTGCATCAAATAAAAACTGATGAGAACATTAAAAAGCAGGAGGAAGTCCAAGTCATTGCAGAATAAGTAAAATGATTCTGATAAAAATGCCTGACTGGAAATTACCTTGATCACATCATGTTTACGGATTCTGGTTTAAGAATTTCACAGCCATGCATGACAGGATTAACAAGCATCTAAATGAATCCTTAGAAAAAGGCAATGTCCCAGCGTGGATGACGAAAGAACGTACAATACGTATAGTGAAATACATTAGGAAAGGGAATGATGCTACCAATTACTGACCTATTGCTTGGCTTCGATTGATGTGGGAGTGACTAACAGGTATTCTGGCAGATGAGATCTACAACTTCCTTGATGAAAGTAATACACCACAAATGCTTGAAGAAAAAGGCCCTGAAAAGCAAATTTATGGTTGTATTTTAATCACCAAATACTTGGGGGAGCCAAAATCTGGAGGAAGTAGTCAGCAAAAGCTTGGATAGATTAAAAAAAGCCTTATGAAAGTGTGCCTCATTTTTGGATTAAGGAATGTACAATTGTTTGGAATTGCTAATATTACCAGCTTTCTTAATGTTGAAACAATGGAAAACTAAAGTAGCATCTGGAGAAGTGCTATGAGAAGTAAAAATCAATAGAGTAACCTTCCAAGAAGACATTCTTGTCATCTTAATTCTGTTGGGGTGATTATTCTTCTACCTTAAAATTCAAAGAAGCATATCGGGGTAAAAGAATCACCTTTTTGTTATCGACGAATTTAAGCTGTTTGTTAAGAGAAAAAAGGTGCTCAACTATAGTTCAAGCAATGAAGGTAGTAAGTGAGGGCATAATTATGGGTTTCGGAATTGAGAAGTATGCCAAATAAGTTCCGAAGCGCGAGGAAGATTGAAATTCAGAGTGAAATACATTACATGATGAAACAGTTAACAAACCGATGATATACGCTTGTAGTTACAAACACCAGGAGTACAAGAGACAGACCGAACCCTTTGTGAGGCAATGCAAACCAAGGCAAGGAAAAAACACAGTAGGAGAGTCAAGAACATTTCAAAATCTAGCTTGAATGACGGTAACAGCAAAACTGCTACAAATACTTGGGGAGTGTCCCTACTGGTAAATTCTGCTCTTTTCATAAATTGAACGAAAGACGAACTAAGAAACATGGTCAGAAAAAAATTTGAAAATAGATGACAATGCATCAACGTTGTAAAGCATGTTTTCCCGAAATAATAATAATAAGGGTCGTAAGCCTTGGTTGGCAATCGTCCTATGAGAAGGTAAACTCAGAACAATAAACCAACCGCAGTTGTAAATTCCAGGTTGACGTCTGGCGGGGTGCAACTGTGTCTCATGGTCAGGTTTGGACCTTTAGCTTTG
Source organism: Morbakka virulenta (assembly GCA_003991215.1). NCBI lineage: Eukaryota > Metazoa > Cnidaria > Cubozoa > Carybdeida > Carukiidae > Morbakka > Morbakka virulenta. The sequence continues at coordinate 1,095,885 of RDPX01000003.1, forward strand.
GTTAGCAGCTTTCCTAGAGATGGTGTCTTGATAAAAATACTGGTGGCTGGCACACCTAATCACCACTATCCTCTACATGAGTGTTAAAATGTCAAATAAAACTACTGAGAATAACGGCGTAAATGGGACTGGAACGCCATGTGAAGGCCCCTCGCCCAGCAGGTGTCCTCTGGCGCAGCAGCGGTGGCCGGTCGATATCCCGTGACTGCAAGAATGAAATGGAATAAAGATGTGAAAAAACTTGTGATGGAGTGTTTTTACAGGAGTAAACCGTTTGATGATGAGGGAAGACCGATCAGAGGTTACAGACTGAGGATGTTTAGAGAATGGAGAGATAGAGGAAGTTTTCAATCGACATAGCAGAGAGTATGTGATCAAGCTAGAGCAATTAGGAACAACGGATGGTTGTCGGAAATGGAACTGGAAATGATTAAAAGAAAAATCGAACAAGAAGAGTGCGTGAGCTGCTGAGGGACAGAAGAAAGTATTTAGGATTGCGAAAGCACGTGATAGAGCAAAGGGGGACACAGGGGATGTTAGTCTAATTAAGGACAGGGACGGCAAGATACTATCCGATGATGCCGATGTGAAAGAAAGATGGAAACAGTATTTCCAGAATCTACTCAACACCGAAAACGACAGAGAAGAGTTAGAAGGCGTACAAGCAGTAGAAGGTTCAGAACCCCAGATCACTACAGAGGAGGTCAGAAATGCCTTGAGGAATGTGAAAGGAGGAAAAGCTGCAGGCCCAAGCCAAGTCTCTGCTGAGACACTCAAGACACTTGGTGATGAAGGGGTCGTATGGCTCACGAAGCTCTTTAACCTGATTCAGAAGGAGGACACCATCCCTGAGGAATGGCGGCAGAGTTGGCTCATACCAATTTACAAGCAGAAAGGCGATATCCTGGATTGTAATAACTACAGAGGTATAAAGCTACTCGACCACGTAATGAAAATATATGAGCGAGTGATAGACAAAAGGCTGAGAAATAAAATTAACATAGATGAGATGCAGTTTGGGTTCATGCCAGGAAAGGGGACAACAGACGCCATATACGTTATGAAACAAACGTTGGAGAAAGCGATGGAGGGAAATGAAAGAACATACCTCTGCTTTGTGGACGTGGAGAAAGCGTAGGACAGAGTGCCAAGGGAGGTAGTATACTGGAGCCTGGGGAAGAGAGATGTGACTGAGAAAATGGTTAGGATGGTCCAAAGCCTCTACCAAAACTGCACTACATCGGTACAGTACGCGGGCGTGAGTACACCACCTTTTGAAGTTCGAGTGGGGCTCAACCAAGGTTCTGCCATGAGCCCTTTTCTGTTTTCAGTGGTCATGGACACGGTCAGTGCAACCACCAGAAGCGGCATCCCGGAGGAAATACTGTATGCGGATGATCTCGTTGTCACAGCAAAGAGCAAGGAAGAGTTTGAGCGAAGGGTCCATCTCTGGCAGGGAGAATTGGAAAAGAAGGGACTAAAAATCAACAGCAAAAAGACTGAGGTCAGGGTGGCAAGCAAAGTAAGACAAGACGTGAACATTAGAGACACAAAGAATGCCGAAATCAGTCAAATGGGAAAATTTTCTTACCTAGGCTCAGTGATATCCGAGCAGGGTGGGTGCCGGGAAGAGGTAAACGCCAGGATTAGAAGAGCATGGAAAAAATGGAGAGGTCAGTGGGGTAGTTTGTGATAAAAAGATGCCTTTGAAGCTAAAGACCAAGGACTATACAGCAGTCATTCGCCCTGTGCTACTAAATGGGTTGGGCACGGCGGCCCTGAGAAAGGCAGAGGAGAGGGCCCTGGAAGCTACAGAGATGAAATCTGCTGTACATTAAGAACTTTTAATATATACAGAGCGCGTGATGAAAATATTAGACCGTATTTTGATGCAATTACACTAGCAAATGTCCGTCATGACATCATGAAAAATAAGACTCACTGATATAGAATTAAACCTGATTAAAGAAACTGTGCGTGCTGAAAATTTAGAGAGCTCATTGAATAGTACAGAGAATATAATTGAAGATAATGTTGAGGTTCCAGAAAATGTGAATGGAGATGTTAGGGAAGTAAATGAAAATACTGGAGTTAAAGAGATTGAGATTGAACTACCGACAAATGATAATATTGTAACAGATATGAATGTGCCATTTACTGAGGTTGAACTGAGCCACATTGAAAGGATATGCTCTAACATACTCGAAGAAAATGCTAAAGTCCAGTTTACTGAAATGAGTGATAGGGAATCCCTTACAAAACTTCAAAACAGCAAAAGAACAATAAGAACATTGGAATGGGTAATGAGGCACTAAAGATGATTTTAGAACTGGCAGACCACGACTTAGACCCAAGAGATTTAAACCAATTAATATATGCAGAAGCAAAAACTATTACCTCTGAATGTGGAGTAAAGATAAAGAAAAGTACACAATACGCACGAAAAAAACCTAAATGGAGGGTTAAATTGGAAAAGGAAATAGAAGGCATGCGAGGGGAACTTTCTGTGTTATCGGAACTTCAAAGAGGAAAAAATGTTAAAAGTAGAATATGTCGCAAACTCAAAAGGAAATATAAGCTAAATAGGGATAATGCAGGTGAAGTCAAGGAGACTGTAAAGCCGAAGATGCAGGCAAAAGTGAAAAGGATACAAAGATTTGAGAAAAGAGTAAAGTTCTATAGACAAAATAAAACTTTTAAGACAAACCCCAAGAATTTTTATAGGGAAGTAGATAAAGAAGAGATTAAATTCGTTGAAGAACCTGAGATTGAAGAAGTCAAACAGTTTTAAAAGAACATCTGGAGTAAGGAACAGCCTCATAAATGGATTCAAGAAGTTGAATCATCAAATGCAGACATTCCTCCACAGGAATGGAACAATATTACAACTGAGGAGGTTAAGAGTGCCCTGAGTAAAGCACAGAAATGGAAATCTCCAGGTTTTGATAAAGTCAATAATTTCTGGTTGAATTGTCTTGACTCTTCTCATGAAATTATAGCCCAACAACTTTCACAATTCCTCAACAACCCCGAAAAATGTCCGCAGTGGCTTTCTGAAGGCACTACATATCTATTACCGAAAACCAGCGAGACAAAAAAACCAAAAAACTACAGACCAATTACCTGTTTAAGTACTACATACAAATTACTTACTTCAATTATTACCCATCGAACGTATTCGTTTCTTGAAGCAAATAGCTTATTTCCCGAAGAGCAAAAAGGCTGCAAACGTGGGTCCTATGGCTGTAGAGATCAGCTACTCATAGACAAGATGGTTTTGAATAGCTGTAGATCGAAGCATAGAAACCTAAGTGTAGGGTGGATTGATTACAGGAAGGCATTTGACAGCTTTGAAATCACTTGAGCTGTACAAAGTGTCTCCAGTAATCGTCCATTTCATACGAAGTAGCGTGAGGATGTGGAAAACAACTCTCTCTTTAAGCCATGAAAACGGAATCCTTAAATCCCATTGCATTAACATAAATTGTGGTATTTTCTAAAGAGACTCTTTGTCCCCCCTTCTCTTCTGTATCGCCCTTTTCCCACTCTCGAAACTGCTTAATGAAACAGGCTATGGATACAAAGTTAATGGTAACGTTTTAGATCACGTATTTTACATGGACGATCTAAAGTTGTCTGCGAAGAATGATAGCGAACTTGAAGGGCTGTTGCAAACTGTCAAGACTTTCAGTAATGACATCAAGATGTCATTCGGATTGGATAAATGTGCTAAAGCATCCTTTAAGAAAGGAAAACTAGTACAGTCAAGAGACATAGAGTTAAACGAGCATAAAACAATTAAATAACTTGAACCTGGAGAAGTATATAAATACTTGGGTATTAATAAAAGTGACGGAATCCAACACAACAGTATGAAAGAGAAAGTTAAAAAAGAGTTCTACAGAAGGGTTATGTGTATTTTCAAAACGGAGCTTAATTCTAGCAATAGAATAGAAGCAATAAATACACTGGCAATTCCAGTCGTTACATATAGCTTTAATGTAATCAATTGGTCTTTAAGCTAGATCCGGAAAATGGATACCAAAGTAAGAAAGTTGATGACTATGTACCGAATGCATCAACCGAAAGCTGACGTGGATAGGTTGTATATCCCCAGGAAAGATGGAGGAAGAGAAATGATGCAATTAGAACTGAGCTATAAAACTATGACAATAGGACTATGTAAATATCTTGAATCAACTTCGGATTGGATGCTAAAACTGGTGCTTACTCATGAACAGACGAAAAGAGTCCACTCTATTACTAATGAAGCTAGAAAGTTCATGCAAGAACTTAAGGTTGACCAAGTTGTATGTGACGAAAGATGTCTTGCACCAAGCAGGCGAAGATGGTAAAGCAAGCGGCAAAATATGAAGGATTAAGAGACATTAATCTAAATTGGAAAAACAAACCCCTCCATGGCCAATACCCAAAGGGAATCGATGATGCTGATGTCGATAAAAAACTCACCCATCAGTGCTTACGAAGCGCGGGGCTAAAGGCCGAAACTGAGGGATTTTTACTAGCTGCGCAAGATCAAAGTCTACCAAGAATTTTCAAGCAGAATTCCTTCATAACGGTGCTAACGTAAATTGTCGGTTTTGCGACTCTTCCAGAGAAACAATAGATCATAGTCTCTGGGTGTCCAGTCTTAACACCAATTGAATACAAGCTTAGGCATGATCGAGTTGGACAATCTATCCACTGGAAGGCTTGTCAACACTTTGGTCTCCCATACGCGACTAATTGGTACAAACATAGACCTGAATCTGTCACAGAAAATGAAAAAGGTACAATTTTATGGGACTTTGGGATCCATACAGACAGGACCATTCAGGCCAACCGTCCCGATATTATCATTAAAGATCACGATAAAAAGATATGTTTGCTAATAGATGACTGTACCAACTGATAAGAACGTTTTGGCTAAAGAATTTGAAAAACTCTCAAAATACAAAGACTTGCAAATTGAAGTTGAAAAAATGTGGGAAATAAAAACCACTATTGTACCGGTAGCAATAGGCGCTTCAGGTGCTATAAACAAAAACGCAGAAAAACATGTTGCAAAACTGCCTGGAGCAAACTCGCTCGCGGAAATACAAAAGATTGTCCTTAATGGGGCAGCACATATACTACGAAAAGCATTATCATTATAAAATTACCTCATTTTACTATTTTACTATACAATTATATTCTTTTTTTCTTTATTTATTTTTTTGTTTAAAATTTAAAAATCTGATATATAAGTGTTTGTTGTCAGAAGCCAGCCTTCCCATTTCCTCAGGTCTCTGGGTGAGACCCGGAGAGGGATTGTATATAACCAGAGAGAAAAGTAAAACCAAATAATAATAATAATAATAATAATAATAATAATAATAAATGTCCTGGGTATTGACATTAAACTGCATCCGGTTGTGGAGTTTCGACGTGGGCGAATGAGGTTACCCTTTGCCACAACTACCTCCAGATCACCCTTGGGCAAGGTGTAGTACCTGTTAGCTCTCCCCGAGACCATGAAGTACCGGGTTGGCGTCCGGCGGGGGTAAGTCTGTCGATCCGCGTGGACTAAAAATACCAGGTTACGACTGGCGCGGTATATCCAGCTCCTTGGCAGTAAGGTTAAAATGCACTCCTTGTAATGATGAAAACTAGAAGTCAAAAAACATACCACATCGTCAGTCGCGTGGATAAACAAGGGACGCGTCCCCCAAGGGAGCTGAACCAGTTTGGGATCGAAAAATGTGCTACTGACTCAGCAACCTCTCAAAATAAAGAAACTAATAACTCTGATGGTAACCAGGCACGGAGAAACCTACCAGCTGCCCCATCTGGAGAAACATCAAACAACAGAACTAAAGAAAAACGACAAAGATGGAACAGAGAGGACTATATTGAAATTATGTATGCTTTTTACATGGTTTAGAAAAACCTGAAGGAAGTCACACTAACAACACTTTTAAAATATGGAAAAATCGCAATCCAAATGTAAAATCATACTTAGATCCAAATAGATTAGCAAATGTAAGGCGGGATATATTGAAGAATAATAGGCTAACTGAGTTAGAGCTAAGAGAAATCAAGGAAAAGGCTAAAGCCGATATTAGGGACAATGAAGCTGTTCGTTCTGAGGTCTCTGTCAATGGGGATGTAGTGTTTAAGGATCAGGCGATGAGTTAAACCAAGAAAATATTACGAGTCAAATTGTTAGGTATGAAACGGTTGATAATAACCATGAACCTTTGATTGTTAACCAAAAAATAGAATTTGATGACCTTGAGTTTGACGAATTCAAAAATGATAGCTAATATTGAAAAATACGACTCACTCGATATAAAAGAGCGTGACGGTCTAGTAAAATTAAAGCTGAAAAAATCTCAGGAGAAATACTTAGACATGGCAAATTCTGTCTTAGCCGACCTTTGTGAAGAAGTTGAACCAGACATCATTGAATTAAATACAATCATGTATGCTTGTGCCAAAACAATCGAATCAAATGTAGGTGTTAAACGTAAACCACTAAAGCAACGTCATCAGCATAAAAACCCAAAATGGAAGAGAGATATTGAGAAAGCAGTTGAAGAGATGGGTGGTGAGGTCTCAATCCTAGATGAAATGGAAAGGCGAAAGGATCCTAAAACTAGAAAGTCGCGGAGGCTTAAACAAAAATTTCAAAATCGGAAGTTTACTAGAAATCCCTCCGATTAAGGAAGAGTTAAAACAAAAAATGCAGGCTAAGGCCCAACGTTTGAGACGCTTTGAAAAGCGAAGCAATTTCTACAGACAGAATAAAGTTTTTCAAAGTGATGGTAAGAAATTTTACAGAGAATTAGGGAAAAAACAAGAACCAGTTGTAGAGGTCCCAAGTCAAAACGGTATTGAAAATTTTTGGAATGGAATCTGGGGAGAGGAGAAAGGATTTAACGAGACTGCTGCTTGGATCTCAAATACAGAAGCAAACAATGCTAATGTCAATGAACAAGAATGGGATGATATAACTATGGCAGAACTGAAGTCAGCGCTAACAAAATCACTAAAGTGGAAATCACCTGGGCTAGACAAGGTGCCAAATTTCTGGTTAAATGCTTTAACATCAACGCATGTCCTTCTTACTGAACTTTTTAATAAATTACTTCATCATCCAGAAGAAACTCCGGGTTGGTTATGCGAGGGCACAACTTACTTACTTTCTAAATGCAGTGAAACAGGGGATCCCAAGAACTACAGGCCTATAAAATGTCTTTCAACAACATTCAAAATACTGACCTCGATTCTCACCGACAGGACTTATAAACATCTCGAGGAAAATAATTTGTTGCCATAAGAGCAGAAAGGTTGTAGAAGAGGCTCTTATGGGTGTAAGGACCAGTTATTAATTAACAAAATGCTTCTGGAGAATTGTACTGGTAGCAAGAGGAATATGAGATGTGCGTGGATAGACTATAAGAAGGCCTTCGATAGTGTCCCGCACAATTGGATTTTACGATCGCTTGACCTTTTTAAAGTCTCTCCTATTCTTGTTAAGTTCTTAAAATTTAATATGTCTATTTAATATTTAATAAGTGGAAAACAAACCTTCATCTTTTCCATGAAAATGGTACCATAATTTGTAATACCATCCGAATTAAACGAGGAATATTTCAGGGTGATTGGTTATCACCCCTTCTTTTTTGTATTTCTCTTATCCCACTTTCTTAAGAAATAAATTCCTCTCAATATGGGTGTAAAATAGGCAATAAGAAGATCTCTCATATATTTTACATGGTTGATCTTAAGGTGTATGGAAAAAATGACAGTGAACTGGAAGGGCTGTTAAAAATTGTGAAGGGTTTTAGTAACGACATTGGGGTGGAATTTGGTCTCAGTAAATGTGCAAAGGCTACTTTTAAAAAAGGTAGACTTGCTGGTTCTACAAGTATTCAGCTTGATAATGATACTGAAATTAAGAATCTAGAGCAAGAAGAAGTGTATAAATACCTAGGTGTAAACGAATCCAGTGGAATTCAGCATGCAAGCATGAAAGAGAAACTACAAAAAGAGCTTGTCAGAAGGACTAGATGCATTTTGAAAAGCGAATTGAACTCTAAAAATAGGATAAAATCTGTTAATACTTTAGCTGTTCCGGTCATTACCTATAGTTATAACATTATTAATTGGAATCTCAGTGAGATTAAAAAACTTGATACTAAGTTGAGAAAAATGCTAACAACATGCATCACCCAAAAGCTGACATAGACCGCCTGTACGTGCCCAGAAAGGAAGGAGGTAGAGGCCTCACTCAACTAGAACTTGCCTATAAAACATCGACTATTGGACTCCTTAGATACCTAAACTTACAAGAAGACTGGATGCTTAACCTAGTATATAGGCATCAAGAATGGAAAAACATGCGTTCTATTACTAAGGAAGGAAGAAAGTTTGCCAGAGAATTGGAAATAGACTTGTCAATTGAAGGAGGGGGAAAAAGAGAGGGAGAAAAAGTAACAGAAAACGCACAAAAGTTGAAAGCTTCAGCTAAAACGAACGGAAAGAAAGGAATCAGCGAGGCTTGGAAAAATAAACCGCTTCATGGAAATTATGCTCAACGTAGTATAAAACCTGATGTAAATTTATCTGATACCCATAGGTGGCTAAGTAGTGCGAGTCTCAAAGCGGAAACAGAGGGGTTTATCATGGCAGCACAAGACCAAAGTTTGAAGCTACGAGGCAAATGTGTTACGGAATGGGGCAGACCCGAAGTGCAGAATATGTGGGAAAAGTACTTAGACAATTGATCACCTTATATCTGGTTGCCATATTTTGGCCCCTAACGAGTACACAAATAGACACAACCGCGTTGGTCAATATATTCATTGGAAAGTTTGTAAATTCTATGATATAGAAATTGTTGACACATGGTACGAACACAAACTACTTCCAATAATCGATTCGTCAAAGGTGACCATTCTTTGGGATTTCTCAATAAGGACAGACCGAACAATTCAAGTCAACAGACCAGATATTGTCGTAAAGGATAAGTTGAGTAAACAATGCCGACTGATTGATATAAGTGTCCTGTCCGATGGTAACATTTCGGCTGTGGAACAAGAGAGCGAAGACAATCCCAGTTATTATAGGCGCTCTAGGTATGGTGAAGAAAGGGACAGATAAGTATATCAAACAGATACCGGGAAACAAAAAAAAAGGATACACGAACGACCAAATACCTTAGGCTATGAGTAATAGCCCGGTGATTAGTAGTTCTAAAACTTTGTACAATATAAAGAAAAGAAATCAAAACATAATAATAATAATAATAATAATAATAATAATAATAATAATAATAATAATAACGAATTTGTGAACAAGCGGATGAAATTGATGTAAAAAGAGTAATGGAGAGAGTGAAGAAAGAAATCCTAAAGAGGATGGGCCACCTAGTAGGACTTAACCTAAATGATCAAAACTTGATGAAAGCTATAAATTGCCGTGTAATACCAGTAGCAGGATGCGTGATGAATGTAGTTAACCTTGAAAAAGGAGAACTAGACGAACTAGATAAAATTGTGAAAAGTATCCTGCGGAGAGAAAGATTCCATGGAAGACAAACAAGTGATGAGAGATTATACGCAAAAAGGTGTGCTGGTTGAAGAGGGCTTAAAAGCTTCAAATACGTATATGACGAGACCAAAACAAGAGTAGCTTGTAAAATGGCTACATCGATTGTCAATTGGATCAGAGAAGCGTGGAAACATGAAATGAATAAAGAGCATTCATTACTAAAGAGAGATGTGGAAGCAGGAGTGACAAGGGTCACTGTAGGTGCAACATTTGACGAAGGACACGTAACAATTTGTCAAGAGAGATTCGATGATTGGAAGGGGGAGTGGAAAAAGCTGAAGAAGCAGTTAGATTCAGGACAAAAAAGAAACCGTTTAGCAGAGAAACCATAGCAGAGCGAGATTACATTGAGATACGAGAAGGAAGATTACGTATGGTTAAAGTGCAATACAGATCCAAGAAAAACGGCATCAATATCACTTTACAGGAGCAGATGGTGGAATCAAGAGCGTGGAAGAAGATAAGAGGATTCATTGANGCAGGAGTGACAAGGGTCACTGTAGGTGCAACATTTGACGAAGGACACGTAACAATTTGTCAAGAGAGATTCGATGATTGGAAGGGGGAGTGGAAAAAGCTGAAGAAGCAGTTAGATTCAGGACAAAAAAGAAACCGTTTAGCAGAGAAACCATAGCAGAGCGAGATTACATTGAGATACGAGAAGGAAGATTACGTATGGTTAAAGTGCAATACAGATCCAAGAAAAACGGCATCAATATCACTTTACAGGAGCAGATGGTGGAATCAAGAGCGTGGAAGAAGATAAGAGGATTCATTGATACCGATGAATGTAGGTTGTGTGGAGAACAGCGAGAGACAGTACAGCATCTCCTGTCTGGATGTAAGAAGCATAAAATTCCCTCTTCAAAGTCCCAAAACGTCATCGGTTGATATACTTATTGGTTTGGATTGTGTCCAATGGAGGCTAGCATTTTTCGTGCCTCGGTACAGGTCCCGTGAAATATAGTAAATGTATGATAAATTACTACATGAAAAGTTTGAAAACTTAAGACGCAGGCTCCTCATATCAAAATTCATAACTAACTTTAATGTGATTCTAGAGAAAAGTGTATCGAAATTTTCATACATAAGTACACAGCAACATACCATTTCCTTATAAAAGTTAACCAGATACTAATAAAAAAAACCATAAAATCAGACTCGTGTTGCAACAGCCTCCGGTATTCGCTGTGGTCTTAACTGTAAAAAAACAAAGGTAATGTGCATCTCAAAACACAAGCCAGCGCCAAAATTGGAACTTTAGACAGATGGTGAAACCATAGAACAAGTGTCAGTCTCCATTTATCTTGGACCTTACATCACAGCCAGTGGTAATAGTAAGACAGAAATCAAACTAATAGACATGGCCAAAGACGCATGCAACAACATGAGAAACATACTTAACACTCGTAAACTCCCATGGACCATCAAAGTCCGTCTCCTCAATACCTTTGTCTGGTTGGTCTGTTTGGTATGGAACAGAAGCAAGGGCACTCAATGCAGAAACACGGAGAAACAAAGAAACCGCAAGGATGTGGTTTTACCACCAAATGCTTGGAATTTCTTATGTTGACAAAGCAACAAACTTCGAAGCCCTGCACCGGACAAGGAATCAAATTAATCAAACTGATCGAGTCACGTCAATTGAAATTTCTTGGCCATTACACCAGAAAACAAATGCCACAGGACCTTTGCATCTGTGGCCAAATTGAAGGAAAGCGCGCATATGATAGATAAAGGAAAACGTATCTGCAAAACATTCAACACCATTTCCTAGACGCCAGCACAGAGATATACGATACCTGCCGAGATCGAGAACGGCGGTGGATTATAATGCAATAGTGGTTCGCCTAAGCTGGTTTCAAGTTGGCACCATGGAAGAAGAAGATAGAAGACAAGCCCGAATTCTTAAAATGAAATCAGACTGTGCACAACATGACATTCTATTTCAGTTAATGTGTTACTTATCACAATCCATTCTTACTTAGTGTTACGGAAATCCTCATGCCCTGCCCTCAAATTGTGATCAAAGGAAACGATGATCCAGTTAGCTTTATTGCATTGCTTTACTATGTGTCAACAGTATATTGTTCACCTGAGTATACCAAAAAGCTTTAGGTTTCAAAATCGTACTGAGTAGACAAAAAAAACTAATACAAAATTTAATACTTGCCTTTGGAATCTATAGTATCGAATTGTTGTGAACCATAAGGCCTATTGTTTTCAACATCAAATGATGCATGAGCAAAAAATTCCCAATGTTCCATTCCCTCTGCAACAATAACCAAGCGAAAACAATTGATATTAACATGAATAAAACACAAGTACATTTTTAGTGATGGTTACTTACATTAAAAAATAAGTCATCCAAAATCAAATTGACTGAGCAACCTGAGCGATTCAAATATAACAGTAACTTCTATGCATAATGTCTGTAATTTGTGATGTAATGTTATGATATGTTATTTTGTTGTCAATAATTTTGCTTGTTAGGGACCTGTCGTTATTGGGGTCTGAAGGTATTAATTTCTTTGTGTTTAATTGTTTTTTTTATTGTGTTCCTGCTCCAATGTTTCATTTGATACTGTTGTGTGCCATTGCTTTGCAGGCAAATGCTGCCAAAGCTGATGTCTTATATTTATCCAACACCATATATTGTGTTGGCGTTATCTGTCATATTTCTGTATTCATTATTAGTTAATACTGCTTAAAGCACTACAACAGTTTGTGATAATAATATGGAATTTGCGTCAAATTTTAATTGAAAACGTGAATCATTGGAACCAATCAAATCCACCTAGATCATCCTTGTCACTATTTGTCCCATGGCGAGAAAAAAAGTCTCAATTAATACATCAAATGAATTTATTTTTTTTAGTTTCTTAGTGTAGCCACGAGTAGGTGATCACTTATAATTTGTTTTTCTTTAACCCTTAGCAAACCAAGATGCCACTTCAATGCAGAAGGTTACTTTTCTTATTTGGTTTCTTTCTTTGCACTTTTAAATCTTTTTATCTATTGTCTATTTGCTGGGGTTTTTCACTTTCCCCCAAAACATGTACACACACGTAGTATGCCACTTATAAAAAAGAAAAGAATTGGACCAAATACCTAAACGGTCCATAAAACAGGCATTCTAAAACTATTTTCTAAAGTAATGAAGAATTGCAAATTATTAAGGATTCCATCGAAGCACATTACACCACTTTGAACTGTCATAGTACCACCAGAATCCAAATATGACTATTCTCTATCCATTTCGTTTTATCTTCAACTAATTTTATCAAAACTACCCTGATTTATAACACGCGTAGCCAGTAAATACAGCCAATCTTGGCAATCCATTTCATCAATGGTACTAAAACTGAATACATTATAAGTAAATGTTACCTGCTTGATAAAATATTAGCAATGTAGTTCACTTACATTCAGTTCATCGGGCTCCGCTATTACTGTCAGCTTGCACGTTTGACATTCTGGCTGGTACTGCAGCGGTCACATACAATATGGAGGAAATTTATTAGCTTCTTACTACGTCTATATAATTCTTGCATCTCTTGTTTATTCCAGTCTAGGAAGGGAGGAGAGCATCTAACCACTCAAACAGCCCAAGTACTGATTTTTAAAATGATGTTTTTTCCACTTAACTTTGTCTCTGGTACTTGCCTCACTCTTCAGTTAAACCCTTTGCTGGCTATTCTTTTTATCTCTGATATCTTTATATCATCTTCCTTTTGAACACATAGGTACTTGTAGTCTTCGTCTTCTTATAAGTTTCTTATCATTTTATCATCTGGTAATATGATTCCAACCAACTCAACAAGCTTCCTTTTAATATTCTTCTGCTTATCATTATCTTGTTATTTTTATTAACATTACTAAAATTTACAGTACTACAATTTTGTTGCTTTTGTTGTTTTGCATTATCTGTATCAAGTCAGTACATGGGGCCTGAAGCAACAAGAAGAATGAATGAAATTCTTTGGAGCAGGTTTACTTAATGATATCTTTATAGTCTGCAAAAATATTTCCTTCCATTTGTACTACATACATGTTATAAGTAACAAATTTCAAAAACAAGGTCTAACACAAGATGTGTACTGGTCTATCACTCTTTTATTCCAAAGTTCTGATATGTTAGGTCTCTCTGCCATTAGTGACATATTTTGATGACCCTCTTGAAACAGTATCAAATGCCTCAACTAAAAATAAAATTGCAGTTGTTCTGAGATATTTTCTTGCTCTTTATCACCCTCAAATCCACAACTTTGCAATAAAAAATTCAAGACCTTAAAACAAACAAACCTTTCAAAGGTTTCAAGAATAGAAAATGCATCAGATGCTACAGACAAAACAATGGGCAAGCATAATATATTCTTGTGATAATTCTTACCATGTCTTGTCAATAAACTTAAATTAGACCATCTGTTTAAACCTCATAATCTAGTGAGATGATCACATTTTCACTACTTAGAGCTGATGATGATATGTGGGCAAATGCCCTTGCCCATGTTACTATTTCCATTTTCTAAGAATGAATCTGTTAACCTGCTGTTTATTTGTTTTCCAATGTGTTACCTGTCTTTTTACTTATTTTTTATTTTAATTTTCATTCTGTTAAAAGTTCATGGAAAACTGTCTGGTCTCATGACTTCCATTTTTCCTTCCTTCTAGCCATCTCAAACACTATTCCTGTACCTTTGCTATCTGGCTCCACATTTTCCACATTTTCTATCACAACAGTATCACGTTTTACTAGTTTTGCATGATTGTTAAAATATGGCATTTTGAAGCATTCAATCAATTTTTTACTTCTAATTTTGAAAAAAAAGAGTAAATAAAGCTACGGTATTAGTAAACTATTTATTAGGGAATTCCTAGGTTCAGTTATTTCAAAAGTGTATTTCTTTTGATTATGATTAAAAGTTATCCCCTGTCAAGTCAAGTCCGGTGCCCATTGTTGGGGTTCCAAAGAGTGGAAAAATAGTAAACTATCAAAAATCTTTTAAATCTTTTTTAAACAAATCTATTGTAGAAATACAAGCTACTTTGTACACACCTGCAGCACTCCCATTTCTGACTAAATTTCTTCCAAAAGGATTTTTGACACAGATTTGTTTCCAATAATAAGGATACTTTTTTGGCAGTGGAATTCCATGTCTAATAGCACTCAAAGCCCACAACCTGTTCTCACTGATAAGTTTATTCCACAATTTACACACCAAAGTGCAATTTTTTAAAATGTGCTTTGGATGCAAGTATGACATTATTTGAATCAAGACCTCTTCTGGGAACTCCATCCCATTAAGTTGGCTTATATTTTTGTAATTACTGCTTCTCCAAAACTTAAAAAGGCTTTTCATGACCTAGAAAGTGAAAGAAAAATGATAAGCTATGGATATGCATAATAAAACAAACTAACACCATTCCTTTATGACACATCCACATTATATATGCTGTAGTAATAAACAAATGATGCTATGATGCTACAGTGGTGGCTTTTGGCCTGAATGACACCCGACATGCTGATTGCACAAATACCACCATTGCAGTAGTGATAGCTATTGAAGTAATACATATCTAATGACATTTTACCCAATTAAAAGCTGAAAGCTTACCATAATGTTGTAACCAATTGGATTGGTCGCACACTCTTGTATTTTCTGATCATTGATTTATTTACTACATTGTTTTGTTTCTTTTATTCATAGGAATAAACAATATTTACAAATAATTATAAATTGTTGTTGCTGTTGCTGCTACTGGATTGAAATATTTTTAATTACCCATTATGTTGTGGATACTACTTTGATTTTTCTCCACTTATCAATGTCTGAAAGATCTTCTCATATATTCCTTTTGGATGCATCATATTGTATTTTTCCCACAGCAGATAATTTAATTGAAAAACTAGACTACAATGCAACTTTTCATTCATCATGCATACTTTTATCTCTGCATTTTGATTTAGCCATTTAAATAATTAACCATCATTTCAAAACATAAGCTTTATTCTTTGAAACAGTATGCCACAAAACATACCATATCAACTCATCTGGTCTTTACCATTTGACTTATTCGCTGGGTAATGGTCCAATGGGGTGCAAGGGTACTGGGTTTGCAAGTTATTACAAAATTAGCTGAGTTTAAGAACTACAGCAATGAAACTTTTAAAATATATTTAGGTCTCTAAAAACAAAACATAGGACAATACTACTTAAAGATATCACAATACACAAATCATTAGTAAGAATAACCAATCCATAAGTCTCTTACAGTTGTTAGGAAACTTTCAAATAAATATGCACATAATATGCACTATAAATTCATAAATATGCATAATGAATTCATAGAAAAAGAATGCGTCTGAAAAAAGTAAAATGTCTGTATGAAGAAGTTGAAAGCAACTGCAGGCTGGATCTAGTACCACCAAACATATGACATTCCCACATTGTTGAATACCTTTAGAAACTATTTGCAAACCTTTGAACACATTGAAAAATGTCGTACTTAATATTATTGGAAAAAGCCAATAGGGATTGTTTGGGGGTATAATGCAAAAAACAAAAAAAAAGAAAAAAGAAAGATAAATCATCTATCATAAAGGGGAAAGGTGTATTATGATAAACATAAAAAAAACAACACATCATCATCTTTTTTTGGTGTTTCACTTTCAGGGATTGCCATGGTGAATTGACTCTTTTCAACTATGCCAGTCTTGTGCATCCTCCTCTGACAGTCCAATCCTAATCATGTCATTATCCACACAGTCTCTCCATCTTGTCTTTGGTCTTACCCATCTTCTCCTGCCTCATAGCTCCATGCTAAGCACACATTTCCCAATGTGACCATCTTCACTCATTAGGATAAACTGCACCATCTCAAATGTGCCTCTGCCAGTTTTCCTATGATGCTGCATAACCCATTGATGCCTCTAATCCTCTCATTTCTAACCATTTCTGTCCTTGTAACTCCAAGAAAACAACTTAGCATGTGCAATTCTGCTGTCTGGAGATTTTTCTTAAGGCTACTGGTTTGGGAGATTGTCTCAAGTTCACACAACATGGCAGGCCTTACCACTGTCTTGTACAGCTTCCCTTTGACCTTGATCAGCACTCTTTTATCACACAGAATTCCAGTCATGTTCTTCCAGCTGCTTCACCCTACCTGGATCCTTTTCTTTGCTTCTTTAGCACTACCTCCACTTTGTTCAACAGTAGACCTGAGGTACTTGAAGTCCTCCACTTCTGGCAGTTCATCATCACTGATTTTGATTGCTAGTGCCTGGTATTTCTTATCTTTGCTGAGGTACTCTATCTTTGCTTGGTTCACTTTCAATCCACATCACTTCAGTGCATTTCACCATCCTTCCATTTCTTGTTCAGCATCTCCTATATCCTTATTGATAAGCAAGATGCCATTTGAAAACATCATATTCCATGGTGCATCCATCCTCACTTCTTTTGTTAGTACATCCATTGCTGTTGCAAAGAGTAGTGGAGTCAGAGCTGACCCCTGGTGTAGTCCTACTTTTACAATAAAAGCTTCCATCTTTCCTGTTGCACATCTTATGACTGTCTTGCACTCTCATATATTTTTTAGACCCTGTGAACATACTTCTCTGACACTCCTTTGCTTCTCAAACAATACCAGATTTCATGTCTTGGGACACTGTCAAATGCTTTTTCAAGATCTATGAATATGCAATGGAGTTCCTGTTGATCTTCCCTGTGCTTTTCCACTGTCATTTGCAATGCAAAGATAGTATCTGTTCTGCTTGTCTTGGGAACAAACCTAAACTGTTCTTGGCTGGTTTCAATTTCTTCTTCTTGAATTCTCTTATCCTTCACCCTCTCTCAGGCCTTCATGGTGTGACTAAATAGCTTTATCCCTCTGTAGTTCGAGCAGCTCTGAATATCTCCTTTGTTCTTGTATATAGGAACTAGTGTGCTTTTGTTCTACTCATCTGGCATTTGCTCTGTGTCAAGAATAATGTTATATAAACTTGTAAGGAACTCTATTTTGTAGTCTCTTAGATGTTTCTTGGCCTCAACTGGTATGTCACCAGGGCCAGCTGCTTTACCATTGTTCATTTCAGTAAGCACCCATGTCACTTCCTCTTGTGTGATGGAATTGGTGTTTCCTTCTTGAACTGGTCCACTACTTTCTCAATCTTCCCTGGGGTTTTACACATTCATTAGATTTAAAAAGTTCCACTTCCACCTCCCCAAGATTTTCTTTTCCAAATTCAATGTAATACCATTTTTGTCTTCCATCATCTTCATGTGCTGTGTCACATGCACCCTTATTTCTTTGCTTGGCTGCATTGTAAACTGATCTGAATCCATCATATGTCTCCATATTGTTGTACAGATCATAAAATGAATCTGTTTTAGCTGTTGCCACTACTTGTTTGACCTCCCTCTCTACCTCCTTATATACATCTTGAGTCTGTTCTCCCCAAAGGTGCACCACTTCCTGAAGGGTTGCTTCTTTTTCTTTATACTTTCCTGTACTTCTTCATTCCACCACCAAGTTTCCTTCTCCTTCTTTACTTGACCAACAATCAAACCAAGCACTTCACTGGCCACTGAGCTGTAGCTTCCCAATTTACAGACAGTACCTCTTTAAGCCTCTCTCTGACCTCTGACCTTCTTTCAGCCTCCACCATGTAATGTATTATAATGTATTCTGCATTGCATGATATGTGTGATCAGCGGTATTGGCCAAGATAATAATAAAGATGGAGGGCAGCAAGCAAAAGGGCAGATTTTACTATAGTTAGAAGTTCTAACTATAGTAAATATATGAAAGCCACCAGTTTAGTGGAATGCAACAAGAAGATGAAGAAACCATCGATCAGTACATGATTTGTCTGAAGTGAAAAGTTAAATCGTGTGATTATGGAAAACAAAACGTGTAGCCAAAAATATGAGATCAATTATTTCAACATGCAAATTGCAGGAATTACACAGAAAACTTTTGGAAAAAGGAAAACAGTTGACTTTGAACGAGTTATAAAACACAACAAGTATTTTTGAAACTGTGCGACGACAGTCTAAAAGCATGGCAGCTCCTGAAGCAAATGTGAACAGAATTAATGTGATATGCTACAGATGTAGAAAGCAGGGACATTTTGCAAACAATCCCAATTGTCCAGCAAAGAATAAAACATGCAACAAATGTAAACAAACTGGACATTTTGCATCTGTATGTAAAACAAAGAGAAGTCACCCCACTGAGAAAAGTAAGGTCAATTTTGTTGATGATCAAGATGAATATGCATTTAGTATACATAATAAAAATCACTTTGAAACAGCTGAAGTGACTGTTGGTGGCCAAAAGGTCCCAATGATTGTTGACTCTGGTGCTAGTGTGAATATTATTGACAGACAACTGTGGGAAAAGCTCAAAGAAAAGAAGATAAAGTGTCACTCCCAGAAATCTCAAAAGAAATTGTTTGCTTATGGTAGTTCTAAGCCACTTGACATAATTGGAAGCTTTACTGCACAAACCAATGTAGGTGAATGGTCAGCCAAAGTAGAAGTTGTAGTCATTGAGGATCATGGTGAGCCATTGTTAGGGAGGGCAACTGTGATGCAACTTGGAACTCTGAAAATTGGTGCCAATGTGATGAATGTATGAGATGCATCACATATAATGACTGAATACAAAGAAGTATTTGAAGGCATTGGAAAGTTTTAAGATTACCAACTAAAATTTCACATTGATCTAAATGTTATACCTGTGGTCCAGCCTGCAAGGCATACTCCCTTCAGTTTGAGAGGCAAAGTAAAAGACATGATTGATGAACTGATAAAGATGGAAATGATTGAGGCTGTGGAGGAGCCTACACTGTGGGTCAGCCTGGTCATTGTCATACCAAAGTCAAATGGAGACGTTTGATTATGTGTTGACACGAGGCATGCAAACAAGGCAATTATTAGAGAAAGACACCCGATTCCAACAGTTGATGAAGTGTTACACAGTCTCAACGAATGTACAGTCTTTAGCAAATTAGATTTAAAGAGGGGATACTGCCAGGTTGAATTGGATCCGAATTTGAGGGGCATTGCCATGTTTGTGACACACTGCAGACTGTACAGATACAAAAGGTTGATGTTTGGCATCAATGCCACACCTGAGATTTACCAACATGTGATTCAGCAAACTTTGCAGAACTGTGTGAATGCTGCTAACATTTCAAATGAAATTATTATTCATGCAAAAACTGTTGACGAACATGATCAAGTTTTGGAAGAAGTGTTTAAAACCTTGCAAGCAAAGATTTTGACTTTGAATGGAGAGAAGTGCAAGTTTTACATGACACAACTAGAATTCATGGGGTTTGTCCTGTCAAAAAATGGCATTGGCCCACCGAGGAGAAAATCAAAGCAGTTGCCAATGCAAGAGTACCAGAAAATGTATCTGAGATGAAGAGTTTTCTGGGGCTGATCATAAGCCATTGGAGGCAATATATTTGCCAAAGTCTAAACCATGCACTTGGGTTAAGTGATGGGTTCTTCACCTTCAAGCCTACAAATTCAAAGTGAAGTACATTCCTGGAAAAGCAAACATTGCAGATGTGTTGTCCAGACTGACAAAAATGGATTCTGATGTTGTTTCATCAGCACAGGAAATTGCTGAGCAATATGTGGGATTTGTTGCCATAAATGCAATGCCCAAAGCTCTGATGACCAAAGAAGTTGGGTGTGCTTCTGACAAAGATGAAGAACTCTGTAAACTATGTGAAGTTCTGAAAACTGGGTAGTGGAATTATGATGAATGCAATGAGTATATTCCTGCAAGTGGAGAACTTTTAGCATAGGAAAGTTACACCTTTGTGGCCTCAAGCCAATGGTGAAATAGAATGGCAAAACAGGTCTATGCTAAAGAGGATGCAAATTGCTCAAGCAGAAGGTAAAGATTGGATGAAGGAATAATGGATATATTTCACAGGGTATAGAGTTACACCACATGCTACAACAGGTATGAGCCCTGCAGAGGTAATATTCAGAAGAAAGATTAGAACAAAGCTTCCTGATATTCAAGAGCCAGAGAGGGATGATGATTTCAGAGATAAGGATGCTGAAATGAAAATGAAGTCAAAGTTGTANGGGAGAACTTTTAGAATAGGAAAGTTAAACCTTGTGGCCTCAAGCCAATGGTGAAATAGAATGGCAAAACAGGTCTATGCTAAAGAGGATGCAAATTGCTCAAGCAGAAGGTAAAGATTGGATGAAGGAATAATGGATATATTTCACAGGGTATAGAGTTACACCACATGCTACAACAGGTATGAGCCCTGCAGAGGTAATATTCAGAAGAAAGATTAGAACAAAGCTTCCTGATATTCAAGAGCCAGAGAGGGATGATGATTTCAGAGATAAGGATGCTGAAATGAAAATGAAGTCAAAGTTGTATGCTGACAAGCAGAGAGAAGCTGAGATTACAGACTTATCACAAGGATATGATGTACTTCTGAGGCAATGCAAGGAAAATGAACTGTCAACAAAGTTCTAATCTGTGCCATATGAGGTTGTGAGTAAGCACGGGAACAGTGTTGTTGTTGAGTCACCACAGGGAACTCAGTATCAAAGAAATGTAACTCATGTAAAGAAGTATCTCACTCCGGAGAAACAAATGCCTTATCTCTGATGGATTGGAAAAGATAGCTGAGACTACACCTGAGGTGCAAGATGTGCTGCATCCAACAGAGGTGATTTCTTGACCAACTGGTAACAGGAAGGTGCCAAAGCGATTTCACGATTTTGTCATGGAACAGAGTTCGTACTGTCTTTGGAGAGGACTATATGAACACTTGTTGTTTTAAGAGACCTTTTATTTGGAGATTAATTTGTGACATTGATGTTTACTTTTGTATTGCCTTATGTGTCCATTTATTTTAAAAGGAGGAGGGATGTAATGTATTATAATGTATTCTGCATTGCATGATATGTGTGGGGAGCTGTATTGGCCAGGAGAATAATAAAGATGGAGGGCAGCAAGCACAAAGGCAATTTTTACTGTTAAATTCGTTTCTTTTGAGATGCAAATGCTACACACCATTTGAATCTTGGCTCTGCTTTGTGGTCAAGCTGGGTACTTTGTTTTCCAATCTTATATGTTACCTTTTCTCCTAATGACTTTGCAAAGAAGTCACATTCATCTCCAGATGTCTCACTCATATGGTCATCTAGATCTACAAATATGTGCAATATGCCTCTTAAATTTTCCAAAACCAAAAAAAGATATTTGTGATCAAGTGTGATGCATAAAAAGGAGCAGACAGTAAAAAAATTTGATTGTTAAAAAACAACAGGGTTTTTGGTAAAGCAAATTTTATGAAACTGATGTTAGTCCTAAAAAAGATTATAGTACATAAAAATGAACCATGCATGGTTAAGACTAAACAGTTCAAGTACAACCCTGGAAAGACAAGGGGTCTGCAACATAAAACTGTAAATGACAAACTGATGGTAAATTATTAGACAAAAGCTGTCTTGTTGGAGCAAATAATACCAACATGATACTACAGAGAAAGGTGCCATGTATAATTTATATATCAGGGTAAAAAAAGGAAGTTGTGAAGTGTATCAAAGGATTAGAGTTGTGGAGAAAAAGTTAAGTAATGCTTCAAAGAAAACAATTAACAAACTCTCACCCACACAAAAATCCAAAAGTGTGTCAAACATTTAAATTAACATGCAAAGGTACCCTCATATATTGGCAAAATAAATTTTAAATGTATCTTGATCATAATGAACAATTTTTTGTAGAATGGCAAGAATTTCAAAATATTTTCTGCAAGACAGCAATATCTGCTGTCTTGAAGTGGCACATCCAGTATATCACTTTACCTGGGGTAAAGTGATATACTGTAGACAGTGTAAACAGTGTTGACACTTTATCACTGTAAAACTCACCATAACAGTCAATGGCCAGGGTGGAGAGAGCTTACCAATGAGCCTCATGATAAAGTGTCTGGGGGCAAGGTGACCTTTACCCCCTCCCCCTCAGTGTGAACGTAATAAATGGATGGCCCCACTAATGAAATGAACAGATATTGCTGAAGCCTCCTTGGACTATACAAGGCCTGGTGGAAACACAACAGACAAACACCAACTGGTGAATGCACTCATTCTTGTACACTGTAGACTACAATGGGAAAGGTGACAGTTTTTGTTTCCTTGCTGACAAAAACACTGTGAACAGAGCCTTTGGATGCTGCCCACTTTCCAGCAGATTTATGACCATCTGGCTCAGAGCAGGCCTCTTTAACATCACAGTCATTGATGCCTATGCCCCAGTGGCTGACTGTGATGATGAAGATGTCAAAATATTCCATAATCTACTACAAAAAAACATTGTGGCTGTACTTCAAAAAGATACTGTAGTCATTCAGGGCAATTGGAATCCTAATGTAAGAGATGCCAATATCAATGAAAGGGGACTCTGGTTACTAGAGTTTGCTGCCACTAGCAACCTAGTACTAGCAAATGCCCTTGGCCCCACAAGAGAGGTAGGCAGTGGGCATGACACAGTCCTGATGGGCATTCCCACAACCAGATTGACTACATCCTAGTCCCAAAATGCTTCAAATCAGGAGTCAACATGGGTTACACATGAAGCCTCCCTGGAACAGACATTGGAATTGATCATGACCTGGTGATGATAACATTCCACCTAGACTTGAAGATGATCAACAAGCCAAAATTCACCAGAAATGGGTTTGATCTTGACAACCATAAAGATCCGGATATGAAAGAAAAGTTCAAGGCAACGACGGGTGCAAAGTTTGCAATTCCTGCAACTTTGATCAATGAGGAAATAGACCAAGAAAGTAAGTACCATATCAACTTTCAATTCTGAAACCGCTAACAAAATCAAAGGGAATTTTGCTTATGTTTGATGAAAGATAGATCCTGAGATCACTGTGATCTAAACATCTCTACCAACCCCAAAATATAACACTTTGTCAACCAATCCTTTTCTTTCTCTCTCCAATACATGTAATTTGTTTATCTATAAGTATCATCAAACAAAAGTTATGGGGGGAAATGCTATGGTCAATTGGTACAGAAAATTTAATACACAAAAGGAACCTAAATGTAAATAAGAAAATATACCCATGGTATGTTACCTTAACTGCACATCTTATTGTTACAATAACCTGCGAGTAGTAAAAAGAATTAACGAAATTGCATACTACATGTGTAAACCATGGCATATAAACTTCAAGACAAAAAGTTATCCCTCCAACTTAAAGGGTCAAAGTTTCCCAGATATACTCCTTTCAAGGACTATGTAACGAATTACAGTCAAAGCCAACGGACATAATTGATAACTTCTTTTTCAAGCATCTTGCACCTGATGCAGCAAGAGTTAATTTTACAATGTCATCGCCAACATAGCCGTAAGTATACTAAAGAGTTCAACATACCTCGTAAAAACAGGTGGACTATATTGGTGTCACCTTCGTCCTGAATCCTCCAACCAGCCCAAAGCAGTAAGGTAGCTTTCAAGGTCAAAATAAAATCATAGAATTAAGGCAGTTGTTATTCTGCCGTCAATACCGGATGTTGTTCCTGACCATCACCCTCACCCTTTGTAGCTTGCACAGAATCGCGTCACATGGCTTGAACAAACCGACAAATGAAATTTTACTTCCGGTAAAAGACGGCAGAATAGGTTTGGGTTTAGAAGGCCGTCAGACGACTGAAATGGACATTGTCCAGAGTATCATTGCATTGTCACCCGAGCTGGGACTTTTGCAGACCAACTTTTCCTAGACCAAATTTAAACGTCATCATCATTGCTTCTTCGTCTTCTTAGAAAATATAATGCAGTCAACTGTTTTTTTTCCAGATCTTTCTGTTTGAACAAATGTTCATAAGGTGAGTATTTAGAGATGTCACTCAGTATAATGTTAACCCATGTTGTTTTTGGCCTTCCAGCTGGTTTTTTCCAAGTTTTTATAGAGGCTTTCAGTGCTTTTCTGGCAGGAGTTTCGGATGGTAGACGAAGTAGGTGGCCAAACCATGACAGTCTTCTTTTGCTTATCATAAGACTCCATGGGGTGACTTTGGTACGTTCGTATGGTTCCTCATTCGTTATTACTTTTGGCCATGTCACGTGTATGACTTTTCTTAGTAGTTTCCGGTGAAAAGAGTCGATGGATTTTTCAAGTGTGGTACTCAATGTTCATAGTTCTGAGTTATACAGGAAAATGCTCTCTACGTAAGCTTTGAAGATTCTGATTCTGATAGGTTCACTGACAAGTTTGCTTTTCAGTATGGATTTTCCTTCTCTTAATGTCTTCTTCTGTACCAATGAGTGAGCCAAGATATTTGCAGAATCTCCATTTGGTATCATTGTATCTGTTTATGTGGTACCTTTCAGTTTTGCTCTTGTTAATGTTGAGTCCTTTCTCAAGTAGCATGTTTGAGACAATTCTTTCAACCTGGTTTATCTTGACTTTTTCTGAGCGGATAAAAGTGATGTCATCTGTATACTGGGGGTTTATTTCAATCTGAGGTGCATCTCGTTCTATTACCCAGTCTAGTGCTGACCACAGAGTCTTGTGATAGTCTTCAGGATGTCGGTCTTTTAGGATGGGTTTGATAGCATATACGAGGTATAGTATGAATAGTAGTGCTGACAAGCAGTCACCTTGACATATTCCAATCGCAGTAAGTATATCAGTACCAACATTATCTTCTATTTTCACATTTAGAATGACATCATTTATTAGTAAATACATCATATGTAGCTCACTTGGTGTTAGGATGTCTTAGGGAATTTTCATCAACTCAGATCGATTCACTGTGTCAAAAACTTTGGACGAATCCAGTAGAAGAAGAAAGATGTCGTATTTTTCAGATGTCATGGCTTTTTCTCCAAGTATTTTAATAATAAAGATTTGTTCGGTGGTGGATCTGCCTTTTTGATATGCAGCTTGGCTTGGGGGAACGTGATTCTTCATTCGTTCCCAACATCGATCAATCAGTGATATACTTACGATTTTTCTAAGCACAGAAAAGAGTATGATGGGTCTTACATTTACTTGTTCATCTTTCTTTGGAGCTTTTGCAAGGGGTGTTAGGATTCCTCTTCTAATTTCTTCTGGATATTCACCAGTTTCACTTGTAACGTTAAGGAGGGATGCAATTTATTGATATAGTTCTCTGCAGGCATATTTGATAAGCTCTACACGGACTTCATCACGACCAGTAGGTTTGTTGTTTTTTAGCTTTTAGGCAGCAATTTCAATGTCATCTGAATGATATTCTGGTTCCATTCTCGCTGGTGGAATTTTTACACGCTTGTCTTCAGAACTAAAAAGGTTGGTGAAATGTTTTGTGATAATAGCAACTTGATCACCAGGTGAAGAAATGCGGTTGAAATCGGAGTCAAAAATAGTAAGGGGTTTCCGTGGTTTGTGTAATTGAATTTTTCTGATCACTTGGTAGCCTTTGTTGGAGTCATCCTTGTATTTTTCAATGTCTTGTAGTTCTTTGAATTTCTCTCCTTATTTAATTTTCTACTGTGATTTTTGTTCTGACTTGATTCTTTGTCAGCCTTCAGTTTTTTCTGTTTTTGGGATAGTTCTTGTATTATTGGGGATAATGTTTTATTCTTGCCATTTCTCTTGGTGCCTACAGTGTCTCTGGCAGTTTCTTTACAGGCTTTAGCTATTCTTCTCCAGGAAGTGTCTGTTTTTTCATTATCCTGTCTTTCCATTTCAAGTCTTTTTTGGAGGTCATTTTGATATTTCTGTTGCAATTCTGTAAATTTGTTGACATTAATTTTTTCAGATTTTTTTAAATTGCCTTTTTAGTTTCCACGATTCAAATTTGATTTTTCCTCTGACTAACATATGTTCAGTGTTTGTAGACAGATTTCCATGAGATCTTGAGTCCAGAAAGAGTTTTCGGTGAATAGACTTTGTGATGATAGTCTATCTGGTTTCGATAAGGATTTGTACGTACTTTTCCATCAATGCTGAGGTGTGGATTGATACGTTCTTGGAATGTCTAGGTGGTTCTATGAGTGAATTGTGAGAGAATAGTGTGTTGGTAATTACAAGATTGTTTTGTTTTGTATATTCCAGAAGATATTCACCATTTGAGTTTAGGTGACCTTTCCCATATTTGCCGATGTTATCAGGGTAAAGTTGGTGTCCAGATCCTGTCTTCGCATTAAAATCACCAAGGATGAGGAGTAAGTGTTTGTTTTTTGTAAGTTTTGAAGTGACTATTTCAAGCTTGTTGTAGAAATCTTCACGAATCTCAGGTTCTTTTTCACTTCGAGCTTGGGTTGGAGCATAAGCAACAACAACATGACCTTCGTGTTTGTCATCGAGTTGAAAGATGGCTGTTAATATTCTGTCTGTTATCCGTTTAAAACGAGGACGAAGGTCACTTTCAATAGCTATTCCAGTGCCAGAGAAACTGTTTTTGCCATGCATTCCACTGAAATAAAGTTCATACCTCCGACTAGTATTCTTGAGTTTCACATTGACTGTTTTGGTATCTTCTTCTATAACATGGGTTTCAGTTAAACCGATCACTTGGAGGTTGTACTGAAGTGAATCTTGCAAAATCGTTTGCTGTTTGTGTTCATCTCTACAACCTTGAACATTTAGAGTTCCAACATTTAAGTTCTTAATCAAAACATTTGACTTTGACATTTTCTCTTGACGAGGCAAGAGCCTGCTGGCGTCACCCGAGCAGTCCGAAAAAATTTACACGTAGATTACGAATTTCGATGTTGTTTTCCCAATAATTTGGGGTCAAGTTGGGTTTTTGGGTTTTTGGCTTTTTGCGGTAAATCGTTTTAAAACCATCCCTGTTTGACCAGTAACTGTGTTAATGCACTCAAATATAAATATAAGACCTTTCGAAATCGCTCTTAAGGGAGACCTAACTTGAAAAATTTTAAATGCATTAATTTTTAAACTCGAATAAAAAGTTATTGTGAACTTACAGAAAATTACTTGAAAAATTCGCCAATATTTACAATATTTACACACAATCGTTGTCATCAGAAAAATCGATCTCCTGCCCCATATCGATACTTCTACCATCTATTCCGTCTTCGTCTATACTATCAAAAGCTCTGCTATGTCCTCGGGGTACGGAATTGTCACCCATTTCTCTGACAAATCGTTTTACCAGCCGTGCATTTCTGGGCGCTCTATGTTCATTCGAGGTGAAAAAGCCTGTCTCCAGATACGGGCAACATAGTTTGCTCTTCTTATGTGAAGCAGCAGGCTAGTGCTACATAGATACAGCAATGAGAGATCGGTTATTTTCTCATCTCTGACAAAGTTTCCCAAAATATCTTTCTGCGTGTACTGTCAATTGAAGTAAGGTTCTTTTCACTGTACAGTCTACATAGAGCTTTTTAAGGCTGGCAATAAGGACTTCATTGACATGAACTTTCACACCTGACTGACTAAAAGTTTCTAAAAATTCCTGGTTCTCCTTTAACAATTTCCAGCAAGCTTTTTTTCACCTTTGCGAAAAAAACAAGACACATAACCATTTACAGTAAAAGTATGCACTCCAGGTAGGGCTTGTTTATGTTGTGAAGAAAGTTCACAAAAAGATACGTCTAACATTCTTCTGTGCCTTCCCATTCCATTATCAATATATATCTTTAAATTTTCTGATTGATTTCCTAATAAAATGACAGGAATGTCTGTATCTCCTGAAGGCGATCGAGTGATGCAGGTGGTTGTACCACCATTGTTGGCCTCCAAAGTATGGCTTGCAAGATACACAGTTTTCGTAACAGCTTCTTCGTGATTCGTATAAAGTTCCCGGACTTCTTCTTTGCCTTGTGTACTTAGCTTGTAACAATAATTTTTCCTTGCGAAATAAATAATACGATTACCTAGATTTGCCGTTTTCTCTGCCCATACTTCTTCAATAAGTTCGATCAATAGTTCTTTATTGTTTCCATTGCTTAAAAACTTCTTAAAATCTGGTGGAATTCGGATATTCGGATTGCTTATAACGAAATCTTCGGCTTGACAACTAAGCTGCCTTTCAGCACTTTTTATGGACTGCACAGCGTAGGTATCGCAAGCAACATACAACATATCACAGTTGTTTGGGAGTTTATTGGACATTTTCTCAGCCAGTGCTCTGAAGGTATCAGGGACTTTTACTATGCATCGAATCTTGGCGACAAGATATAATGTGTACCAGGTAGGATTTTCAACAGAATCAACTTTGATTATGGTGGAGGTAATTGCAGCATCAAACAATTTGTTTTTACTGTTTTTCTGCCGAGACCATCAGTTGTGGCTAGCGAGAGTAGCACCGGTGAAAAAGAATACGATAATGCTTTGTCAACATCAATTGACGCATTTTCTTGGCATGCTTTGGCTATAAGAATACCACTATTGTCCCGTTGAACTGAAACATCTTTTGTTTTACCCTTAGATGTAACCTTGGTCTTTCTCTTTGCGTTATTGAAACCATGCCACGGGACCCTTTTAATCGGATCAAATAGCATGAGATTCTGACTTGAATTTTCCTCCAGTCTCTCACCAAATTCTCTACACCTTTCTTGGCCTCTTTTTTCAACGGACAACAGTTCTTTTGTTATTTCTTTTGAAAGCGGTCTCCCACATGCAAGATTAAAAAGTCGATCACGGTCAATGT
Source organism: Morbakka virulenta (assembly GCA_003991215.1). Taxonomy (NCBI): domain Eukaryota; kingdom Metazoa; phylum Cnidaria; class Cubozoa; order Carybdeida; family Carukiidae; genus Morbakka; species Morbakka virulenta. The sequence continues at coordinate 1,125,158 of RDPX01000003.1, forward strand.
TATCAGTAAATGGATTTACGAAGTCTTTCTTCATTACATTGTGAATTTTGCGTACTTTTCCCTCTGACTTCTTAATCTCTCGTTCACGCAAGCATTTCCTCGGGTTTGCTGTCATATTGTCCAACTCAGCAAGAGATCGCAAATCGTCAACCATCTTGGCTTGAAATGGCCGATTTAGTACCCACTTTTCATATGTGCTTTCCTGATGAGCATAGTTTTTTACACCACCTGAAACAAAAAAATCGATTTTGCAACAACTTATTGATTAAAGAGTTCTTTGTTCAAACTAACCCCGTGAAACTTAAAAGGGCTTCCATTTGTCATCGAAAAATCATGAAGGAATCTGTTGATTGATGTTTGCAATTTTTCGGTTAGCTGAAGAGGGGTAAAGTTAGGAATGCTCAGAAATATAAACGTAGCTGCTTGGCAATTCATCTTCAATGATTACATTAAACAACATGCAATATTTAATGCGCTAATGCGTAAAACATAAGCTCCCGCAAGACGTAAACAATGAGCAAGTGATAAAATGGTCTTCATCATTTTTTTCATCTTCTTCAACAATCTCTTTAAGTAGCGAAATAGAATTTTAGATTTTGAAAAGGAGTTTATCGATAATGTAGGACTTAATACTTTAGAAGAGAAACTGCCGAGAAAAAGAATATAACACATGCCATTCGCATTAAGAATGATTTCTGGGAACAACCTCGGCGCACTCCGCCGTTACACTAACACTGGGGACGGGGCTTGTAGTAAACTATTAACAAGTAGAATACTTACCTATCGTTTTAGAGCTTCGCATGAAGGTCTGCTCTCCAGCACCATCAGTTGACTGACCAATGGTAACAGTGCTCTTCTTTTGCACCTGGATGGGTGGTCTCAAGATTTTCAAGAGCTTTGCAGTAATATAATCCATATCGAGTATAATTTTGCTTGTTTAGGGAGAGGCAATAAGGCACTGAATCTCTCCAGCATTGTAGCCTCAGGTTCCAATCATTTGTGTTGATTGACAAATGCAACAACTGTTGTCTTTTCGACAGCTTTCTGGTATGAGATCCAAAACTGCGGTATTTTACCAAATTCTCCCTTCATGCAACGATTACGTAAGTTATTGTGAGTCTGCTCATAGTCTAAGAATTTTGCTTTACCAACTGCTGAATTCAAGTCAACGACTGATGGATCTACTTTGGCAAAATCAGTTCTGTAGAAACGTTTGCGATGAAAGCTTCACAAAACAGCCTGTCAATTGCCTCTGCAAACATTTCATGAACAGTCCAACACCTGTTGTAGTGTTTGCCGGACAGCACGCCTCCAATACCACCAGATGTGCATAAGCCACTTTGGTATACAACTTCTTCAAATTCGCTACCTTCGATCATCTTTTCGATCACAGAAAAGAACTCCATTATAGCATGGAAATCACCAAGATGAATAATGACGTCCTGAAATTCCACTGGGTTATTCCACACAACATGATAAAACTTCATTGCCGCCCCAGCATCAACTGTCATATGCACGTACTCCAAATTGGAAGCCATTGCAAGCTCCTGCGAATGCTTGATACATTCAATGACAGTGCTATACTCTGTTATTGGCTGTCTTATCGGAGGAAGAAATGTAATCATTCTTAGAATTCAATTTTACGAGAGTAATTATCACCCATCCAACAAACCTTGAGATAGTTTGCGATTGCGATGCTTCACTTGAAATTCGTCTCATTAATTTCCAAAGCAGAAGAATTTTGTCTGCAAAATCTACATCGAACACTATCTTTTCATGCTCTGTAAACAAGCCTGGATTCCTGTGTGGAGCAATTTTCCTCTTTTCTAGATTAATTGGTTGTACAGCTACTGACCTTCAATTAGATCTGTCGATTGTGACATCTGTACTTTGTCGGATACAACTCTCTGTCTCTTCTTGATAAGCGATGCCATGTGTTAAGTGTAAGCTGCTTGCTGTATTTTCTTTTTTGCAATCGAAGTTGTCCCACCAAAAGAAGGTTGGAACCTTCGCCGTATCTTAGCTGGGATAATTGGAAGTGGGTACCGAAGAGATCTCAACTTTTGAATCACATCAGCTTGTGCAATCTCCAGCATTCGAATTGTGTCTTATTTTGTTGAATGACCAAATTTGCCAAGAACCTTTTATTTTTTTTAAACTTAGTAGCAACAAAGCGTAAAAGCGAAAAGTCAAATTTATTAACTAGGATAACAGAATAATATAAACATGAAAAGACTTTTCAAAAAATCAACAATCCTACGGTACGACTCTTGTCTTGCCCCTAGCCTTGTGTCATTTCCCCCCAGTTTATTTGTTTTATTTAGACGATGGAAATTATTCTTTTGTAAAAAACATTTCTTAAATAAATTTTCATTACGTTGTTATGCATGGGACAGTATTTTTATTGCCAAGCCTCTTCCCATACTCGACCAAAGTTTTTCTGCCATTCTATATTTTAATGCTTTTGCACTTCAAAAGCAACATTGCTTTGGATGTGCTTTCACATTGTAAATACAATGTAGGATCAACGAATAAACAAGCTACGTTTTAAGAACTTGTTGTTTGATTTTCGTCATGCAATCCTACCTTACATGAAATCTTATATTCACTTCTTTATATGGTGACTAGAAATGTTCCAATCACTTTTTTGACTGTAATTTAGTACGACGCGATGGCGAGTGTTACAGAATTGTATTTAACGAATAATAAAAAGCTGTGACACATTGCAAAAAAATTGTAAAAAAAGTAACTCATCCATATATAAGTTGAATTCAGCCGTGAAAGGTCGCATCATCGGGTGTCACGCATAAATAAAAGCTTTCAATTACTCTTTGGAGTTACTTCTTGCTCTGACTTTGTTTGCACAAATCGATAACCTTCAAAATACTATGCACCAAAATGGGATACCAGCTGTCACTACTAGGACTACCGAACACACGGCGATTAATTGATTATTCGAAGGATGGTTTGACCATTGATTACCTCTCAAGAAGAAGGTTATTTACATACCTCTGTTAGTTTCTTGAAAGCGAGATACTTAATTACAATTAAGTATTGATTACGAATGTCACATGACAATTCTGAAGTCTAAGATAATGGAATGTCATTCGTGTCTATCGAACCTTATGTGAGCGTCCCAGAGTAAGAGAGTTTGTCACAAAAGCCTACAGCTGTTTCGTTTAGGATCAACACGTAATCAATATCACTACAGAGGAACCTGACGAGATATGCACTCCTAAAGTCAAACTATGAACCCACCTAAGATTATTCAGACAGTCACAAGAGCAGAAGTTTACAAGAATTGCTGAACACATAATTACGAAAAAGTCGGCTAATGTCCTCAGCAAAAGTTGGATTTTAAGGAGGGGCGAAGCGAAAATCTTTCTTTTGGTTTGTGTATATTCGTCAGTCATTTGTGTGTGGGTTTCGTGACCTGCAAAATGCATTAAGATTTCAAATTAGTCGTTGTATTCCAATTTGATAAGCTAATAGATATATGGGGATCAGTGAATGGACAGCAATCCTTATCAACAAAAAGAATGCCAGAAATACTACAGAGATTAAAGTAATTGAACACGGCGGGGCTTAAGATATACAAGTCAATTCAGACGGGCTTACACCCAAGTTCATTTTTCAATACAGAAGTGTATTTTCTCAATACAAAGGTCCAAGAAAACAGTTTCGAGCTTGCTCGCTGAGATCACGGCCCTATTATTATTCTTGAATTAACTACCAATACAATTTTTATCCTATATATCAAGTTCCAAGTTACTAATGAAATGATACAGTCTGTTACTCACAAGCTACCTGCTCACGGTAGCTTGTGAGTAACAGTCCGACCATTTTACTACCCTAAGCAGCCCTGAATGGCTTGAGCTACCAATTTTTGTTAGCTTCACATAAGATACCTCAAGTTAATAGTTCCGATAACACTTTTCTAATTATTGATTCACTTTCCCAAAGTAATGTCTTTTGGATTTCTCTCCATAATGCTTGGAGTTCTTTCTCATTGTCGAAATCAAAGATTTCCTTTCTTGGGGGCCCTTTTTTCAACTTTACTAGTCTTTCTCTGTTTCCAATTCTTTCTTTCGTTGTCGGCGTCAGTGTGGCAAGTACATCTTCAAATCTCATTCTCAAAATCATAGTCTCTTCGTTATTTTCGTTTTCCTTCTCGTTTTCCGAACTTTCACCATTTTGACCGAACTCATTGTCGTTTTCCTTTGGCTCAGCATTCTGAATCGTGTTGTCATTCTCTCGGTTACTATCTTGTTCAACATTTCTCTGGTCGATACCTTGCGGCTCCACGTTTTCTTCATCTCTGACCTCTATGAGATTGAGTAGAGATTCGTCCGAAGTCTGCCTACATTGTCCCTCAACGTTTGGGCACTAATTTGATTATCACCGTAGATATCATCCCACGCTTCCTTCATTTTTTTCATAAATCCTCTTCTTTTCTTTCTTTCTTTTTTCGCGTTCTTCTATTCTCAATAGATTTATCTTCATCTCATTTGTCCATTTTCTGCTGACGTTCGGTACATTCAATTGTACTAATCTCCTTCCACTTTCTTCAGAAGCACCATTCTTTGGCATTTCTTTTTAAAATCTAGTTGCATTATCACGGAGATTTTGTTTCGAAACACGACTTTTGTCAGGGAATGTTTCGTCCCATCTTCTTTTCAGTCTCATCAAAAATCCAGTACCTCTAGTTCTCTCTTCATCTGCGACTCGGGCTAACCACTTCTTCTCATCATCAGTATATGCTGACAAGTGGTGTCTTGTTTGGGCCTCTCCATTTGGGACCGCTCTGTTTCCAGCCACGTTTTCTCCCTGGAGTGCTCCTTCTTCGGTGTTATTAATCTTATTTGGTTGAAATTGATTTTGATCTAAATCTCCCATGAAACGTTTTTAAAATAAGCACGGGTCACAAGTCGATCTAGAGTTGCACGGCTCTTTAGACAAGGCAATTGGTTTTGGCAGTGTCGCCACTTCTACCATGTTCCGCAATGGGTGACCTCATAATGCAGCGGCACATTCACCCATATCCGCACGGTACCTTCGGGTTGCGAGTATAATTGATCGCGTAACCTCCACTAGATGATTTGCCACTCAAGGATAAAGAGTATCATCTACCCACACAATTGCTCGTGTAGTTTCCACTAGACGGACTGTCTTCCGAGACTAAAGAGCTCCCTTTGCCCTGGTTTTGAAATCAGAGATTTTCCTTCTCCTAGAACAACTACTGGCAACGTTAACGAGCTTGTTCTACCCGAAGCACTGGTTATTTAAAGGCGCCACATACTCGCCTTTCGCCCCTTCTCCTGTTAGTTTCAAACGGTTCTTTCACGTGAAGGCCAGGACTTGGACGTGAACTGCCAGAGGCTGTATTGTACGCTTGCTATTGAGATATTTTGTAGGTATCGGACGCTCAACTTCCTCAACCATCTCGGCATTAGCAGTCCTTCAGAGCCATAGCTTGCGTTAACATCACTACCTGCACTCAACAATAAGAACTAGGTAGCATAATTCATCTACTACTTCATATCCCTCATTCTCTAGGTTAACTTTCTTTAATGCTTGGGGTTTTTTACAAAGCTACAATAATTGAGCTAACTTCGATATCATATTGATATATTCCAAAGGTGGGACATATAAATGTTAATACTGCACCTTGGCCTTTTCCACCAACCATGACTTCCTTTTATATCAACTCATAAACCTCTGTTTTCCATAACAGTTTTCCAAGCACATCTTACAATGAAATCCTCTTAGGTTCCTGAGATCATTACAAGGTCATCATCTGTGCTACTTCAAGTTCCGCAAAAGTAAAATAAAGACTGTTGTTCTTTCCCAGATACATTTCTCCCAACTCTTGTGCTAAAAATCTATTATTATTATACAGTTTTCTTTGGATTTGCTAATTAAAATCAAGCACCGAGTCGCTACCAGCGACCTTGGGTGATTGAAGTTTGAGGTAATACATTTCAACAAAAATATCTACATTGAACAAAAGGCAATTGACGAACAGTATATGAGACAGTTACAAATTATACAAACCCTATGACTAACAATAACAAAACAAATGTATATAAAGTTTGGACTATATAAAAACGTTTTATTTTACATTAATTGGAATATTACGAATATCAAGGAGACGAGAATATAGATGGAATATTACTAACAGTAAGAGGACAGAATTACAATTTTACATATGACATAAAACGACTAAAGTGTTAAAAGGGAAATGATTTAGATCGACAGGGCTCTTCTAAGAACATGCGCTGTGCTGTTCAATACAATTTTTTGGACTTCTTCTAGTTTTGGGTTTCCAGGTATTTGTTGCAGAAATTTATCAGTACCTTTCTTTATTAGGCCAAGTGCTCCTATAACTACAGGCAAAGTTTTGGTTTTGAGGTGCCACATCTTTTCTACTTCTATTTCCAGGTCTTTATACTTCGAGAGCTTTTCGAATACTTTCGCTGAGACGTTTTTATCTGAAGGGACACTCATGTCAATAAACAGACAGGTGTTGTTCGTTTTGTCTTTGATGACGATATCCGGTCGATTTGCCTGTATGGTACGATCTGTGTGAATTGGGAAGTCCCACATAATCGTAACATTTTTACCTTCAGTAACTGCTTCTGGATGGTGTTCATACCAGTTAGCTTCCGTTTCAATACAGAAGTGCTTACAAATCCTCCAATGCAGATATTGGCCTACTCTGTCGTGGCGATTTTTGTACTCATTCGGCGTTAATATTGAGCAACCTGACACAAGGTGATCAATTGTCTCAACCTTATCTTCACAAAACCTGCATTTTGGGTCAGCGCCATTATGCAAGATGCAAGCCTGATAATTTCTGGTGAATAAACTTTGATCTTGGGCTGCAAGAATAAATCCCTCTGTTTCCCCTTTAAGTCCGGAGCTTCTCAGCCACTGATGGGTTGCGATTTCATCTACATCAGCTTGTTTGCTTCGAGCTGCGAATTGTCCGTGGAGAGGTTTTTCATGCCACCTAGATTGGAGTTTATCTTGTCCAATTTTCTTAGCTTTTTGCTTTCTACGCTTTGCGGCTATTGTTGGTGATACATGTTCGATGTTTTCGTTTTCGATACCTAATTCGTGCGAAAATTTAGCTGATTCTTTCACTACAGAGTGTAATCTTTTAGAGTTTTCGTGTACTCTAACTAATCGAAGCATCCAATCATTGCTTAGATCTAGATACTGCAAGAGACCAACTGTCGATGTTTTATACGATAATTCCAACTGAATCATCCCCCTACCTCCTTTAATTCTGGGGACGTACAGGCGGTCTACGTCTGACTTCGGGTGATACATTCTATTGGATGTCAATTGTTTTCTAATTTTGGTGTCAATATTTTTTAGCTCAGTCAGGTTCCAATCTATCACATTAAAACTATAAGCAACAACAGGTATCGCAAGAGTGTTGATTGCTGTTAATTTGTTTTTAGAGTTTAATTCGGTTTTCAGGATTGATCTTACTCTGCGGATGCATTCTTTTCGTATTTTCTCCTTCATTTTCGAGTGTTGTACACCATCGCCTTCATTTACTCCTAGGTATTTATAAGTTCCTTCTTGATCTAATTGTTTTATTACGGTTTCATCATCTAACTCTATATTTTCAGACGTAATTAGTTTTCCTCGCTTAAAAGTTGCCTTGGCACACTTATCTAGACCAAACTCCATACCTATGTCATCGCTGAACGATTTTACGGTTTTCAACAACCCTTCCAGTTCACCATCATTATGAGCGTAAAGTTTTAAGTCATCCATATAAAACAGATGATTGATAATCTTGTCCATGATCTTATATCCATATCCTGTATTATTAAGAAGTTGCGAGAGTGGGATAAGTGCAATACAAAATAAAAGTGGGGAAAGAGAGTCACCTTGGAAGATTCCACATTGGATTTGCATACCGTTTGAAATAAGAGTACCATTCGTGTGATGTAGAGTAAGATTTGTTTCCCATAATGACATGCTGATTCGAAGAAAATTTATTAATACAGGAGAGATTTTAAACATTTCTAAAGATTTTAAGATCCAAGAGTGCGGGACGCTGTCAAAGGCCTTTTTATAATCTATCCAGGCAGTACTTAAATTTTTGTGTTTAGTGTGAGCATTTTCCAGAATCATTTTGTTTATGAGCAGTTGATCCTTACATCCATATGATCCTCTGCGACACCCTTTCTGCTCCTTGGGGAAAATATTTTGTTCTTCCATGTGAACGTAGGTTCTTTCAGTTAAGATTGAGGTAAGTAATTTATAGGAAGTTGATAAACATGTAATGGGTCTGTAGTTTTTAGGCTTTGCTGTTTCATTTGTTTTGGCTAGAAGATAGGTAATTCCTTGACAGAACCATTTTGGTGTTAAATGAGGTTCTATCATAATTGAATTAAAATTAGATGCTAATTTGGCATGCGCGGAAGAGAGAGTATTAAGCCAAAAATTTGGAATCTGGTCAATGCCAGGTGATTTCCATTTATGAGACTTTTTTAACGCGCTTTGGATTTCTTCAATAGTAATATTTTCCCATTCTTGTTTGGGGATATCCCTGGTGCTTTTTTCAAGGTCACGTACCCATTCTGCGTTTTCATTAAATTGTTTCTCTTTTCCCCAAATGTTGTTCCAAAATTCCTTTACCTGTTCGTCAGATGGTATGGCTTCTACAGAAATAGATTCTTTTCCAACTTCACGGTAAAACTTCTTTGCGTCAGTCTCGAAAATTTTATTCTGCCTGAAGAATTTTTGTCGTTTATTGAGTCTACGTAACCTTTGTGCTTTCACCTGGAGTTTTTGTTTTAGCTCTTCTTTAATCGTTGGTATTTGTTCTACAGAGAGTACTTTATATTTTCTGATTACTTTTCTAGCTTTGCCCGATTTTTTCCCATTATCCTTTTGCAGTTCTTCTAGTATAGAAATTTCTCTTCTAAAACCTTCAATCTCTTTCTCTATTTTTACTTGCCACTTTGGTTTACTATGTTTCTTATTCGTTGTCTTTTTTCTTAACTTAATACCACATTTTGCTTGAAGAACTCTTCCTGTTGCATAAATTAATTTGTTTAGTTCACTTAAATCTGGATTTATATCATGACAGAGTTGTTCTAGTGCCTTATTGCCTATACTTAATATACTTTTTAATTTATGGGGATGTCTGATTTTTAACAACGCCTCTCTTTCACTCATGTCAGTATGTTTGACTATCGACAGTTCTTCAATGATATCCATTTTCATACTAAAAATTTCCTCTTCGTCAACGACAACCTCGTTCTCCGCTACCTCATCAACATTATTTTCAACCCTTGCATCAGCATTATTCGACATTACAAGTTCTTGTTCATCTAAATTTCCTTCAACTTCGTCATTTTCCACCTGTAATTCTCTAGTATCATTTTTTACCCTGTCTTTAATTATTGAGATTTCTATATCGGTCAATTTTTTGCTACCAACGATATATCTTCTAACATTAGCTAGCTTGTTTGGATCAAGCATTTCCATTTTTTCACTATTACTATTCCTTACACACCACGTAGTATATGTATTATCAGTAATATTCGTTTCTGGCTTTTCGAGTGCATAGTAAAAGCAATACATCACCTCAGCATACTCTTCCCTTGTCCATTTGAGTCTAGGTTTCTTTTTATTGTCAATACTAGCTTGTTGAACCACAGGGCCAGGGATGGGAGGTGTCCCGTTCTGGTGACCTGGTGGATTTTGACTAGTGGGAGAGGTAGACCTAGTAGCAGACTTTTCGAAATCCTCAGCCTGGTCACTCACTGAGGCACGCGCCCCTTGTTGATCCGCGCGACGGGCGATGCGGCATGATTTATTTTTGCTTCTAGTTTTCATTTGATAAAAGAGCTGGATATTCCGCGCCAGTAGCAACCTGGTATTTCTAGTCCACGTGGATAAAGGGACAGACTTAACTCCGCCGGACATCAACCCGGTATTTCAAGGTCTCAGAGTAGGCTAACAGGTGCTACACCTTGCCCAAGGGTGACCTGGAGGTAGTTGTGGCAAAGGGTAACCTCATTCGCCCACGTCGAAACTCCACAACCGGATGCATTTTAATGTCATACCCAGGACGTTTATTATTATTATTATTATTATTATTATTATTATTATTATTATTATTATTACTATTATTATTATTGTTGAGTGGCGGAGCAATACGAGCCCACAAAGTACTCAGGGGTAGAAACCTCAGCAAACCCATCCAACTCCCAACCCGATAAGGGTAAGCTGGGTGCATGCTTCACACCTAAGCGTGTATGATAAATTGATGGTAATAAAAATACAACACACGGCCTTGCAGGTGGGACCTGTTTGGGTTTCCCAGCTCAGGTGACTCATTTTGCTTAAAACGGTCTCAGTAGCGATGGTTCACCCAAGACCCCAGGACTAAGTACCAAGTGCCAACTCGGTACTCAGGCCTTCAGAACTTGAGATCCACGCTCACGACACCTAGATATAATGTTACCCCCACTACTGCCGCCCGTTAAACAGAAATGCGTGATTGTCAGTCCTTTCGGGACAAGCGCAACTGCTTAAGGTCAGGCAACTGACTGGTAAGTCTGCGGTTTGAGCAGGAAGTTATTAGTATTTTTTGTTTTGAATTTACTTTGTTTGAATAAGATCAGTGCCAAGTAGCATCCTGGGACCTCAAGAAGCAACAGAAAGAACAAGGGGCCATCCAATTATTCTGAAAAGCGAACAAAAGCGAACAAAAGCGAACTGAAGGTAGTGTGGTTCACAAAGTGAGAATGTTCACATTAAAAAACTTTTTTGCTTACAGTTTTCACAAAGTAGTGACAGCGAAAGATAGGTGTGCAGGTGTAATTATTCTTATCTGTTTTTACACATTTATTGTTTGTTTATATGGAATTACTTTCATTTGAATCGAGCTTGTATCTAATTATAATTGCTTTCATTTCTCACAATAGCCTTGCGTCAACTTTTTACTTTTCTAATTTAAGCACGTGCGCTTCTATAAAAGAAGAATCAATGACATAATTTTGAAGTTATTTATCGAAATGGCAACCACCAGTGACGGTCAAAAAAAGTAAAACGTGCATTTGCAAGGAGGGCGAGGGGTACTTGCCTGCGAACAGGTGCAAGCAAGGGAGGGTGGTCAAAAAATGGTCAATTTCATGCGAACGTAATAAATGGATGGTCCCCAACGTGGCTACAGTCCACATAGAAAGAAATTTATGCAAGATGTGTGATATACCCATAAGTACGATCTTCTGTATTTTAGAAACAGATATATTTCCAGGAATTTGGTCAAAATAATACTGTGCATTTCTATACCATTCCAAGAGCTCCTACTACAACAGGAAATGTAGTGGTTTTTAGATGCCACATCTTTGTTATTATTTCTGTTTCAAGATCCTTATTATTACTAAGTTTCTCAAATATCTTAATTGATGTGTTACTGTCAGCAGGAATGCTCATATCTATGAGAAAGTAAGTCTTATCTTGATGGTTCTGAATGACAATACCTGGTCGGTTTGCCTGAATAGTTCTTCTGTCAGTTTGGATACTTAAGTCCGAAAGTATTGTGATAAAATTGTTTTCCGTTACATACAGTGGTTTATGTTTCCAGCAATATTTATCCTGAGGAAGTTTTTAATTTTGGGTAACGGTTATTTCGATGAACAACAGAGACAGTGATGAATTCACGTTGTGCCTGCTGAATGTTGAAGCCAGTGTTTTGAGAGTAGCACTTGCATCCAAACGAGGACCCCTTAAACTGGTGGAAAATAAACGAAACGAGATTTCCGAAGGTTGCCAATTTTGCATTGCAGTTTCTGTGTGCATCTGCGGGATTCGTGCCTTTCTGAGAGTGTTTTCAGTGCCAGGGGAAAAATTGTTAACAAGAAGAGGTAAAACCTTTTCCAGAGAATGTGAAGCAGCCATTTTTAAATAAAAACCTTTAAAATTGATTCTTTTGTAAATTGACAGGAAAGGTATCTATATACATGCGCACAATTTGTGCGAAACAGCAATAACTACGTAATAATTGTAAGTAATAACCACTCCTGAAACAGCAGAATGCAATATTTTCGACAAATTAAAGTTTGCCAGAATAGGTATTAATGGTTACCTGGGGGCTGATAAGTAAAAGATCATAACTTTTGGGAATGCAGTTTGATGAAAAGACATCTAAAAAGGCCCAGAATATAGTTCAGCCTTAAAATAGTAATGCAGCTTTGTTTTACAGTGTTTAAAATTAATTGTTCCTTTACGACTGCTATGCGTTGTTTATGTCCGACACGCCCATCCTATCTACATTCTTTGACTAATTGATTAATCGAAAAACTCTTGTCCGACTGTTCAAAAGGCGTTGTATACTATGGTAACCCTAGCCACAACTCATGGCCTTCCATGGCTGGGCTAAGATCCCATCCCTTCCTGAAGAGTAAGATGCTGCATTTCACGCTGTTGGAGACGCACACTATCAACTTAAAAGCTTGCCACCAACGAATATAGTTCAAATCTACATATCTTCTGAAACATATATAATATGAAAACTCGCAAAACCAAGTTTCCAGTTTAAGCAAGGTTGGAAGGTACTCTCCTGAAAGATCTTAATTTCAAATAAATCGGCGACAAAATTGCCTTTCGGAATAAAAGTAATAACCTTACAGTTTCCACCCTTGTGGAGCAAACAGAAATTCTTAAGAATCCCAGTGATGACCAGAAGTTAGAATATTTTAATGGTACACCCTGTAGTCACAAAGTTACGCGTGTCCAGAAGATCAGTGATAAATGAAATAATCATGCTAGTTCGTCTTCTTTTGGTTAATTCAGCAACAAGTGCAACTGGAGAGAGATTACATCTTTCCGTTCGCCCGGCAAGATATAATAAGACCTAAAATATATATAGGACCTAAAACTTATTAACACTTCCAACAATATTGCTGCGTTCTATACGCAGCAGTCCTACACAGATCGAACTGATCTCAAGAAAATAGCCTATGCATTTGTAACAACATGAACCGTCTGCGTAATTTCGGAAAGCTTACGAAGGATAACAATTATCACATTTCACTGATCTTAGAAGTTTACGTACTGTCGTTATTTGATAATTTCTGAGCCCTTCGGAAGTTATTTACTTTTTTGATGGTTAAAAACCATACCACTGAGTGTTAGAATGAGTGAAACTGTAATAATACGTACAGAAAAGTCTGGACAAGCTACATTTCGTCGACTAGATCAAGACTGAAGAGTAAAAGCAAGACTTGTCCCCATCAGGTCTTAAACACGTTTCTGAACTCGATGAAGACATGATGGCAGAAAACGGAGCACCTGGAAAGATGTGGGAACAGTTCTCCGTGCACTGGACGAATGGTAGTAACTGTATAAAATTATCAGGATTTACCTCTCCTGTCGCATGTATTGCAGTAGGAGAGGTATTATTTCGCTGCAAGGTAAATAATGAACTCTTGTGCCATTAACCAGCTATTTAAGCCGTCTGGTTTTCTTGCTGTTAGGAATCCTAATTCGTGCTCAAAAATGTTCGTTTACTCAGAAAACACACCAAACTAATCTGGATATGATGTTTAACGCAAGGGCAAACTTAGGTGTGATTGGTGGTGCTAGCCCAGCTAGAACTGTCAATTCGGAGACCGATTTAGTTACTAATGAATAAAAAAAATTGGTAATAAAGGGAAGGGCATTAGAATTAAGTATTCAATGGTTTGGAAAGCCTCAATTGCTTCAGTCCGTCTAAGTAAGTTAGGGGTAGAAAACAAAACAAATGCCTTCAACACCACGTGAAATGTGTACAGGATCATAATAGCAAGGCATAGGTTTCAACAAGCGAAAAACATCTGGATCGTTCATACATACGGGTGCGACCACATAACAAGTGAGCCACTGCTATTCACTATTCAGGAAAAATATTACGCATATAACAAGGACGAAAAGAAGTAACTGACTAACAATATATGTAAGGTAATATCAATTCACACAAAAGTGTTTTTTGGAAGTAAAATCAAAGTAAATATGCCGGCACAGGGTGCAACCCAGATATACTAAAAACGCAACGGATGTGTGCTGACTAAGATGAGGAGTTAACAGGGGCAAGGAAATGGAGTTACATGGTCTATGACATTCTCAAGAAGATTATCTCGATGAAAGAAGTAGACACGCACAAATATTAATTACGTATAACAACCAAGTGAAATATGTATGATTAGGAGTATGTGTTCAACTATCATATACCTTCGCTCTTTTATTACATATCAACAATACAAAGGTAATTCATTGTGCAGGCAAATAAAATGACGATGAAAAAAAGACCTAGATAAATTAAGAATAAAATAGATAACAGTTACAAGGAATGCTAACTTTCCACGTAACCTGACCATTCCTGTGGAGGCGCTATATAAACAAGGCAATTTTTTCTATAAAAAGTCACAACACCACGATATGCCATTCGTGGAACGCCTGATTTTAGGTCATGCATAAGCCCTAATTGTCGAGCCATATGGTCAAACTCCATATTGGAGTTGTAAGTGACACGTAACGAGCCTTCCTTAATACCACTGGCCAAAACAACTCCCAACTCTACTTCTGGGCTACTGTACACTTTTTTATTAAATTCTTTATCATAGTTTGGTTTGATGAGGTAAGTTAGGTCTTTGCTTTGAAATGGATATGGTACTTTATTGAGATAAATGTATTTCAAATACTGATCAAAAAACTGTCCCATACTAACTCCAATTCTTCCAAATGTTTTAGTCCTTGAAATTTCTGGTGCGATACAGGATCGACCCTTTCTCTGGCTTGGCTGCCTTATCCAGTCATCCCAAAAGCCCATGGGCCATTTTGAACTAAATTCTTCCCAAACACTTTTCTTTAGCATCCATCCAAGCCCTTAAAAGAAAAGACGGAAAGAATTTTTTAAAACACATACTGTTTACTGTTACCAAAAAAGAAGTCCTTGGCTATGACTGTTCGTTCCACTTGAAAACCCCAGTTTGTGATGGTAACGAAGGTCTACATACGTTCTGACGTTTAAACTTCAAAACGAATAAAAATTACAGCATTCTGTTTGTTGACGTTGCTTCTTTCTGAAGTTTGTATGTCGTCATGACATGAACTTAATGGGTGCAAAATGCAGTGGGAATGCTATGCTATTGGTCTATAGCTGAAGCCATTCTGGGGTGAGAGAGGTATAACACTTCAAAACAAGATTTCAGCAAAATGGAGGTAAATTATATTTTCAAAAAACGTGTCAGAAAGAAATGACTACGACGAAATCTACCTCATGGGTCACACTGAAGCTGTGGGTAAGGGTTGAGAAAAGGGTTGGGCAAAGGAAACTATCTGAAGGGGGAGTTAAAAATGGAGGCAATCTCTTGTTTTAAAGGTCACAAAGAATAATATGATGAGAGCACCAAACTTCAAATATTCTGTACGTAACTAAAGAAGGCTTATGAAAGAGTATCTAGGTATGTTAAATTTTCTACTCTTGAAAAAGAAAGCAATTCATGTGTCTTGTATTGCATAAGGTCAGGGTTTGTATGAACGAATCATTTGTAAAATGGGCTGTTTCCAAGGGTAACGAAAATTAGACTAGTAAGAAAAAGTACGACGATAATTCCCTGACAATAAATGGGTCAAAGGCCAAATATTCCCTGACTCAACAATGAGACAGGCACATATAGATGAGGTCAAATGACAGTGAATGTACACTGTCAAAGCAAAAGTAAAGTATCTTGGATCTGTGTTTTTCTTCAAAAGAAACTGGATGACGGTCAGGTGCCATCTGGTGCAACTGGCAATCCCTGCCAGATGAGGATGCTCCGACGGAGTCTCCATTCGCGTCATTGTTGCTTACCAATTGAGTGTGTTGAGTCATGATTTTCTAGGGAATGGTACAGCAGTTGTTTCCCCTTGCCTTCTGCCAGTTTGTGTACGGTATCTCCGCTAGCCTTTGCCTAAATAGGCTGACCCACAAGGCAGTGGGGCATATGTAAACCCATAGCAGGTGCTACCCGTCCAGGTCAGTGAGGACCTGGGAGCAGTGGGGATTAAGGGGCAGCTCCACATTCCCCAAAACCTTTGCCTTCCAGGCAATGGCCTCGCCACTGGATGCAGTTTAGCGTCAAACCTAGGACGGAGTCAGGTTATACCATTTCAAAAAAGAACAGGTAGTTAGGTGTAACCTAACTACTATTTTCTCATTAAATTCAATTAGTTATGTATTTTCCATTCAAACAAATTCTCCTGTAGGATTTATTTTTATGAAAATATTGTTTCCTTATAAATGTCTGTATCACACAACAACCTTAGTCACATCTGTTACCGCACTGAGGGTGCTTTCATAGTGAAAAACATTTTCAAATATACTCTTAGCTTTTTGGGTTTTTGATTATACTTATCTAACTTAGCCATGGGGGAACCATTCTACACATGTCATAGTTGTGTACCACATGGAAGCTTAGTCATAAATGTAAGTATTCCCAAAACTAAACACGCAACATGTAAAAAAATGAGGCATTTTGGTACATTCTGTCAATTAAAACCAGCAGTCGCAGCAAAGCTATGTTTCTTGTAGTATTCAGCAGTCAAGAAAAGCTAACTGCAATGTATGAGGCAAGATTAGTCAACTTCAAGAGAATGATAGCTTAGACAAATCTTTGGTTGATGATGGGGAAAAATTGCATATTTCTTTGGTATAAACCATTTCTTTTCAAAAGATGCATACACATTAATGCCATTGTTCAACAGTATTGTCGGTATGCTAATATACTCAGGCTCTACATAAAATATCTCTGTGATTGACCATATACTCAGCTTCCTTTGATACATAAGCAAAATTATGTCATTTTATAAACTCCTATCTGTTCACTTTCCCTTAACTTCATATTTCGTGTACATTTCATGAACTGTGAAACCAGCACCAACAAAGCATAAAAACTGGAATGAAAGATTGTATTAATGTCAACTGGTAGGGTACAGGTAAAAAATTCCATAACATTATGTTGAAAAAGAAATGGATATGAAGTTACTAACCTGGGAAGAAGTCTGTTCTGTACAATACACTGTTGTCCTTAACATAGCCCTCTTTTCCATTGTCATTCCAGGCTGAGATACAAAACAGTGATGGATCCTTATCTAACAGGGGTCTTGTTGCAAGAAAGTACTCAAAGAAATCTGGTGCTAAACAGGAAGAGAATTGCAGTATTGCTACTTAATAAAAAATGAAATGCTATGAGTCTTATTAAATGTAGCAGTAATTTCAAAAGGTATACAGTGGAGTCAATCTAAATGCTCTATTAAAATGAACATAACGTTTTTCCTTGCATACCCTCTTTTTTGTCTCTTTCTTTATATAATATGTATAACAAAACTTCCTTGAAACTTGTTGTATTGGAGTTCCACTGAATATTCATCTGGTAAGCTTATTCAATGTTGCCCAACTTTGGTATGAATATATATATATATATATATATATATAAGGAAATGTACATTTCCTGACAAGTGAGTAAAATCACGAAACAGGCTTGTCGAAATGGATAGTGTAGTTTTTTTATTCTTTCCAACTTATTATATCTTTTATTACGCTCTGCATTTATGTATCGAGCACTCTAATACGGTTAACCGAATCGAATGTACCATATATATATATATATATATATATATATATATATATATTAGTGTGTGCATATCCAGCAAAGTCCCACATTAACATCTCAATAACCTTTGATGAGGGTCTTTCTTGGAGTGCAAACAATCAGAAGTTTCAATCTCCACTGAAAGACAATGGGGTAGGTAAATATGTCTGATGATAAATAAAAATAAATAAATAAATAAACTAATTTATATCTCCTATGTCATCATCTGATACATTTTAAAGGTGTCTGAAGTTTAATGCTGACTATTGATGAGCATATACCTTAGGTCGTTTCTTGTTCTGATGTTAGTATTTTTGTATATTTGTATTCATAAAATGGACTGACTGAAGCCCCCAAACACATTAAATGTGTATAGCACAACTAATTTTCTTGAGTTATGGAATGTTTGGAAGGCCAGCCTCTAAAATTTTTCTTTGAACTTTTGAATGTTCTGGAAAAACTGACTTGAAAAAAATCATGTATGTTACTTCAATGTACTGGAACATCAGTAAAGGCATTATACAAAACTTTTAGATGTCCAAGAAGACAACCTCAATTTGTAATGCCTGGATGCTGATTAGCCAGAATAGCCTTCATTTCAAGCTGTTCTTCTGTACCATGAAAGAAATTGATCTTGTCATTCATGTGATTTTGAATCTGGATCATTATCGATTTGGAGAATTTTTGGTAATTTATGCTGCCCCCAGTGGTAAGTGAAGGTTTATTATCTCTGGTTTCTTTCCAAAGTGATCTGCCTTGCTTGTGGGTTGCTGGTGCTTTTCCATGTCATCTTTGCTGGTATGTATAGGTTGCACCCAAGAGTAATCCTGGGAAACCTTGTGTGGTAGAATAACAACTGATGGCTCTATCTCACCAATGAGAAGCAAACCAGGAAATATGCATCTTCAATGCCCCTGTAGTTGGATACAACCTACTCACTTGGTCACAGATACATACTAGGGATGGGGGGAGGTTTGTTTCCCATTTCATGAGGCCAGATCAAACTTACACAACAACAACAACAACAAAACTTTTACCTCCAATGAAGGGGATGAAATAAAGTATTCTGTTATTATAGTTAAATTTGACAAATACTTAAACCAAGGAAAAACTTAATTAGATTTATGTTCCTCCCTATCTAGGAAATTTGAGAGGAAAACTGAGGTGAAAAATGTGATGTGTGCTACACTTAAATATGCTAAATGAGAAAACTTTTCTGACTTCTTTGTTCCTTAGACTTTGAGATAAAAAAATCCAAGGTCATTTAATAAAGCAATGTTTTATTACTTTAAAAAAGTTCTCATTAAATGTTGTACTAGCAAAGTATCTAAACACCAAACACAATTGATGAACAAACAAGAAAAAAGTTCAAGTTCTACAGCCACCACCACCACCACACCCACACACTTCCTCTGATGACAACATTAGGAAACCACATTTGAGTCCCCTTGCTCTATAGAGAAAAGTGAAAAATAAATGCAAACCTTGTGCTGGTTCCCATCCTTGAGGCTCTTGTCCAGCCTTGTCAAGTACCAGCATAATGCCAATTCTCAAAATGCTGCAAGAAGTTAACAACGGGGAGCACATGCACAGTCAAACAAGACTCCGTGTTCTCTTCCAACTTAGATGATGGGTTCTTCTACACATTCATCAAACTCAACTTTTTACACTCAAACTGCTTACCAGAAAATGACAAAAAATGCTGACAACAAACCTACTGACAAAATGTATGATCCTGATGATGTCACTGAGCCATTGGTGAGCCAATGGGAGATCAATCTCAATGCTGTTATATTAATTAATTATTAGTTAATACTGGGTAAATGTGCAGCATACAAAAGTCTAGAGTAACCCAAGAGAAAACTATGTAAACTTTGGCTACTAAAAATCAACTCACTGATTTACAAATTTTACAGATATTTTCAGTATGAAGGTTATTTCACAATACTTCTGTTGGTGAAGCAGCTAATCATCAGATCACAGAGCGGAACCTTATCTGTTGTTTTTGCTTGTGAAAAGTCCCATGAACATGTTTATGAGCAACACTTCAATGTTAATAATGATCATCAGCCATTTAAGTAAATATTCAATAAACAATTATCTAATACTCTAACTTAAAACCTAGGATTCTTCCTTTGACTTCAGTGCTATAATTTCACTATGAACTACAAACAAGGAAAATATTCATTTGGCACCATTACACTCAGCTGAGCTATACATCTTGATGATAAATCTGAAATATCTGATAAAGAATAATCTATTTTTGTTTACTCTGCAGTCCCCAACATTTTAATAAGTGACATACACTTCATCCAGTTGCAACAAAAAATGTTAATGATGATGTATTGACCACATTAGCTTAAGACCTCCAAGTTGGCTCACCTGATCATTCCCAGGAAGATCCATCCACCCAACCATTTTATACCTTTCCAGACAAAATGTCTGTCAACAACCAGCTTTTTCTCAAAGGTAGCTGCATCACTGTCTCCATTTGCATGAGAAAAAAAATGGTTTTCTTTCTTCATAAAGGTTATCTCTGCATCATAAAAATGAAATTGAAAGTTCATTCTCATCTGCATTTGCCAGACATGGCAGCACAACTTGAAGGTACCATCACTTGGAGCCATTATCAACAGTTATGCTACTAGAAACTAAGTAAAGCAATGATTCAACACAACATACCATTATAAAATTGATACTGACCTATTCTATGTATGATGAATGAAAGGCTACATCTGGAAGTACATATGCACTGTCAGGCTGGTTTTAAATTTTGCAGGGTGTCAATCAAGGCTGCACCCTTTCAACCCACCTTTTCAGTCTATCCTCTGAAAACATAATTTCTCACGTTTTCCCACTGTTTCCTGTTCAGGTAGTTGCTTGCTTCTGATCAATCTTGGACCTGAGTGCTGTGCACCATGTGGGCTTGTCCTGGATCTCATCTGTCTCCAAGCTCCAAACTTTCAGATCCTTCCTGATGATATCTTTCCATCTATGTTTTGGGTGCCCACTACTCCTACTTCCTGTCACTTTCATCTCATAGACCTGCCTGATATCCTCATCCATGTCTCTCCTGCAGATATGTCCATACTATTCCAATCTCCTCTTTCTCATGATATCTGCTATAGGTGTTACTCCTGCCTCCTTCCTAATGTCCTCATTTCTTCTTTGTTCTTCAAGACTGACTCCTAAGCAATATCTCAGCATTTGCATTTCACACACACATGATTTTATTGACCAGACTATTGGTAATTGGCCAGGTCTAATTGCCATACAACAGCACCGGGAAAATGATCATCTTGTAAACTAATACCTTTAACTTCTTGGGGACCTTTCTTTTACACAGCACTCTCGTCAGCTCTCTCCATTCATTCCAAACCTTGCCTATCCTCAGCTCAACTTCAGTCTAATACCCATTGTCCTGATAGATGTTTTTTCCCAGGTATTTGAAGGATTTACATTGTGGTAAATTTACTTGTTCTTCAGATCCATACTATTTTAACCAGATGTTGACATTCTTTCCTGACAGTGATAGATATTCTGTTTTCACTCTGCTGGCCTTGATATTAAACTCCTCTAATCTGCTCCTCCATTCTTCCAATTTCATCTCTAGATCCTTGGCCCACTCTTTACACAAGACAAAGTCATTCGCAAACAGCATGGACCAGGGAGTTCTGTCACTTTAATCTTCTGCAAGCACATCCATTATTATGATAAAAAAAAAATGGACTCAAAGCTGATCTTTGATGTAGACCAGTCTGTGCTTATCCCATGTGTTGTCCCTGCTGTTGAGATGATCTGGGTTGTGCAGTTCTTGCACTTTTCTTTTATTATGTCAATGCACCTGGCACTTCTGTACACAATACCATATTAATTCTCTTGGGATTGTCATACACTTTCTCCAAATCTAAAAATACCATGTACAACTCCTTGCCCAACTTCCTGTACTTCTCCTGTAGCATCCTAAGGCAAAAAATAAGTTGTTCGGTAGATTTCCCTTTCTGGAAGTCATACTGATTTCAACTGATCTTGACTATGTCTCTTGGACATGCCTCAATTACCCTCTCGAATAATTGTAATTACCACAACCTAGAAAATCACTCTATTGCTTGTACAGTGGCACAGTGTTACTTTTTCTCCATATAGATGGGACTCCTTGCTTTATGATGTCTTGGAAGCATACTGTAAATACCATGAGGAATACTATTTAAGGTTTTGATGAAAAACTCAACATTGGAGGAAAGAATCAAACCTGAAATGTGCAGATGATATGGTTCTCAGAGCCAGCTCCCTGAAAAAAGTGCAAGATCTTACTGACAGGATGTGAACTGAAAGTAAAGTAACCTGACTCTACTTGAATGCAAAGTAAAATGAAACGTGATGAAAATTAGAAGGAAAGCAATAAACTTGTCTTGATCAATGAGGCAGTTGAGAATATGAAGAAATTCACTGTCTTCACTGTCAATGAAGTACAGAATAGCCAAAAATGCCACAGTTGTCCTTACGAAGATTTTTCGAAGGCAAATCATCTCTTTAATCACAGAAGATTGCTTAAATTTCTTGTTTTCTCAATTACTTCTGACAGCTCAGAATGTCGGGTGACCAAAAAGTCAGACAGGAAGAGGATTGTGAGTTTTGAACTTTGGTTTTACTGCCATGTTCTACAGATCAACTGGGCAATCAAAATAACTAATGGAGAAGTTCTGTAGAGATTCAGGTGCTCCAAAAATTGCTTGATGTAGGAACTGACAGAACTTTGCTGACAGGTATGGTATATGGTCCTTGTGGACCCATATTTAATGCTATTGGCTCTCCAATGACCACCGCCTTTTGCAGCTAAACAAAGTTGTATTTTTGAGCTTAACTTTTCTTCCCCATCTTTTCAAACACTGAATATAAAAAATTTGTTGCTGCCTCACCTTTTCCCAAAGAGCTTTTTCAGTTGCCACTGCTCTCTCAATATCAAAATTTACACATCAGATCAAAAATCAAAATGAATTGTTTTGTTGAGACTAACTTTTCTAGGTGCATTCATGTCATATTATCATAACAAATATCTTCTTAAGTTCATATTATTCTTGAATCTTTGTCTACTGGTCAATTTGCAGATACACATATAGAACTAATGCTATATTCCGTTTATCTCCAAAACCAATCCTTTGAATCCCTATAAAGTTGAATCAGTTGTAATGTTCAATATCTTAAGAATGAAAGTTAAAACAAACCCAAACCACTGCTGGAAATTGAAACGGAGCCTTTGGTCTTCCAGTGTGTATATCTCTTTAAAATATTTAAAAACTTCTTGTTTGCTACTAACACGTTTGGTATTCTGCAATTGTAAATAAATAAAATTGAAAATAACACAAAAAGCATCCTGCATCCAGAATGCAATATGCTGTATAAAACTGCAACGAAAATATGAAAATGGGTATGCAAGAAAATTTGGTAGGGTAAGGTCTGCAAAATATAAGTACGAATACATTAAACAGCAAAAACACAGGACTCGTACGAAACAATGAGCTTACCAATATCAAGATCATCCTCAACAACAATGACACTATCAATTCCACTAACGGCAAATGCTTGTGTGAGAGCCCATTTATAATGTCTAGAAATTTTATAATACCCCATAAATTGGCTCAAATTCGGTGGGACGTTTTCGACATCCCCAAGAATTGGATGCTTCAAGTGTTTTATTTTTTTACCATATGATTGTATAACTTTTGATGTTGGCTCATCACCACAATCTTGACTTACAAATATTGGAACATCAATATTTTCTGGCTTTAATTCGAGTAACTGGTCTAAGCAACGGCCAACGCTAGGCCTGTTACACGCTATTACAAGCACAGCAGTTTTCGATTTGTATCCAGGTGTCGTCTGAATGGCAGCTTTCTGAGGGTGTTGTTCCAGTCCTGACTGCATTGGGCGCTTAAACTTTGAACTCAAGGTGGCCCCAAGTTTACCAGTGGCAAGGCTTTTCTGCTGTTTGGCAAGTAACATCGTGTTTCCTTTCGTGTAAACGCGATTCGATCCTTCCATTGAGAAAGGTTTAAAGTCATTTATGTTGTTGTCATCGCGAATGAATAATCCAAGACTGCTAGGCTTTTTAGTTCCCTGGGATCCTTTTTGCGGAGCATGACCAAATGAAAAACTAAACCTTGCAAGCAAATACACATTCCCCACGAAGAAAACAACAGCAAGCAAAGACACCGCCAACCATTGCCTTTTCAACGGAAAAAAAAGCATTTTGAGGGGGGTCTAAAGCAAGCTTTCTCGTTTTCTAAAATTAGTCTTGGTATATGAATTCTTGTTAACATTCAGGGCATTTGATTTCCGCGCGAATACACTGCAACCAAAATTAACATGAAGCACAACAGCAGGCTCATCTCACCAGACTTGACTCTGCTCCTTCGTCTGTACTTTCCTACCAAGTAGTTTTCTTCAGTTCTTAGGCAGGGCATCCCTTTGATGCTATCAAGCTTGTGTCTCCATTTATTAAGCTTCTGCTTAATTATATTAAAATTGCAATGTTTGAAATATACACGACCTTTACTCTCCCCTCACAACAACTTTGAGAATCGAGGGAATGTGCCAGCACAGGATGGTCCGCAAGATGTTTGGATCCGATTTGTGCGGAAGGCTGTGGCCTCGTACCAGACTTGCTGGTTGGCAAAGCGAGGCAAAAGGAAAATGAAAGTCAACGTGGACACATTTTCAAACGAACAGAGAAAGCTCATGAATTATTACCTTAACTTACCGGAGTGACGTATCCTCCAGGACGTTGTCGACCAGGTTCCGCCACTCTGGTCGGTAACGAGTCGCGTGCAATAGCTCATGTATGGTTTTTCGTCTTTCGTGTTGCTCTCATCAATCAGCCGGTATACTTTTCTCTTGGTCTTCCTCTAGCTTTGCTTCTGTTGATCATACCAGTTGCCATGATGTTTTCAAGCCCTTCTCTCCTCATAACGTGACCAAAAAATCTAAGCTGTCTCTTCCTGATGTTCCTTATAAGCAATCGCTTCTCTCCTATCATCCTCAGAACCTCATCATTAGATTTGAGATCAGTCCATGGGATTTTCATCATTTTCCGCCAAAACCACATTTCTGTTGCTTCCAGTTTTCTCTGCATTGCTTTTGATATTGTCCAACTTTCCACACCGTATAAAAGGACTGACCACACATGTGACTTCACAAGTGGCTTTCTCGTACTTTCTGTTTGTGAGCACTGCTTTCATGTCTATAAAACTTTGCTTGGCAATGGTTATTCTTTTCAGGATCTCTGTTGTACATCTTCCATCACTCGATACTGTGCTTCCCAAATACTTAAAAGTGTTAACTTGTTCAACTTTCTTGTCCTTGCATTGTAACCTCACTCGTGGCGGATAATTCTTTTTGGTAAATACTAGAACTTTCGTTTTTTTTGCATTTACGTTCAACCCTTTATCCTCGCTGTCTGCTTGCACTTTGTTGAAGATATCCTGTAGCTGTCCTTCTGAGTCTGCTATCAAGACGGTATCATCAGCATATCTTAAATTATTGACATTCTTTCCTCCAATTCGAAGTCCTTCCATCGAACTTATACCTTTCATGATTAAAAGCAAACATAGACATCAAGTTGCTTTTCCAGCATTCTTTCGCTTAGCACCCTGAGGAGGAAAATCGCGTTACTGGTTCCCTTTCCTTGGAGAAATGCACATTGTTCTTCAGAGACTTCAAATTGAATCTTGTTGCGTATACGTCTCAGTATGACTTTTAAAATGACCTTGGTGATCTGACTCATTATACTGAGTGTTCGATGTTTATTGCAGTCTAAGGTTCAATTTCACTTGGCAGTATTACAGCCCCTTTACCTTCATCAATGTCTTCTAGCTCATCATCATGGCTATCATTGTTAAATAACGCGGTTATGTACTCACTCCATCTACATACAACATCATCACTATCCATCACAATCGTTCCGTCTTTTCTCTTTATAGCACCATTGCTTCTGGACTTGCGTTTCTGGGTTAACTGCTTGATCTTATCAAATCTTGAATGCTGGTTAGTTTTGATGAGATATTCTATTTGAGCGCACTGTTCGTCAAACCATTGTTGTTTTCTCTTGTTGCCTTCCTGTTGAANACAGGACTCATTGGTAGAACAGTTTTTAATATGTATATTTTGTAAATATGTATATAGAACTGAAATGATTATCCTGTATAAAGATTATCAATAATAATAATAATAATAATGATGTTTATTGCAGTCTAAGGTTCAATTTCACTTGGCAGTATTACAGCCCCTTTACCTTCATCAATGTCTTCTAGCTCATCATCATGGCTATCATTGTTAAATAACGCGGTTATGTACTCACTCCATCTACATACAACATCATCACTATCCATCACAATCGTTCCATCTTTTCTCTTTATAGCACCATTGCTTCTGGACTTGCGTTTCTGGGTTAACTGCTTGATCTTATCAAATCTTGAATGCTGGTTAGTTTTGATGAGATATTCTATTTGAGCGCACTGTTCGTCAAACCATTGTTGTTTTCTCTTGTTGCCTTCCTGTTGAATCTCTCTATTTTTATCTCTGTACTCGTTCTCATTGACACCTTTCAATAGTCGCCTCTCCTCCATTTTTTGTAGTATGTCTGCTGTCATCCACGATTTCCTCTTTTTGTATGTTGCCTTTGGTAAAACTTTCTTGGCGCTTTCGGTCAGAATACATGACATATCGTCCCACAACACGTCTGGGCTGTCACTGCTGGTATGCTCTTCTAACACCTCAAATCTGTTTCTAACCTCCACAGCATATTTCTGAGTAATATCTGGGTCTCTACCCAAAAGATTAACTTCATATCTTTCCTGGCTTTTAGGCTTAAGTATCTTCTTCAGCTTCAGAGTGATTGATGCTGTGAGTGGTACATGATCACTATTAACGTCAGCTCCTGGGTAAGTACGAGCTTGAGTCACTGAATTCCAGAACTTCTTGTTGATGGTGATAAAATCTATCTGACTCCTAGTGAGATCAACTGGTGACTTCCATGTCCATAGATGTCGCTTTTGGTGACGGAACCACGTATTCATCACTACTAGATCGTTCTCCAGGGACCAGTTAGCTAATCTTTCTCCTCCCTCTTTTCTCTCACCTAATCCCTGTGTTCCTATGATATCTTCATATCTTTCAGAACCGAGTTTTGCGTTAAAGTCGCCCATCACTATGTTCATCTCATGATTTTTACATTGTTTTTTCACATCCTCTGGGGCACTGTAGAACTTGTTTAATTCCTCGTCATCTGCATCTGCTGTTCGTGCGTATACTTGTATCAAGTTGACGTTGATAGGATGTCCTTGCATCTTGATCATGATTACACGGTCTGATTTTGCATAGGACCTACTTAGACGTTTCCTAGCTTTTTCTGAGAGTTGGAAGCCAACACCTCTTTTATGTTTAGTTCCACCTGAGTAGATCATGAATTATTATTCATGAATTATTAATCATGAGCTACAAGAGAAACAAAGTCAGAAAGAGGAATACAAGTATTGTATTGTGAAAGTGAACTTTAGAAGGTAAACTTTAAGAAGAATCTGATTTACAAGTTTTAATATTAAAATCTTGGCAGAGAAAATGGGTTTTTTGTAACGAGGAACCCACGCTGCCTTTAGGGCAAAAGAGGCAATAGTGTAAACCAAATGAGGTGCTGTAATAGACTTGACTTCCATGACAAACTCGGAACCTGGCTTATTGTAGGATTTACTAGTCGTTGTGTGAGTGAGGACAACTAGACTTCAAATAGAATTTCAACCAAGAACGGTTTCTTTTATTGCTTGTGAAATTTCGAAAGGAGAGGAAGATTTCTCCATCAACGTCAAATACTTGACTCGACTGATACCAAATCTGGTACACATGACACAACCCATCCTTAATTTATGGGTTGTGTCATATACTATACAGTTATACTGTACCTTATATTATTCGTGAAGAAATGGACCCTTCTACACTGGAATTAATGTACCATGTTGCTAGTGAAGCCTATCGATTTTTTGTTTAGTTTAAAGAACAGGTGGTTTAGAACTCCAACTGTCATCTGCCAGCCGGGTAGATGAGAATCTGCCTGATTGTCCAGACATCGTTTGACTATCAGACAGAAACGTTTTTGTGAAAAATTAACTTGGCCAACTATTGGTTTGATAATGTTCAATGTAATTCTAGAACATCTTTGATGCAATTATTCCAGGAAGTTTTTTATTGTGATTATTGTACAATATTTTTTTTCATTGTTCACTGTTCTAGACTTTACGCAAGAGCTGAAAGGTAGCCATTTAATTATTTTTGACAAGTCGGAGGTTGGTGAGGTTTCATAGGCAACAGATTGGCAAAGTATGAACTCTTTTCATACAAGAAACGGCCTTTTTTGAGGATTGCTTCTAAAATTTACCATGGAGAAAGAATAAGAAAGAGAAATACCCTTCTTGGATGTCCTAGTAAAGAGGCAAGTAGATTGCAGCATTTTC
Organism: Morbakka virulenta; assembly: GCA_003991215.1. NCBI lineage: Eukaryota > Metazoa > Cnidaria > Cubozoa > Carybdeida > Carukiidae > Morbakka > Morbakka virulenta. Next base: position 1,153,308 of record RDPX01000003.1, read on the forward strand.
GTTACCATCTACAGGAAAAGAACTCACACTGACCAGTACCTCAATAATGCATCACACCACCCAGTCTCAGCTTTCTAACAGTGTCATCATCACTCTTGTTGGAAGAGCAAGAAGAATTATTTGCAATCCACCTGAGCTTAGAAAACAAGAAAGACACCCTCAGAAGGTTCTCTTAGCCAATGGATACCATGCTACGGGTGTTCAGAGAGCCTTACACAGAACCACTGGACCTAATCCTGAAGATAAAGAACCTCTGAAACGTATACGTCTGCCTTACCTGAAAAACATCAGTGAGCACCTAAGACGAACTCCACGATAACACGACATTCAGTGATCCTTCTTCAGTACATTCACCCTAAGGAAGATTCTGTCCGAACCAAAGGACCCAGTCCCACTTGAAGAGAGAAACAACGTTGTGTACAGACTACAATGTAAAAACTGTCTTGTCTTCTACATTGGTGAATCAAAGCGTTCCTTGGATCAAAGGGGAAAAGAACACAAGAGAGTTGTTCGAAAAGGTGACACCAAGAAACATGAAATAGCCGAACAAAGCTGGGCACAAAATAACACCTTTGACTGGGAAAATAAAAGGATTTTAGACAAGAAAATCAACACAGCAACAAGGAAAATAAAAGAAAAAATCCATTCCTTATATCTCAGCAATCACATCAACAAAAAAATCCTACACCGTTCCAGAAATATAACTTCCAACTCTAAAGAAAGAAATACAACAAACAAAATAAACACAACATTGGTATGGCGCCAATCCTCGAAACAACTCGATCCCTGTCGACACGACGGGAGACGTATCCCTCAAAACGTAGCTCAGAAAAAGTTTGTGATTCAAGACCTGATCAAGCTTTTAAATCTATGGCTTCCCCTGAGTCCATCAAGTATAGAATTTTTAAGATGGAGGGCAAAGTTGCGGTCATACTACGAAGTTTGTTATTGATCCTTCATCTATTGCTTGCAAAACGTAAAGATACCGTTTCTGTACTGGAATTAACTTATAAGTTGGACTTCAAAGGTAAAATCTATGATTTATTGGAGACAGAAAGGTTTTGTTTTCAGCTCATTGCTGACTTACAAATCAAATCATAAAACCAAGTGTACCAGAAAAGCCAATTGAGGTTGTATCTACTGTTGTTAATGTTAGAAGATATTCATTCTTGTCGCGGAGATTACACTTTACAAGAAAGAGACAAGGAGCTGATTTAGTAGAAAGGGCTTGATTTTTTCACCTCAAAATTCGTGTTAGAGGAAAAGTATAATGAAATTTGAAAAACTGACATTCTTCCTCTAACAGAATTTTTGTTTGTAATGAAAAGTGAGGTGAAAAGGCACCCGAGTTCAGCATTCCCGGGTACGAATTCGTTACCAAACCCAGAAAAGAAAAAATGTTTTGTGCTGTAAAACTGTATAATAAAAATGGTGTAGTTTATTCTATCAGAGAGGATTTAAAGGAAAGTGACATCGAGAAAATTTGAATCTGAATTTTCCCCGAATTTTTAAGATTTAAAATCTTGAACCCTTTTTCGATCTTTAAGGTATTTATCAAAAAACTTCACATCCAAATTGTCACAAATATTGAAAGAATTTACAAATAAATCAAAGGGTTGATTCTTAAAGTAGGACTCAACAGTAGTTAATTTAATTTAAATAATGATCACAATGAAATAAAATATTACGTTGTCATATTTTCACTCATTTTTTTAAGTAAAGAACTATACAAATCATATAGCCAACAATGTATGCGGCTGTGAAGAGAAGACCAACAAAAAGATTAAGCCAAGAGATAAAAGTTGATCTTAGTTTCGGCGGGTGGTATCAATTATCGTATTTAACATATTGATCTTTACGTATTGTCACTATTTAAGAATTGTTCAGCCCTTCCTAAGTTATTTCCCTATTTTGATGGCTAAAAACCATGGCAAAAAATCACTGAGAAGATGGACCTGGAGGACAGAGAAAAAAATTCATTATCGTCAACTGCTAAACGAGATCCAGAATTAAAGTAAACAAAAAGGGGGAATTATGCGCATTCGTACTCAAATGTCTATACAATAATGATATTTACCTTAAATTAAAAAGCTATTTTGACACAAGAAAGCTAGTATAAGGACGCGAGATGCTGGTACAAAAATTTACATTCCAAAAATAAAACTTATATGGCAACTAAATCTATGCATTATCAGTGAGCAATAGTTTTAAAAAGCTTTTAATAGACCTGAGGAAAGAAATTAGGTTTAAAAATATGAAGCCAAATTTAAATCATTTCTAGTTTATGTATTAGTAACTATTTTTCTTAGTTTTAAGACTTATTTATATTCCTTGCTTCTTCAATTTTTGAACTTTTCTAATAATAAATTTATTTTGTATTCTTATTATCGATGTATGTTAATATTTGAAATCTTCCATTTGTTTTAAATTTTATTTTATTCATATGAGGACCTTTATGGTAACATATATATATATATATATATATATATATACAGATATGTACAGAACGTTCTGAATTATTGGTTAAATTTATTTTTTAATCGTAGGTTTCTAAAATTAGGAGCACATGATTTCTTCGCTTTTTTGGACAGACCGTAACATGAGTGCCACTGTTTTTGTGACTTCATTCTGCAGACAATGGAAACTCGACCCAGTCTCCATTTTGAGAATACTGCAATGGATCAGTAAGGATGGACATGCTTATCAAAGTGAGGCTTAAATAAAATGACTTGTAAATAAATAATCGTAGCACAGGTAAAGGCCGAAAGGTGAAGTGATGAAATAAGTTTAAATGCAATAATTTACAGTAAAAATGATTTCGGTTTTATTNGTTAAATTGACTTTGGTTGTTCAAGGTCCCTTCAGTGAGAAGGCGACCCATGAAGCAGTCGCATCGAAAAACTACATAGTCTATGCTCAGCACAGGTTTTAACTAGCACTGAACCTAACTTTAAGCTTTTTACATGGTATAACCTGTAGGTTTGTAAATTGTTTTTCTGCTAACAGGCCCCCATTACCCACTTTTTCCACTCCGGTAGCCGTCTTGACGGTCATATCCAAAAATAACGCTATCAATATACAACTAAAAGTCGCAACGTACCCTGACACCAAACTTTTAGCGTTCTGAATTATTGGTTAAATTTATTTTTTAATCGTAGGTTTCTAAAATTAGGAGCACATGATTTCTTCGCTTTTTTGGACAGACCGTAACATGAGTGCCACTGTTTTTGTGACTTCATTCTGCAGACAATGGAAACTCGACCCAGTCTCCATTTTGAGAATACTGCAATGGATCAGTAAGGATGGACATGCTTATCAAAGTGAGGCTTAAATAAAATGACTTGTAAATAAATAATCGTAGCACAGGTAAAGGCCGAAAGGTGAAGTGATGAAATAAGTTTAAATGCAATAATTTACAGTAAAAATGATTTCGGTTTTATTTTATCTTACTGTTGCGTTATAATGAATTGGTTTTGGAAATAATTCGCCATAGTTCGACATAAAGAACTTTTGATGGAACTATCTCAAAATGCCAGAGGGACCAGAAATATATAAAGCCAGTGTTTTCATTAATACTGTCTGTAAGAACAGACTTTTTACTGGTAAGATAAAAAAGTCAACTGTGAATTGGAAAAACCCTGAAATTCCGTTCTCTGCTAAATGTTACATGATAACTAGCAAGTCCAGAGGAAAGGAACTTAAAGTTTATTTGCAAGAAGTTGATGATTGCACAGGCAATGGAAAACGTTATTTTGATGAAGGCGCTGACACTGTCAATGGAGTATCTGACCACCCTTCAAATTGTGAGGATGAAAAGAGCAACGTATTTTTTGACATGAAAGAGTCAGGTAACATCACTGAAGCTAAGGACACAAGTAAGAATAACATGATAAGTATCTTATTCCAGTTCGGGATGTCAGGGAAATTTATGTTAACTGAAAAAGACAAACTGCATAAACATGCCCATCTGATGTTTTATTCCACAGACGACCCACCGATGGTCTTAAGCTTTGTGGACGTTAGGAGGTATGAATACCTTTCTTGATGCTTGTAGTAGTTTTGTGTCAAAAACCTTTTCAAGGATAAAGCTGGCATAGTTTTCATGGACAATGGTAGATCGAGATATGCCCAATAGCGAACTTATGAATTATGCCTGTGATATATTTTACACCAAATATTTGTATGGTTGGGTATGCAAATTTTATATGTGTGCAACTTGAAATGAAGCCTGAACTTATCGTCGATGAGATTGCTTTTACGTTAAATTGAATGTAATAGATTGGTCATAGCACAGTTAGCATGAAAGTTAGAAAAGGAGGCTTAAATCAATAGCTCTGTTGTGTTCTCAGGGTTTGATACGTTAAAGTTATTTTATGTTGTACTTACAAGTTATCCAATCACATGGGGAAAATTGCTACTTGTATATGATCATCTGAACGTTTTACACTTTCCTGACTTGTGCCAACTCATAAAGAATGACAATTTTAACTCGGAAAGCAGAATATCTTGTTAAAGACTTGGGATTTTGTTTTCGTAAGAGAGGTGGTTTGTGGTATTAAAATTTAAAGACCTTTAACGGGTATGGCAACAACCAACCATAATAGACTTCATTGTTTTCATCTAAAATGGGTTAGTGATGAGTTCAGTACTACAAAGGCATATAATTCTTAGAAAATGGCCTATTTCTTTAAAATACTGGGAGTTTATAGATTAGAGAGAAATTTTGATGCCCTGGAGGTGCCTCGTCCCAGCAAAGTGAATGTCATCGACATTTTCATCATCTTTGAATACGTGGCTATTGTTTTTATGGAGTTTAGGTGCTGGGTTGTTTGGATAGTTTACACGACTTAGTAAAATTCGAATCAGTTGATAATACTATGTCAACTTAATTTTTCTTATAGATTTGGCAAGTGGGAAATTACTGATAAATGGTCTGAGAATAGAAGTCCTGATCCTCTAATGGAATATAAAGCATTCAGAGAAAATGTTTTGAAAAATCTACAGGACTCTGCATTTAACAAACCAATATGTGAACTTCTAAATAATCAAAAATATTTCAATGGAATTGGAAATTACCTCAGAGCAGAAATTATCTTCAGGTATGCTTTTGTATTAGCAGGAAGCTTAAGCCAAAGACACTGAAATGAAGTTAGAGGAAATAATCTAATGTAGATTTATCCAATGATGGTATTTATTTACTGGAACCTCAGCATATATGTTTAGTATATATACATAAGGTAAAACATGAAAAATAAGAACTCTGATTGCAACTAATAGTTTCATGATATTTTCATGATCATCAGGCAATAATGCATGTATGAGCCTCTTGGCTTAATGTTGCATACTTTTCTTTTTCAAAATGTTTTTGAAAAGGCATAGGATATAGGTTATCAATTAAAATAGCTGTTTCTGTGTCACACATTACCTATCTATCTATCTATCTATCTATCTATCTATCTATCTATCTATCTATCTATCTATCTATCTATCTATCTATCTATCTATCTATCTATCTATCTATCTGTCAATTGATTGACCCATCAACCCATTGATTCATCCACCATCTATCTATCTATCTATCTATCTATCTATCTATCTATCTATCTATCTATTTATCTATCTATCTATCTTTCTATCTAGGTATCTCTATCTATGTATCTATATATCAATCTATCTATCGATCTATCTATCTGTCCATATATCAATCTCTCTCTCTCTCTCTCTCTCTCTCTCTCTCTCTCTCTCTCTCATTCTTTCTTTCTTTTTCTCTGTGCCTATTTTCCTTTTTACCTATCCAATGTGCCTACCAGCTCACTTTTTCTAAGTGGAAAGTTTTATTTTAATGCAAGCTTCAGTTATTTTTTTATTTTTAGAGCTGGTATTCCTCCATTTGAACAGGCCAGGAAAGTTTTGGAGCCACTACTAATAAAGGCAGAGGTAAATTTGAACCATAATCAAAATTTTAATTTAATATTTTGAATCTGTTATTTTACTTCCTAGAATCAAATAAACCATTAATAGTTTGGTTTTTTAACCTGCTTGTATGAGGTCAGTGACTGACCAGGAAATTTTTAAAATATTTGATAGGTAATATGTAGTTAGACAATATTTGCCTATGTATATTATTACCTNCTCTCTCTCTCTCTCTCTATCTATCTCTCTCTCTATATCTCTCTATATCTCTCTCTCTCTCTCTCTCTCTCTCTCTCTATATCTCTCTCTCTCTCTCTCTCTCTCTCTCTCTCTCTCTCTCTCTCTCTCTCTCTCTCTCTCTCTCTCTTTCTCTCTCTCTCTCTCATTCTTTCTTTCTTTTTCTCTGTGCCTATTTTCCTTTTTACCCATCCAATGTGCCTACCAGCTCACTTTTTCTAAGTGGAAAGTTTTATTTTAATGCAAGCTTCAGTTATTTTTTTATTTTTAGAGCTGGTATTCCTCCATTTGAACAGGCCAGGAAAGTTTTGGAGCCACTACTAATAAAGGCAGAGGTAAATTTGAACCATAATCAAAATTTTAATTTAATATTTTGAATCTGTTATTTTACTTCCTAGAATCAAATAAACCATTAATAGTTTTGTTTTTTAACCTGCTTGTATGAGGTCAGTGACTGACCAGGAAATTTTTAAAATATTTGATAGGTAATATGTAGTTAGACAATATTTGCCTATGTATATTATTACCTTGTATTCAAATGTTCTAAAGTTAGATTTATATAATCACAGTTTAAAAAACTATTTCTAATTCCCATCTTTTAAAACTTAATTTCTGGTTCATTTTTGAAAATATGAAAGAAAGCAGATACTATTGTACAGTGATGGGAGCAATGGACTAAATACTGATATGCCCATACATAACTATATATGGGCAATTGGTGTTTTCATACATACCTTGATGCTGCTTCAAATGTGGACAGTGGTATCATACATCACTGTGGGTCAATGTCCAGGCTAACACATTTGGGTCTTTAAGTCTACAGAAAAGTAAACAAATCTCCATCAAACAGGAATCATAATGCTACAAGCTGCCGAAAAAGGTAAATAGTAGACAGTTGCTGGAATCAGATCAAGTTTTTTGTCATCAGAGGCTTCTCAACATCACCAGAAGAAGAGCAATAGATTCAGTGAAACTCGTCTGCCCTGTTTCATCCAATAGAGAGACTTGCATGATATACAGATTTTGCTTCATGAAGTCTCATTGAGAGCTTTGTTATCATTTTATTTTGTTTACCTGATGGTTATACTTGCTAGAGGTATATCCACTGGTATTTATATTGTTTACACTCAGGTGATGATGATATTTTATGTTACTCATCAATCATTCAAACATGTGTTTTAGATAGTTGTCAGTCATAAAATAGATGCTCTTGATATGCCAGAGATAAAGCAGAAAGTTAGGGAACCTTAAGTACAACATCCAAAATACGTGCCACTTAGGTGAAATTCTCATGGCAAGGGACTTCGGAAAGATATAGAGCCCACTGTTGTACTTTTAAAACAGCTTTTTCAAATGAAGTAGTTGTCTATAAACATGTCACCTGTCATATCTGTTACATATACAGCAACTACTGAGGTAATCATTGAGTGCAAGCATGGAGTAGAAAATTGTTTTCACTTTGTATTGTGGCTAGAACTTTGGTATTTTACTTTTACAGGGGAAGATTTAGACCAGTGTTAGTATTGCTTGAGCACTAGTCAGATTTCCAAACCCTAAAACTTTTTTATGTAACTTTTATTTGTTGATGTTAATATAAAATGTTCACTTAACTTTTTGTTAATATTTTTTATACCAAATATTTGGCAATGGCAGTAATTTATGTACCCCACATATACTCAATTGGTAGTTATAGTGGGAAGTCATATTTGTGGACCTGGAAAAAAAATCATAGTACAGTATAAAGGTTTTCTTTTGTTCATAGAATCCAATCATTTTGACAAAATTGATTGAATTCCTAGTACTAGAGGGTCCAATAATTTGTTACCATTTGAATTTTAAACCAATCAACATTGTCCATTGGGCATTCTGTCAAGCTGGTCTCAAAACCTAACAAGCTTCTCAGCAAATACAATTGCATCAAGTTTTAGTCGAATTCATGAAAAAAGGTTCAGTGAGAGTGTCATCGCTTTTCTTCAAGAAACAACAAATCAGAAGAAGCCAATAGGGCACTCAGCTATTTGTGAATATGTATAATTGCAGTCCCCTCCCAATAACAGAACAAGATCTGAATATACACCATGTGTGAGGTAAGGATAAATTTTTGAAGTAATTATAACTTCTGACATCTTTGGCCCATTGACACACTAAGGTAAGAAAAACAGATTATTCAAAGCAAAGTAGTCCTGATGAGGAAGTAAAGGTGTTGTACAGCTAGGGATAGGAATGGGGAAGGAGTTGGTCAGTTTCATGGATTTGGAATGTGCCATTTTGATAATTTCATTGTGATTTGGGTGTTTTTTAGCTGAAGTAGTTAATATGTATAAAGGAACTGTTTAAAATAGAAAACAGAAATATGCAGAAAAGTTTAAAGTTGTATGTAGTGCATTATGCTTTAGTAGGAGGTCTGATGGTGGTAACCTATTTTAGTAGTTGGCACCTGGTCCTTATTTGCTTTCCAGTAGTACCAGAACTGTGAGTTTATTTAAAATGCTAAAAAACTTCAAATGTGGATAAGTGAATTATGAAGCCTGCATAATATTTAATAGTTTCTCACACAAAGGATAACAATTCAAAATACAGACTTAAAAGGTAAATAAGGATCATACACAAGAACGAAAAATTACCAACCCCTGGACTCTGCCTAATCTGAAACCATATTGAACATCAAAAATTGAATCCACAGATATTTGCATCAATTTAGTTTTGTCAAAAACAATTCTGACCAATTTGTAACTATATAGGACCTTTTGTGTACTTTCGTTTTGCGAGAACATGCTTATTTAGTATAATTAAACTCAAAACAATATGAAGCTTGTCTTTATTTCACTGTTTGCCTTTTTTACAGAATGGCCAGAGAAGAATATATGTATTGCCTTTTATTTTTGACAGAAATACCAATGTGTTAAAGGGCGTTTTTCTGAAATAGAAATGTGTGCTCAGGAAAGTTATTAGGGACAGTGGGCCCAATCCCCCTATTATTTTTGCATTCCCCTCTTCAGCATTTCTTGTTGATAGAAATGTTGCATTTTCACTTACAGTATTACTGAAATTTATTAGCCTTTTAAAGTATATATATATATAAACCATATAAAAAGACCATATGTTTTTGTTCTTTATTCAGTTATTGACTTTGCATATAGTATTAGAAATTTTAATGTGATGAAGATTTTTTTGGTCTCTTTTATCTGGTAAATTTACAAATTGAAATATATTAACTTACGTTGCCCCATAGGAGAAAGCGGCACCAGATATTTTGGAGTTGTGTCACGTCGTACCGAATGAAGTCATAAAACTACGTAAGTTGAGTTTTGTTTTCAGTATATATTGTCGTTACCAGGCCCTTTTATTGCATTATTTTTATCAAACTTGATTTTACTGTAACAGAGTAACGTAGTTTAAAAGTTTGTATTCCATTGACGATTGAAGTTTGAATTCACAGTTCGAAGATGATCCATCAGCTAACAGGTGGCCATCATTTCCTGTTTTCTGTTTTAATATCAATAATATCAGGGTAAAACAACGTAAGGAAATTAAGATGTTTTCATGTCTCGTGTGTTTTGGTGTCTTTCAGCTGTTTCTACAGGCTTGATGTTTGGGTAGGATCTTTTGGCAACAAAATTGAATAAAAGGCACATTACAACATTGTTGAACGTTATTTGACCTTACCTTTTATCATTGTCATGGTACAGACTACTTTTGGCATTGAATTCCTAAAGTCACCATCTGTTAACGTATTTTTCAGAAAGATATGAGTAATCGTACTTGTGATTGATGCAGCATTTAACAGTTGTTATCCCACAAATAAGGGAGAAGAGAGAGAAAATTTCTGCGGGAGCATTTTGTAGATTGTCCTTTTTTTAGAGCTGAAAATGAAATGCATGTTATATGACTTCACTGATGCTGCCAGGCAATCATTGCCAATTAAGTATATGATACGACACTGAAATCAAGGTATAATATCATTCATACCAGAACAAAGTTCAAAAATGATTAAGAGGGAAAGCCTAACTCCGTAGTACGAGACGCAACCTTTTTTCAGACGCTGACTTGTAAATAGCATCAATCTAGTACAGAATAATTAGTGTGCACGTGAGAAGCAGATTTCGGATCAGGTTCTGCTTTGTCAGATTATTGGGCTTCATGGGGACTCATAACCCCATGACAAAGGTCTTAGACAATGGCTGGTGTCTACGAATTTGAACTTGTAACTACTTTGCGAAGTATTTCACTCATCCTGCATATATATATATATACATGTGTGTGTGTGTGTGTGTGTGTGTGTACAGGTGCAGCCTCCAGACAGACCCCCAATCTCTTTTGATATCCAAGAAGTGGGTAAAGGAAGCAGGTCAAATAATATATATGCTTTTATGATGAGAATCTACCTCAACAGTGCATCTAGCTTTTTTAACAGTTATTCTGAGTGAAGTAGAATCGTAAAGTGAGTTATTGTTTCAACATTTACTTTACGTACCCTGTTGGAATACAACGATATAATCTTTTCGTTTATTTTGGGCTGAATGTTGCGTTTCTTCGTGGCTTACCGTTTGGGTGTCAAAGTATTTTCAAAAATTATGTAAGATAGCAATAATTTCGCAAGGAAACTTTGGCTCGTTGTAACATAACAGGATAAAATGAAATGTTTCGATCTGGTGAGAATTCAAATATAAAATTGATAGGGGCACACGAGACAGTATTAGAAGGTACTTGGGGAATGAAGCAATTTTTACATTTGATTTTTTATTCGTCTGAGAATTGAACGCATTCTTAAATGCAGACGATTAATTATTGAATAAATGAAATAAATAAGTAAACACATAACGTATTAAGCATTGCTAACTTTCATTAACATTACCAACGAGCTACCGCTGTTGCATATCATCTTCCTCGGCTTCGTGAAATAGACTGAAAACTAAAATGTCTGTCTCACACATTCCTGATTCAGAGGTTGGACAAGACCTTCTGAGAGAATGTCAAGAAAAGAGGAGAACCCTACTAAAGCTGTACTTAAAAGCGAGTCTGAAAATCTCTCAGCAACAAACTTTCTCCCTTCACACGGATTTCTAAATAACATTTTGTAATAAATCTCCAAGAAACTGCAATGTCAGAGTGAAGTTATCTATCAGTAGGATAAAAGTATGGAATAAAATGAAAATACGTTTTTAGAGAAATTACTAAAATTGTAATTTTAATTGTAGTTTAAGCTATTTTAATATTTAGTTTATGTCGTTAAGCCCAAATTCAAATGCAAATACAAATGCAAATCTGGTTTTTTAAGTTAGTATATACAAAATTTTCAAATATATATATCTTTTTTTTTTTTATTCTTAATATGCACAGACAGAACTCGTTTGGAAAACAGTATCATTTTGGTACTGAATCGACTTACGCTAAATATGCATTTTTTAAAAAAATATATTTGAAGTAAACACAGGATTTGATTGAACCTAAAATCCAGTGCACCAACTGATGGCTCGTTATTCTCTCAGAAATTGTACTTTTTCTTGGAACACTACTGATAATTAATATATTTTTGGATAGTATACTCAAAAGCGTATTTTTTCGATGTCCAGCGTTGCTCGGATATTTTTCGCTTTAGAAATATGGGTGAGATTTTTAAAACACCATTTAAATACTCAACAGAGTGAATTTTTTGGCTTGAGTGTCTTGCTGCCAAAATATAGTGCTTTAACGCTGTATTATTAGACACTGTTTACATACTCTTAACGGACATATTTATGAAAAAATTCGTTGTCAAAATGCTCTGTAGTTGTAGTAATTTTTAAAACTTTAGGTCTAGTATAAAAGGATAATATTAAGGAAAACCCCTATTCTTTAAACTAATGTATAATACGTTTGTTGTATATCAAAAAATTTTATTGCAATTACCTTTACGATTTGGTGCTTCTTTTGATATTATGTAGTTTATACTGCCGTAACTACATCTATATCTATATCTATATATCGATCCATCGAGCCATCCATCTGTCTACATATCGTTTACCATTCATCTGGCTGTCTATCTATCTATCAATCTATCCATCTATCTATCATTTACCATTCATCTGTCTGTCTATCTATCTATATCTATCTATCCATCTATCTATTTATCTATCTATCTATCTACCTATCTACCTACCTATCTATCTATCTATCTATCTATATATCTATCTATCTATCTATCTATCTATCTATCTATCTATCTATCTATCTATCTATTTACTTATTTTTGTCTGTGTATGTCTGTGGATTGCCCTAAAGTAATCAAGACCGTCTTTAATGGTTATTAGATATATTTTATTTTTGATCAACCTCCAGGGTCTGATGAGGTAAATTACAATTTGTCTCTGTTTTAGCTGGGGCAGGATACGACCCTGAAGGAAACCATTCAGACTACACTGCATTTATGGCTTGGTTACAATGTTATTACANTATCTATTTACTTATTTTTGTCTGTGTATGTCTGTGGATTGCCCTAAAGTAATCAAGACCGTCTTTAATGGTTATTAGATATATTTTATTTTTGATCAACCTCCAGGGTCTGATGAGGTAAATTACAATTTGTCTCTGTTTTAGCTGGGGCAGGATACGACCCTGAAGGAAACCATTCAGACTACACTGCATTTATGGCTTGGTTACAATGTTATTACAATCCAGTTATGAACAACCTTATTGATGGTAGTGGGAGGACTATTTGGTTTAAGGTCAGGCAATTTGCTGTAATTATAAGGAAAACTTTTCTTTAGAACAAATTTTAATAATTTGAGCCTCAGGTTTTTACAAGCAAATAGTTGATGACACTTGTAGCTTGTCCATTCTTTTGGACTGCAAAAGGTATACTTGATTTTTTAATTGAACAAGCTGACGAAAATATGAAAACTGTGACGGAGTAGATTACTTTGAATACTAATTCATTGAAATAAAACCAATTTGGGGTTTTATGGGTTTCCAATATTGGTTAACCTCTCAGCACTTTTGATCATTCGCGACTTTCCTGCACGTTCAGAGAGAGAGAGAGGGGGGGGGGAGAGAGAGAGAGAGAGGGAGAGAGAGAGAGAGAGAGAGAGAGAGAGAGAGAGAGAGAGAGAGCGCAAATAAATATTAAACTCAAAAGACTGTATTTAGGACTTTTACTCAAGAGGTATGAAATTGGCCGAGTGACGCATTTGTGGATATTAGGCATTGCCTCTTTAAGGTGGTCGTCTTTTCTGTATTAAAGGAGTGTCGCGAAGACGTAAATATTAAACTCCTACGTCAGTGGGAAGCGTGAGCTACATTGCTTTATTTGTACTTGGAAGTGTTGAATTCGGTGAGGTACATTGAATCTGAGCATACCTTTTAAGGTTTTGTTATAGAAAGGCTTTAGATGTCGCGACTTCTTGCTGCAAACTGGTGAGGGCTGAAATTTGCCAAATCTGATGTAGATTGTGTTGCAATAAATTTAATTTGTTTGCAAGTAATAATGATCTTAAAACTTTTTACTATTTTTTACAGGGAAATGCTGGGCCACAAGCACCAAAAGGTAATTTAGGAAATGATTGGATTTTATTAATGATTTTTCAAATTGTCTTCTATTTTATGAAACAATAAGTAAATGTGAGTCAAATTAATTTTTGAAGTATTTTTGACGTGGAATGCTTAATAGCGTTTTTATGATCATTTGCGTATTGTAACGCTCTTTCAAACTGTTTTACAGTGTTGTTGCTAGCCTAGATATGTATAAGACCCGGAGAAAAAGTCAGCTCTAACAAACACATATGTCTTTTAAGTAAAGGTTTTTTTACATAGTTATGGTTACTGTCACTGATGGCATCATTCGTTGTTAATGACCATTGTTTCATAACTTAACAGCGATTTTACCATCACATAAATTTTCACTTGTTTTCATGGTAGGATTTGTTTATAAACCGTGTACACTTTTTCTATTAAAGTTTGCTACCATTAATATAAGCCATATAATTTGTATGTTGCAGCATTTTTCACTGCCTAACTTGGTGACGTCAACCATTGTGTCTTTAATCACATGAGCCGAATTTGGTGCAATCTTTCAGAGTGCTGTATTATTTTCTAATTTGGAATCATGGTGATTCATCAGCTTACTGAATACTAAATTCTATTGCCCTTCATTTAAGGAACTTTTATTTTACTTTTATTTACTTTTATCACAATGTTTACGTGAACTATAGACTCTGCCCAGTCAATTCTGTTAAATTTTCATATATTTGATTGCCACCTGCAATAAAATACACATTATTTATATTTTTCTATACGTAGTAAGACGCTCAAGAAATATATCTAAAAGTCGGAAACGTAAGCAAGAGATAGCAGAAAAGGAAGGAGAGAAAGTTGGAGATAGAGAAATAAAAAAGGTAAGGGTAATGAAATGTAGGTCCTATTTATTCAAAGGAACTCTGAAGTACTAATTGTGTTAAATAAAGGCGATAATACTTTTCAGCATTGTTTTGATGGTTCCTATCTCCGTTTTTTTACCGTATTGTCCAATAATATGTCAAACTCTGGGGCATCACTGAAAACAGTAATAGTTTTTTTTGTTAATTATGTCATTTATTTATATATGTTCCTCTCGGATACAGAATAAGATACAGTTGTGTTTGCAGTTTTCCCGTAGGAAGACTAGAAGAAATTGTTTTGTGTTACATATTACTTTTTTTCTTTACATACTTTTTATTTATTTCATTTATTTTTTATTGATTTATTTTGTATCAATTTTATTTCCATTTATTGATTTAATCTTCCTCTGGATTTTTTATTTGCTGTACTCGTACCTGTAAAATAAACGTATTTAGATAACAAAGGCGATGTAGTCCATTTTCGGACCACCTCGTCAAACTCGTGTCTGCTTTTTGTCACTTTCTTGGGTTGATCATTTGACACACCTAATAGACCACTTATCGAAAAGCATAGGTTATAGTAGTATTTCTTTTTGTTATAGCAAAATTCTCACTCATACATATATATGAGATTTACCCTATAGGGGCATTTATGAAGAGGAGCAGTGGCTTGATGGTTAGTGCAGTTGCACCGTAACCAAGAGGTTCTGGGTTCAATTCCCGAGTGGAAGAAAAGAATTTGGAACTTTGCAAAAGAAAAAGCCATTGGCTGGTGTCAGAAAGGGCATCCGGCCAAGACATTCCATTACTCACTGCCAAAACTAAGTCCCTCTGAAGGGCATCGCCTGAGCCTCTATTACTGGGGGAAAATGACGTTAAAACCAATGAAAAAAAGGGGGGGGGGGCATTTATGAAATTTCAATTTGAAACTTTTAACAGTTTTTGAAACTTTTACTTTTTGATTCGTATATTGAAAACTGTGTTCGCCGTCATCAACATTTCTACCTTTCTATCCACCATTCATCATGCATCTAAGGCATTCTACAGAGATCACTTTAAGTTTTCTTGTCTTACCTTTTCAAGGAGGCCTCAATTGGACTGCATGTGTAACTTTTATTTCTTGCACGCATTTTAATAACTTACTGCTTGTCAGCATGTTAACGTCTTTGTTCGTACGTAAGCTATGAAGTTTGTTTTGCCTATACCTTGCTGCGTGATGGTCGGTAAAACATTCTTTGTGATCATATGTAATCATATTTCCTAAACTCACAAAGCCCCTAACATTTTCAATTATTTTTTCTCAAATGATCAGAAGAGTTCCCTTCTCTGCCAGTTCTCCAATGTTAACTATCCAAGTCTTTCACTTTTTGAATGGTGCTATCAAACCGACACGCATACAGATATTGATGGTACCTAGCAGACGTTCTATATCCTGCACCGCCTGGCAAGATAAAACAGCATCACCTGCGTATAAGATCTAACTCATTAGTTCTATTCCATGTAATTTTCCCGCCTTCCTTGGTTCTTTATTTGTACACAAGTGAAAGATAGTACATTTAAAGGCTAATACCCATTCGTTAGGAAATTCTTTATCAATTTCATTTGGTGCAATTCTTAGAAAATTGCACCAAAATGAAATTGCCAAATCGGTATCACTGCCTCAAATGAAATCAAATTTTTCCTGAAAACTTGGTAGAAATATCAAAACGACCATGCAAACTTGCACATGATAATTAGCCTGATCAAGCAAGAAATTGAACTAGGAAATTAGGGAACCACTTCACGACTTATTTGAGTACATATTTGAGTGGTGAACATCAGCATTTTTTTCTAAAATCCTTTCAATAAGTGAAGTGAAAGAAAGAGAAATGAAGTTGATTAAATGTATAGATTTGTCCTGCACAATACCATGAATGGAAAAGAAGGTGGAGTTGTGATTCTCAAACGAGGAAAACCTTTTATATTCAATAGAACTCAACTTCCAAATGAGGAGATGATGAAAGAGTTATACGATAAAGGTTCTGCATATCTTATAATACTAGAACTGGATAAGTTTAAGAAAAGTGAAATAAAAAAAAGTTAACAAGGAATGCACAAGAAGACTTAGGTTGATCCTTAAATTAGAACTGAATGGGAAGAATGAAATTTTCCATTCTATGCTTAGGCAGTTGTTATAGAGAGATATGAAGCAGGAATTATTGATTGGAAAAGTAGTAAATGGATGAACTTAGAAGCAAGGAAAACCATGAAAATGTATTGCGCCTTTCACCCTAAAAGTGATATAGATATGCTGTATCTAAAGAGAAGAGAAGAAAGTCGGGGATCAATGGGTGTGGAAATGTCTGTTAAAGGCGAAGAAAATGGCTTTGGGCTATATGTAAAGAACTCAATTGCAAAACTGATAGAGGTTGTGAAGAGAGCTGGTGCAATCAAGACGGAGGACACTGGATCAAAGAGTGGGTTTAAACGAAAACAGACAGAACAGTTATCGAGAAGGAAAGGGAGAAAATAGATCGCTATCAGGATTTGAAGTCGAAAATTAAAAAGATCTGGAACTGCAGAAATGTCCAAGTGATCCCGATAATCATAGGTGCGTTAGGAACTATATCGAAGGGTTTTCAAAACTGGCTTAATAGAATAAGCCCTAAGATCTACTTCAGTACCCTTCAGAAGGCTTGCTTGCTTGGAACTGCTTGAACTTAGTGATATGTGCTGAATATCTAAGGTCGCGGGTTGCGACTTGAAATCCAGTCCCAAACTCCAGTTATACCAACAAAAAACTGTGCAAGTAATATAATAATAATATAATAATAATAATGATAATAATAATAATAATTCGTCCTGGGTATGACGATAAACTGCACCCGGTTGTGGAGTATCGACGACGGCGGATGATGTTACTCTTTGCCACCACTACCTCCTGGTCACCATCGGGCAAGGTGTAGTACCTGTTAGCCCCCTCCTACACATTGTAATAACGCGTTGACGTCCGGCGGCG
>RDPX01000003.1:1189585-1220448 GCA_003991215.1 Morbakka virulenta
CTCTCTCTCTCTCTCTCTCTCTCTCTCTCTCTCTCTCTCTCTCTCTCTCTCTCTCTCTCTCTCTCTCTCTCTCTCTCTCTCTCTCTCTCTCTCTCTCTCTCTCTCTCTCTCTCTCTCTCTCTCTCTCTCTCTCTCTCTATCTATCTATCTATCTCTATCGATCTATCTAGCTATCTATCTATCTATCTATCTATCTATCTATCTATCTATCTATCTATCCATCTATCTATATACTATCTATCTATTTATCTATCTATCTATCTATCTATCTATCTATCTATCTATCTGTTAGGGAGGAAAACTGTGTAATCTGGTATAACACACCTTAAGATATGATCTTGCCGGTTCGTACCAGGTAAAGACAGACAGATAAATAGTCTGTCCTGATGACAAGGTGCTAAACGATGGTCAGTACTTGTCGGTTACTCCTACGTCAATATAAATTTATATATATTATTCTTATCCCAAGGCTCAATGTAATATACCACGGTTAACAAAATTTCATAATATTCAGTTCCGGGGAGGCAAATGTTTGTCATATTGTTTTTCGAATGAGAGAGAATTTTTCCGCTATTTGCCGTTCATAATAGATCAAATCAGCAGAAGCTCTTGCAAATTTATTTAAGAACAAGACAGTTTATATTTCTGTTGTTCAGCGCATTAGTTTATTTGGTCTTGGGCAATGTACTAGATGGGTGGATAGGAGACAGGCCTTTTTGCTAACATACTATCAGATTAGGGGAATCATCATGGTACATATTGATTGATGCCATGCATCGTAATCTTTCTTGCTGATATAGCCGCATTATTGAAAGGTAGTCACAAATAAACAGCGGATCTTTCTGTTTTTGTGACATTTCTTTTTCTGTGTTTGCAACATTCCGTCGTGGAGTATGTTGTTTCAATGAGTATTTTGCTCTTGACGTCTGCTTGAAAAGCTTATGGAGAATATTTGATGGTAGTCAGTCCTACTACCCATCATAGTCATTTTTTTCTTTTGCTTTACGCTGGCTCTTTAAATTTTATTTCCAGCTAATTCTTCTCGGAAGCATAATAGGACGCAAAAGAAAAGAGAAGTAAATACAGAACCAATTGCAAAGCGTAAATCACGAGGAGTTGTTACAAAAAAGAATGAAAAGAAAAGGAAAGTTTCTTCCACAAATTCCGTATCAACCAAAGACAAAGCAGCTGAACCAAAGAAGAAACAAAAAAGTCGAAACAAAACTAGGATGAAAACGTGTACCAGAGGAAAGAAGCAGTCTTCGCAACAGAAAACAAAAGACACAACAGCAAAGGAGTCAAAGGTAGTTTTAAAAGATTACTTTTTATATACTGTACTTTCTTTGTAATTTCTGGTGCTTATTAGACATAAATTTCTAGTAACTTCCCATAGCTTTCTTTAATTTCAAAAAGAGTAACTAGGGTTGTTATTGGCAATGTAACAAAATTCAGTTCTATATCATTTTGATGTATTTTTGCATGATTTATAGTGTTATATAAAAGATATCATATTAAGGTATTTCTTAATACCATGATTGGACTGCCATCTTATGCTACTCAGTCTTTTGGGTTTTCAGAAGGACTTGAAGCTTAACTCTGGGCCAAAGATACTATTTTGTCATGATTAAAAAACATATTTGACATTTTTAAAGCAAAAATGATTGAATACAGTATAAACCAGCCCAACTAGCCTATGTAGCTCAAGTAGATTCTAATAATATTTTATATTAAACACGGTATCCTAGATTTATTTAGCATTTCCTCATTTTCCCCTTCTTTATTGTAAGGTTACTCTCGTGGCATTATTGGAATTGTGAATGAGATAGTAAAATGTTTTGTTTCTGTTAACTGTGTTTTTTAAGTATTACAAGGATTCCATAATTTACAGATTGTGCAACTTGAAACCTAAGAATACCCCTGAATTTTGTGATGAAATTTTTTTTGTGATAAATTATTTTCTCTGGTATGACCATCAGACTACTTTAGACCGGTTACCTGCTGAACGCTATAATTTTGGTTTATCATTTAAACAGGAAGATATAATACATATGATACGAGAAATCAGCACCCAAAAGCTAGAGTAAACTCGACCATCAAAGCGAAGAAGTATTCCATCGAGAATTAAAAAAAGGCGCTTACTTAAAAACGGTCAGTCGTAATCGTTTAATGCAGGACGATATATATGTGCCCTATGATACTACCTATCATATGCATTAAGCTTTTATTCTAGAAATGTACAATTATATTTTCCACCCTAAACAAATGCAAGTTTTGGTATTTCTAATTGTAAAAATTGATACTTTTATAATAAAACCATAAATTTTGGTGACCTTTGAAAATTATTAGTCAAGATTTAGTGAGTAAAATGCTACAAACGATTCTGGTGTGGAACTTGCCTTTTTTCTTTATTTAAGGGAAATGTTAGATGCAAATGAACAGCTTAAACATTGAAGCCGTCAACAGGTACGTTTTTTGGAGTTAATTACCCTATTTTTGTGTTTAGTTACTCATCAATCCACGTAGTGTATTGATCACGGTACGGTAGATTTCAGAGTTTCACAGTAAGAGGTCGCTGTAATGTACTATTAAGGCGAAGATTATTATTTTTCCTTCAAGCTTTGGCGCTGCCCCATTTGGAATATTTGAAAAGGAAATTGTTGGATCAGAAGGTCTCACTCGAAACCTGTCAGTAATGGCTTTGTAAAGGTAGACATTTTCTTTCATGCGTTTTCGAATTTTTGAGCGGCAAAATAGTAGTTGTAAATAATTATATACACCTAAATTTGATTTTATGGAGAGTAATATATATGTAGTAATATATATATATATTGCATTATATATACTCTATTTCATTATTGCAAGCCTGTCTCAGTAGATATAGCTCTCTATTTCTATTACTTATTCATTTCGGTCTTTACTCCTTTCATGGAGGTGGCACCTGATCAGTGCTGCTTGGCAGCCATGTCTATATGTCCATTTCGATTTTAAATGCCCGAAATGGTTGACATGGTCATCGACTGATGATCCATGACTGTAGTATTCACCATCAAACCTTTATACTTTTCTCTTTTTCATCAACAAATACTACCATATTACATTTTTCATCTCTGTTCATTCCATGACTGTAGTATTCACCATCAAACCTTTATACTTTTCTCTTTTTCATCAACAAATACTACCATATTACATTTTTCATCTCTGTTCATTCTATTTGCGAATAATCCATTTTTATGTTTCTCGTTGTGTTGTCTCTCGTGTTGTGACGTGGGTTGTCCATGTTTGTATTGACCCATTATTGTCATATAATCAGCCAGTTCCATCTTTGGCAATAGTTTTCTGAGTGTTTCACTCTTACACTATATCTATGTATAGTTATTTTTTATTTGTATGGGGATGTTATTCAAGTACGCAGGAAAGGTGCCTAAATATAAATAAAAACCATATCTTTGAGATATTGCACAGAGAGGCACTTGTTAACACCATTCGTAGTACGACACCATTGGCTAGTAAGGGCAGCAGATGAAAGAGAATCCAGATTTTCAAATTGTGGCCCTACCCTCATCTTAATAGCATTAGTAGTATATTGTTGTGGTGTTTAGAAAGGTACAACATGGAGAAATTAAAAATAATATTTTAATTAATAATTAGCAATTATTAATTTGAGAATAATAAGGAATCCCATGGCAAGTAGATCCAGCAGTGATAATAGTGCCTCATGGCTTGCCAAAAAGGGTTTCAAATCAATATTGAAATGAAAATTGACGATGTTCAGAGAAAAGAACAATGTTAGCAGTATTATCAAAAAGTCGGATATCATCACTGATATTAGATTTTGGTTTTTAAGTGTATACAAAGTACTTTCTAATTTCCCTTGACTAATGCCACTTGACTGTTTTTAGACTGTCATCCGCATTAGTCAACCCTTATTTTAAGTTATTATTAATTTCCAAAATCTTTGTTTCATTTTTTCGTTCACTGCAATGAAAACATGGCTTGTTAAGAGTAATAATAATACCAATAGGTATTTTTTTATCCAACACCTATTAAGCTGCACAAATAAATGCCAACGTTATTTAACCCACCTATATAAACTTTGGTATGGATTGATGACGGCAGCATAACTATGCAGTGGTATTTGTTACAGGTTATGACCATTAACGAGACAAAAGGATCTTACCTTCCCCGTACGTAATCGGAAGCTTGTGTGTCAAAACCGCCCGGCACGCTCCTTCCCTATCTTCCTGTTGGTTGTTTTACGTTGCAATGCTCTAATATCCATTTCAGTAATTTCTTGCATTTGCTTGACATAGGTAATGTGTGGTGTTTCTCTTGTTTCGTCCCTGGCTAGTGGTGTAGAGAGCATACTTATTGATGATTTAGTTGGCAGGTCTTCTTAGCCAATGCCGCAACCCTCGTACTTGTCTTGCAATGACTGTTTCAGCAAGGTCTCTTCGTTTTACCTCATTTAAAATTTGTCGATTGCTCACTTTATCTGTGTGTTTTACGTTAAGCATTACTCTATAACAGCTTGTTGCAAAGGAGTTTCATGTTTCTGGACCATAAAGAAGTATTGAGGAAATTAAAGAGTTAAATAAACGTACTTTCAGTTTGTTTGATATCTTTGTAAACGTCCAGATTTTATCCAATTTCCAGAATTGGCTCCAAGCGATACTACGACCTTGTTTAAAGTCTTTGTATGAGGAGGCTATGTTGGTTCCAAGGTACTTAAATTCTTCCACAACCTCAAGATTTGCAAGTGTGGGGTCGAGCAGGGTTACTTAATTCATAACTAAAAAGGATCTTTAAGGATCATATTGGACAGAAAACTCCACATTGTTTATCGTATTTAGAAATTCAAGATAAAACATTTAATCTGCATTTGACGTTTGTGATAACTGTAGAAATCTTAACGGTTGTTCACACAACTTTACAAACCATTTTTTATTAATCACTGCTTCACACATTTGATTCACCTCGTCTTGTCTTCTTGCTGCTATACGCGGTCAAAGGCCATAGTTACACCTTAATACCATGATTTGTTTAGCAACAGTCCCCAGTATAAATAGATGAATTGATCCAAGTACTTACTCTTAAAACAATCTTTGTTAACATATTAAGTGTATAATATTCTCATATTTTGCAGATGCTGTTTAGTTTTGATGTTTTCAGACGACCATTGCATACATCTAATCATTGGTGACCATAGACTATTTTGTAGTAATAATCAGAATGATTTAAATCGCATTCGTTGTACTGAGATTTCAGTATGAAGAAAAAGGAGCGCTGATGTTATGTGAAATTTTGGAAGCCATATGATGCCTATATGCATACATACAAGATAGTTAACGGTTGTTTTCATGACTTATGTTGCTTCAAGATTTGTTGTGGCTTTATGTTTTGCGGCTATTGATGAGCTTTACAATGAGAGTACTTATCAAAAGCCTCCAAAGGATTTTTATACTGTTTTGTTTGTAAATAGTACCAGATGCTGATACAGAAAAATTAGATGAGCATCAAAACTTTAAGTTGTGGCGAAGGTACGATAATTTTACCCTTTTTACCCACGGGTTATCTTTTTCAAGTTATACAGAGGCACATTTGTTTAGCATCATCAGCTCCAAAATTGCCATCCCGGTGTTAAAAGTGAGAAAGATAGAAGACACATCCGGCTTTTATTGTTATTAATTCTCAAGGAAAAAATTAAGGGATAAAAGTTACTTTTTTATGTTTGATTTTACCTGTAATATTTGCTGTACGGAAATTTCAGTTAACATTTTTGTTGGTTTTGTAAATTTGTGTTTTCTTTACTGGCGGCTTTCCTGTTCTTGGACGATGACCCTGTAAGAAACTTGATTTGAGGAATGAGAAATTTTTTTGACTGGATGCCTTTGTTGATGCCCACACAATTTTTTGAGAGATTTTGAAGTTCTTGGTAAATCAAATCTAGAACTTTTTGATTTCCTGCTTAAAGAGCGAAAAAATTAAATTAATAAACAGTTAAAAAAATTGAAATATATATAAATGTAATTTGGCTCAATTCGACGTGCCCATATGCCACATACCCTTTCGTCTTTGGCCTGTATCAACCTCAGAATACTGTTTTTAGTCATTCAAAGGTTCACGTTCAATTTAGTATTGGTATGAGACAATATTTATATGGTTTGGGTTTAGAAAATTATTATTTGACACAGTTTGGTGATTAGCTTGTTGGAAGCTAAATTAGGTACTTGGTGCTTTTTCTTTCGTATGCAGAGGTAAAGAACACTGCAATTGTGTTTTCAGTGTACAATGTTGAATACTTCGATCGCAGTTCGAAAGCGTTACTTGTCTTGCGAAGATATAATATATTCAATAAGTGTAGCGGGAGAAAGCAATACTTTATTTTCGGAGTATTCTATGAGCCAATTGATACGTGTCTATTTTATTCACAGAGAGAGACAGAGACAGACAGACAGAGACAAAGAGGGACTGACAGGCAGGGAGATAGTTGTTGGCGGCCGAAGGAGGATTGAGTTTAAGCATTTTTTTAAGAAGGCCACGACAAAAGCATTCGTTACAATATAATCGTTTTTAATCAAGTTTTTTAAGGCACTTTCACAGTATTTGTATAAAAAATCTACATCCGAATTTGGAATGACTTAGATTTTTTTACTCTTGTCACAAAGCTTTGACAAACAGGCTAATCTTTTTTTATCCAATCAGTGATAAGACACAGGAGACCCACTCACAAAGAGATGTTTAGTGTGTTTAGTATGCTCAACACACCAAGTAGAATGATGGTTATATTACGTTTATTTATTCGAGGTGCTAAATCGTAGGATATTTTCAGAGCTTGAAAATTGACGTCATAACTTCATGTAAGGAAATTACTTTATTTGAGTGAGAAATAAAGAAATGAAAGGCCATTTATCACTATAAATTGATCTTATCCTTACCCACTTGTACCTCAATGTTGAACAGGTTATAATCTGCATGATTTTCTGCATTACACTTTTCCTTGAAAAACTGTAAGAAATTGTCTTCCCGTATTTATGGTGGGAAAGAAAAATGTGATTGCTATTCACAAATCTCTTCCAAAGTTCCCCTTTCTGTTCCACTAGACCACACACCTATATTATTTTCCCTCATTGTAACTGACGGAGTTACCATTCCCTTGGCCAAAATACCTCATTTTTACACACCTATACCTAGTTTGAGAAAAATTTGGAACGGTATTCACAATTTTGTCTTTCTGTCTCCATTTACCAATTTTCCAGGTTACAGTGAAAATTAACGTAAGTCGGGTAGTTAAATCAGAGAATAGAATCAGGAATTTCAAAAGGCTATAAAAATTAGCATAATCAATATGTAGAATTAAAGCAGGGGAAACTTTTTAAAAATTACCTGTTCGTAAACTTCTCCGCAATAATTTTAACAGTTTGGCCTCAATTTTTAACTTGCATAACTATAGGAATATCTCCCCTCTAAATAGGTCTCTTAGACAAACTGTGCCAAAATGGTAATGCCGCGTGATAGACAAGGAAACCAAGAATAGTTGTGAGACCACAAGCCCTCTACAACAAACACTGGTTTTAGCTATCCTGTTACATTTGTTACAAGTGTACTAAAAGATGCATTTGCATAAAGTATTGGTTGAGATCTTTGCGAATTTTCATTCATTTCTTGCGGCGCCCCGTTTTGTCCATTTTCAAACATATTCTCATTCTTTTTACTACCTTGCTAATTTTTCTTTATTTATGATTAAGAATCATGCAAGGCCGATAAATGTATCGGACTGTAAAGAAATGACAGGAAAGAAGCGGAAAAAAAGAAAAAGTTTAGCACAAGAAATAAGAGTTAACCTTAGACTTAAAAACATTCATGTCATGTGATGTAGGAAATCACTGAGAACCCAAAGATTTCTACAATCATGCAATCTGAAGTAAAAACTACTTTCATAGAGAGACTATTACAAAAACAGACAACAACTGCATGGGAAAGGAGACGTTGAGAGAAACAAGTCACACGAGATGCAACAACTGACCTGGTACCGATGAGGAAGGATGATAAGGACATTTCCCATCATAATACCTACAGAAAAGACTAAGACGAGTGGCATTCTGTGTTTTAGACAAAGATTGAAGATTAGCAGCAAAATTTGCACCTATCAAGTCTCAAAAATGTCTTTGAAGTAGATTAAGTACATCGAGATAAGATGGCGAAACATCAATCCGAAATGGCAACAGTACTCCCTGGAAGAACAGATGGTAAATTTATAGAGATACAAGATGGCCTCAGGTGTAAGGTAATCCCTAGCATTACAAAAAATCAACCATTTTAGAAGTAGACTTGCCAATTGATTGAATATAAGAACCCCAAGAAAGATTTTGAGGAAATTAACAAACCAAGCTTCTTCCTTGGCTAATGTTCTTCAGGAGGATAAGCAACCTCTCTCTCTCTCTCTCTCTCTCTCTCTCTCTCTCTCTCTCTCTCTCTCTCTCTCTCTCTCTCTCTCTCTCTCTTTGACGGGATGGTCATTGCTGATCAGCCGTGGCACTCTTCACGAAGCGACGCCATAGATCCCGAGTCTGCGCCAGTCGGAGCAACTCCACCATGCTTATGTTTGCGATGTCCTTCACATTATCTAACATTCTTGTCTTCGGTCTCCCGCGTCCTCTTTTCCCAGGGATTGTACCAAAGAGCAAATCTTTCGTCAGGCTGTCTGTTCTGGCCACGTGTCCCCAAAATCGCAATTTACGGTCGTTGATAATGTTGATCAGTCTACGGCATGGTCCAATTTTCCCCAGAACCCAATCGTTCGTACGTCTGTCCATCCAACTTACTCGAAGAAGTCTACGGTAGCACCATAGTTCAAAGACTTTCGTCATTTGGCGTCTTAATTACTTTCATAACCTTTGTTTTGTTGACGTTAAGGAGGAGTCCTGCTGCTTCACTGGCAGTTTTTACCTTGTTGGTCACGTCGTGCAGTTCCTGCATAGATGATGCAACTAGAACGACATCGTCAGCATATCTCAGGTTGTTGATTGTTCTCCCGCCAATTATGATTCCTACTTGGTGATCTTCGAGTGCTTCACGCATTATTTGTTCGGCATATAAATTAAAAAGGTGGGGTGACAGAATGCATCCTTGTCTGACGCCATGGGCGATTTTAAAGGAGTCTGTCATTCCGTGACTTGTTCGTACTGTTGCTTTCTGAGATATATACAGGTTCCTGATTAGATCAATTATATGCATGGAAAATCCCATATCTGTCATCACATTCGAGAGGACTTCATGTACAACTGTGTCGAAAGCTTTTCGATAATCGATGAAACAAAGATAGACATCTGTTCCTACCACACGGCTCTTATCAAGTACCATTTTCAAGTTCTCTGGTTCCTTTCCCTGGTCTGAAACCAGCTTGCTCCTCTGCTATTTCGGTGCTCAACTTGTAAGCAACCTCACAAGGGTTAATATCAGAATAAAATTCCATGAGTATTGGAGGAGGTAAGGGCTCAGCTTTCAATTGAACAGCATTAACGTTTTTGCCGGATTGAAAGAAACCAGCCATTTCCTTCCCCATTCTTTGATACCCTGAAGATTAGATTCTAAATATTTCCCAATTTCACTTGTTTCTGCTGAGTTATCCTGTAGTCAGTGTACAGTAAAGTTGGATCACCTTAGATGTTGATAAATTGAAACAAATTAGCAGGAAAGTAATTGATGTCAAGAGGAAGGAAGGAAGTTGCTCCAAAAATTGGAACCGTTAATGCAATACTCATCGGAAGTAATTCTACAATATATGACGCGTATTCTACGATCTGAGAGAAAAGATTGAAGGATTTCAAAGGCCCTTTCACAAATACCATAACCAGATAGCTTACGAAACAAGTCACCGTGCCATACCTTACCAAATAACTTGAGAATATCAAGCGCTGTGACTCGAACTTCACCAGTGTTATTCGTAAATCTATAGCTATGTTCCGTGATTACAGTCAGAATGTCACCTGTAGAGCGAGATTCTCTTAACCCGTACTGAGAATCAACTAAGAGACCTAGAGTTTTCAAGAATTTCACTGGTGCATTGTTTATAAGTAGTTCAAAGACCTTGCAAATAACAACAAGAAACCTTATAGGTCGATATTCATCATGTGACGATGTCTTCAGGTAAACCAGATTGCCCACTAACATGTGAATATATTTTCCATTGATTGCGGTCTTTTGTTACAATATTAAGTTGGTCTAAAGCTAACTGTAACCAAACGTAAACGTTGTCACGCCAGCGTTTGCACGGACGTCCTCGTTTTCTCTTTCCTTTTACCTTTTACCTTGGATTTATTATGACAGTCCAAAATCTGATTGTTTGTTGAGGCGATTCTGGCAAAGAAACACCAGGATAATTTAGAGAAGAATTGGCAGGAAACAATCTGGTAACAAGATCACCCTTTTCTACAGGACAGAGAAAATCAAATATCAGCGAAGAATGAGGAATAATGGACTTGCCAGAGTTAAACGCACTATTGTAAATCTTCCAGAAATCTTGACTTGAAGTCTGAGTAGAAAGAAAGACTTTAGAACTCTCTCAGCATAGTAAGATTTAGCATCAGAAATTACTTTTTTACAAAGATTGCTTCTCTCTCTGAAAGAAACTAGAGTTTCTTTTGTTTCATGATGTTGAAGCTGAACATAGAAATGGTTGCGATGAGCAATGGTAGAAGAAGAATGAACATTGAGTAATGGAGGAAAATGAGGTTTGACTTGTTAACTACGTCCAGATACAAAGGCTTCTACAGTATCAACACTAAATTATACCCATTATGTGAATTCACTTGCAGTATCAGAAACTCATTTGCTGAAGATTGAATCCCATTGGATATACCAAGAAATCCACCCTGTAAGCTTGGCCAAATTTACAAGTTCTACAATGATATGACTTAGCCCCATTTGGCACGATGTTCACAAAATGATATACTTTTTATTTCATATGAGACGTAAAATTCTTTAAAAACTAGATCATGGTAAAAATGGGGCTTCCTGTTACAAAAAGAAAAATATATTTTTGACAAAGAGTTGATATCAAAGTAGTTAATAACAGCATAGGCGATAAATCACGCTATGCTGCTGTTTCATAATCGTCATGTTTTACCTGGGATTGTTGAAATATTTTACATTTGTGTAGAAGTTAACTATTATGCATGGATTGAATTTTATTTGCTTAAAGTCTGACATTTTGCGGAAGAACAGGAGTAATTGCACATTTCATCCTACTGTGAAACCCTTTATATGTCAAATTCTTGTCTACTTTCAACATGAAATGGGAATGGTGGTTATGTCTCCCTTTCTTCTTACTCAGTCACCAAAGTATCGAGTGGTAGTAAGAGATACACAATACCTACCCAGGGCCTAAAACTGATTTACTCGCTAATAGTTTTTTTGTGTTAAATGTTGAAAAAAGGCTCTTGTCTTTCTCAAAAAACAAAATTATTTCATTAAGTTCCTCTTCTTAAAGACCTAGTTTTGGTTGTTGCTTTCCTCTGTTTTTACATGCAACGCATGTAAAAACAGAGAAAGGGTGACAAAATATCTCTTCACAAACATATAGCTGTGTTTTTAGTTTCAGGTAGTTTATATCGAGGTATAACATTCGGTCACCGTTGACATTTCTCCTTCCAGCCAGGCCGTCGAAAAACGGATTCTTTATCTTCCTTGTTGTAATGCCCCCTAAAATTCATTACACAATGTTATGATATGGACACCATTGCATCCTGTGATCCATGTTTGCTGTTGTTCGCTGTAGTTTTGCACAGTTCTGAGACGCTTTCAGGTTGAATGTTTCCAAACACGCGGTTACAAAATGCATCGGAATGAAATAATAGAAAGCTGAACCAGTCTTGATCCGTGGTCTGGTGAGGTCTTGTCTTGAGAAAAAGGAGGCTCATATGTGCAGCCTTTCCCTGCCCTGTTATTGAATGGGATTTTTGTACACCCATTCTTCGTTTTGGTCTTTAATAGCCTCGTTCTAATTCAAAATTAAAGATTGCACACGAGCTATGAAACTTTCCTTTCGTTTTGTCAACAGCAGCATCGTGAAACCTGGAAAGATTATCTTTAACNCATCGGAATGAAATAATAGAAAGCTGAACCAGTCTTGATCCGTGGTCTGGTGAGGTCTTGTCTTGAGAAAAAGGAGGCTCATATGTGCAGCCTTTCCCTGCCCTGTTATTGAATGGGATTTTTGTACACCCATTCTTCGTTTTGGTCTTTAATAGCCTCGTTCTAATTCAAAATTAAAGATTGCACACGAGCTATGAAACTTTCCTTTCGTTTTGTCAACAGCAGCATCGTGAAACCTGGAAAGATTATCTTTAACTACAATTTTAGAAAAGTTTCCAGGCGAGTAAGGAACAAAATGGCACCGAAAAAGAAAGAAGAAAATCTGCCTCCGCTTCTGGGACGTTTTGGTACTTCGTTAAAGATCGGTATCGTTGGATTGCCTAACGTTGGGTAGGTAGACACAAATCAGGAGGCCCAATAGTTGACTTAGACCCGAGCCAGGCTTGCTACTTGGCAGACAGGCATTGCAGTTAATATTTTTTAATTTTTTCATATTTACCCTACATTGTTTTGGCGCATCGTCTAGATACGATGTATCAGTACTACTTAAGTAATCCAAATGCTCACATATACGAAGCAGAGTGAAAGCAGCACAGGAAAGAAAGAAAAGAAATCGTGCCAGGGTTTAAAGTTGCAACAGTTTTTGCTGCCACATAAGTTTGGAGAGAGGAGCAGGAGCTTATGTTCTTAATTTATGTTGGACCTTATATTAAGATCACTATGTATAAAACTTTTTAGACAAACCCAAATCGTGTTTTGTTTCATGCCTATTCGTATTACAGCGTTATGTGCCAAACCTGAAAACGGTACCTATTTGGGGGTTTTCGTTAATAGTGTAAAGAGTGGTGATTGGAATGTTGATTATGCATGAGTAAATCCTCTATACTCGCATAAAATAAGTTTAACGTAATTCCTTTTAATTGGTTTCATTTCCTGGATCTAGTTTGCCTACTTATTACAAATAGAGGTTAACTACAGTTTATTTCATGTACAGATTTTTTGCTGAAGTCTTTATACTAAGTAATAAAGGGAACTAGCATTATTACATTATTAATAGAGCTCAGACATGGTAATTGAAGAACTGATTTATAACTGTTTTATAACTTTGATCTAATCCAGCACAACTAGATTTGACCAGAGTTAATCATCATTGGAACCCAATTTTGTTACAGTTGTATTGTTATTTTTCAGTAATAGTACCACTGGCTTTAATGCATCCCCTAGTCCATTGCATTACTATGAAAGTTGTTTCATTTTTGATCTTTGTCTGCTTTTTTCAAATTGTAGGAAATCCACTTTTTTCAATGTTTTGACAAAAAGTCAAATTCCTGCTGAAAACTTCCCCTTCTGTACAATAGGTAAATAAAGTTTTTTTAATTTTGAAATACATGGCAATTACTAATTTTTGTTGTGGTATGTTGGCATGATAGTATAAATGTAAGGTGCATAGGTACTAGGACCAAAGAACGGTTTGTATATTTAAGCTTGTCTAAAGGGTACAAGGGAATATTTCAGTGGATAAGGCAAGGGTGTTAGGTTATGCTCAATTTATTGTGGTAAAAAATGTGGGTTAAGATAAACTTTTTGTTTTCAAAGAATTTTGTCATTGGTTACCAATTTCAAGTTAGAACTGCATTCACCCAAGGTAACTTAGTGGTGGTGAAATTGTTTTTTAAGGTAGCTTAGACCAGATATAATGTCAAGATTTACTGTTAAAATTAAGTAAAAAATAATTAAAAAAAGAGGGGGGAAAATTGAAATCATCCTTATCTACACCTCCCACTTATCAATACTATCAAAGTTTTCACATACAAACTTAGCTGCCAGCTGTTTTATAAAAACTTTATGACAATGGCTGTTGTCACATTTATATTAAGCACAAACTTATGTGTTTGCTATGTTAAGTGAACAAAAGGGGAAACTTGTTATATAATGCTGTAGTAATCATGATTTGATCCATTCTGTGAGTTATTAATGTCCGTATCATAAAATGGAAAGCCAGAAAGGTAGGACATGCTAGTATTCTTTTTTTATAAAATATATGCGCCCAATGTAGTAATATTTGAGAAAAGCATGAAAGATTGGATGCATATGGAAGGACGAAAGTAAGGAAGCAATAGTTTAAATGGTGAAAACTATTGAAAGCAAAGTTTCAACTGGTCTATTAAGCCAACCTGTTGGTTATATTTTCTTCACTTTAAAGTGGCCTTCCATTGTGCCTATATCATGGAGGTTACCAAAAGCAGTTTTAAATGTCATTCTTGGTGGTGAAATTCAGACAGGATTGCAAATCATTATTTTCCTTACTGGTTTTTTATAAAAGTGAATAATAATAATAATAATAATAATAATAATAATAATAATAATAATAATTGATGTCATGTGGAGAGTCTCTCGGAACAGTCAACATTAAGAGAGGAATCTTTCAAGGAGACAGTCTTTCTCCACTTATTTTTGTAATTTGTATGATACCTTTGTCAAAAGTATTGCGCAAGGCTAAAGCAGGGTACAGGCTTGGAGACGTGAAAATCAACCATCTTTTA
The DNA here is from genome assembly GCA_003991215.1 of Morbakka virulenta. Lineage (NCBI taxonomy): Eukaryota > Metazoa > Cnidaria > Cubozoa > Carybdeida > Carukiidae > Morbakka > Morbakka virulenta. The sequence continues at coordinate 1,204,222 of RDPX01000003.1, forward strand.
TTCATGGATGATTTAAAGATGTTTACTAAGAACAAGAATGAAATTGATAGTCTTGTGTCGACAGTGCAAGTGATAAGTCAGGATATAGGAATGCAGTTTGGGGTAAAGAAGTGTGGCGTTATTATCATGAAACGAGGGAAATTGGTCAAAAGTGAAGATATAACACTAACAAATGGAGAAAGTATTCGGGAGGTTAGTGATGAAGGATACAAATACCTTGGTATTTTAGAGCTTGACAAGATAAAGGAGAAGGAGATGAAAGAATTATTTCGAAAGGAATATTTGCGACGATTCAATCTGATTATGAAATCAAAATTGAACGGTAGGAACAAAATATTTGCAGCAAACACCTGGGCAGTGTCACTTATGAGATACGGAGCAGGCATACTTAGATGGACTAAGAATGAGCTTCAAGAGATCGACAGAAAAACAAGAAAAGTTATGACAATAAACAAGGAACTTCATCCAAGGAGTGACGTTGCAAGGATATACGTTTCAAGAAAGAGGGGTGGAAGAGGTTTGATGAGTTGTGAGAACTGTGTAAAGGGAGAAGAAAATAACCTGAGTTGGTACATAAAGAACAGCAAAGAGATTCTCTTGAGAAAAGTAGGGGAAGTCAGTATAGTTAATACCGAGAAAGCAATGGAACCAAATGATTACAAAAAGTTTAAGAGCCAGGAAATGGAAGAGGAATGGAAACAGAAGGTGATGCATGGACAGTTTTTGAGGGACAAGGAAGGAGTGAATTGGGATAAATCATGGCAATGGCTCGCAAAGGGAGATTTGAAGGGATGTACCGAAGCACTGATATCCAGTGCTCAAGAACAAGCTTTAAGAACGAATTACACAAAGTTCCATATTGATAAGAATGCTGATTCCCCACTGTGCAGAATGTGCAGAGAAAAAGGAGAAACTATTAGTCATCTGGTTAGTGAATGCGGAAAATTAGCTCAAAGAGAGTACAAGAAAAGACATGACAATGTGGCACGATATATTCATTGGCAACTTTGCAACAAAGGAGGCTTGGAAAGAGCTGAGAAATGGTATGAACAGCAACCCGAAGCAGTAATTGAAAATGAGAATTTCAAGCTCCTATGGGATTTCACCATTCAGTGTGATAGATTTATTGAAGCAAGGCGGCCAGATATTGTGTTGGTAGATAAGAGGAACAAAGAAGTAAAAATAATAGATATTGCTGTGCCAGGAGATTCAAGAGTAGCAGAAAAAGAACTTGAAAAGATTGAAAAGTACCAAATGTTGAGAGAAGAAATAGGTCATGTATGGCAAATGAATAAAGTTACGGTGATACCTGTAGTAATTGGAGCATTGGGAGTCATTTCAAACAAGTTTGAAAGATACATGGAGAAAATGGGTGTGAAGATTGAGATGACAATTATTCAGAAAACGGCACTGCTTGAAACAGGGAGGATACTGCGAAAAGTCTTGTCTCTTTAGAGAAACAGGAGAAGGAACTTTGAGACCCCTGGTGACTTGTTGTTACCCGCTCTCAAAGATAAAAGAACAAAAGAACTTTCCAGACAAACATGTCTGAGATTTACATTAAAAATAATAATAATAATGATGATGATAATAATACAAAGAAAAGAAGAATATCTGGATTTGCGATATGGCTTGTCCACAGCAACAAAATATCTCAACAAAACAATTGGAAAAACTGACAAAGTACAAGCAACTGGCCTTCGAAACATGAGAGAGACATCCAGGATACAATGTTATGGTTGTGTCCATGATAATTGGTGCTTTCTGTGGCAGAATATGTTAAATCACGAAAGACATGGGAATGATTTTCAAGAGTAGAGACATGATACAAAAGACTATCTGCAAAATGCAGAAAATGATCCTTATGGACAGTGAGACCACAGTCAGAAAAGTACTATCTGGTCTCATTCAAGACCCAAATGAATTTTTTTTTTTTTTGTAGTTGTTTTTTGTGTGCTTTTTGTGCAATAGTGACTGTTCAAAGTGTGAAACTTGTTTTCAACTGTAACCAGCAAATTTTGGTAGTTATATTTTAGGGCTATTTTCTTGTTGTGGCTTTATCAAAATAAATAAATAATAATAATTGTAGTACTGGTAGCTTTATCAAAAGAAATAATAGGAATGAAAAAACATATTTAAAAGTGATTTTCACATTCCCATTACATATTACTATTTAATGGATAAATTTTGCTGAAAGTAAAGTTAATAACCAGTCATTTGTTTATGAGTTAAAATACTTTTGTTTTGCAATTATTTGCACTCTCAGTTGCAACTTTTGTAGTCAAACACAGGCCACAAACTCAAAGAACATAAAAATAAGTATTCAGATAGCCTCTTGGGTAATAAGAATGTGTTTGTATTGTGCATAACTTTTGTTTGAAAATTTCTTTATAAGTGAGATGTATATATAACATAAAATTAAAAATCTTAATTTTTGCTGGATGAATGTTGAGAGCCAAAAATTTAATGTTACAACCATGCAGATGCAGTTTTTTGTTTCTACATGTAAATATTTGTTCTGATTGCATTTTCCATTTTTTACCCTCCTGTTTAGATCCAAATGAAAGTAAGTAAACTTTAATTATGTACAGTACTCAATGCCCCTTGTGTTTTTTAAGAGATAGTGAGTTGATTTTTTGTACTTTATGTATATTTCCAGAGTTAAAAAGGATTTTTTGGCATGTTTGATTAAAGTTGAAATAGATTTTGTGTCTGTTATCATGCACAGCTATCTGCTAATTATTATTTGTATATTATTTTTCTTTTCATGGTTTGAGTCAGATTTTTACCTCTACAAGAGGTTCATCATTTAAAATTATGTGTCCTAGTTAAGAGGATTTTTCTACATTTTAACTTGAATGCAAATACTATTGAAATATAACAAATAGTTCTTCTTAAATTTTAAGAGTAGCTTTAATGAATGATATTTACACCAGTTTTATTTTAAAAGCAACTGGTTTGATATAATCAGTGTATCCTCTCCATTTGTATAGTTGTTACTTAAGTTAACTTTCCTGTTGATACTTAAGAAAGTATACAAATAAAACTTTTGAAGGAATGGTTGACTCAGTTTCATAAATTTCAATCTAATTTTATTTTTGCACAGTTATTAACTGATTCTGATTTTGGAAAGTATTGATGTTGATACTATTACCTGCTCTTGCTTAACTCATCCACTACTAATGCAGTGTTGGCCAAATGCCGGATTATTAGCTGTTAGTGCCAAAATCTCCAGATTTGATCCCAATAGTATTGTTAAATTACTTCAATTAACTCTTGCAGTATTAAAAGTGGCATCAAGTGGGGAAAAATGTATCAACTCTATCTTCCAAAACATGTGCTAACATAATTTTGTTGAGTTGGTATGTTTCAATAGATAAAATTCAAACAAATGTCTTTTCCATACTGATGTAAAGATATTGTATGAAATTAGTAAAAGTAGTTTTTAGCAGCAAATGGTTCAGTTTTTTATTGGTACTTATATTTATTTATCAACTAAGCACAACACTAGTTTATTTATGGTACAAATTTTTCATTAAATAAGGTCGAGTTCCTGTACCTGATAATAGATGGGACTTCCTTTGTGAATACCACAAACCAGCCAGGTATTTTAAGTTGATTCTGCTTATTAACAATTATTGTAATTGATATATTAAAATTTTATCAAATGTTATACCTATATAGATAGGTAAATAGATTAATGGGTTGATATCTGGATACATTAATTGATAGCTACATAGATTGTTGATCAAAACCCATTTCTTTGAGTGGTTGATAAGGTTTTAATTTTGAGGCTAACAAGTTGAAGTCCCCCTGGCACAAAATGAAACTGTTGTGATATTGCTTCACTTTTTGATACTTATGTTGTGTATATATGGGTTTGTGTGTGTATGTGAATGACTTGTATAGTAAAATGGAAGCCCAAACAAAATAGACAAAAATGTGAAATCTTGAATAAAAACTGCCAGATACATAGATTGCTAGCCAAAATTTGAGGACTGAAATCTTCTTAAGAAATGAATTATAAATCTTCAAGGAAAACCACTAGGTTCAGAATGTACATACCAGAAGTGTGATAAAGGAGTTCTTTTAAGAAGTTAGGTTAAAAATAAAGGATCTGTTATATCATCTATTTTTGTTTATGCAATACTTTGTACCTTAAGGTAGTTTTTATTTTCTAGTTATGCATTAGAATACTTAAAGAATTGAATCATTCTTTTGGAAATGAAATCTGGCTTTCAGACCATGCCAGACATTTTAGTTTGGTCTTTCAAAGGTTGATATTTGTTTGCTTTTTTTTAAAGTAAGGTGCCTGCCTTCCTTAATGTTGTTGATATAGCTGGACTTGTTGAAGGAGCATCTGCAGGACAGGCAAGTACATTTATCTTTTTATGCTGTACAGATTTAGGACCAGATCTTTTTTGATGGAGGATGCCAATTAGATTTTTTAGTACAAAAGCATAAAAGTATTTGGTTTCTTTTTATTAGCATTCAAATTTTGTAAATTTCAGAACTGCCTAAGGATAAAATTTATATTTTTGAAAATCTTATGACAATGAAAGTAACAAAAGCCACTTCCTGTCTGGTTTGAATCAACTTTTACTATCTTGTTTGCCCTCATGTTGCTTTTTATTTATTTTTAAAAATCATATGATAAGATCACACATGAGCTGCGGCTTTGTGGCTTGTGTTGTTTTTATTTTATTCAGATGAATTTTTTGATTTCAGCATTTGATTTAAGGAGAATAGTATGCATGATTTGTCATAAAAGCAGATTTATCAGTAACAGGTGTTTGTGAATCAACTTTTTCAATGAAAAAAAGTGCTAATCAATTATAGTTTTTACTTTTGATATGTATGAAAAGTATGATTAGTAAAAATAAACTAGTGGTAACTTTGCTTTTAGGTTGCTGGATACCTCACCCCCTCCCTGTAACATATATTGTGTTTTAGGAGAGTTGTGACATGTAAGAAATCAAGCTTAGCAAGAAAAGGATGAGATGCATTTTTTGTGGGTCATGAAAGTCGAGACTTTTATTTAGCTCTGTTCTGGGTTTTGTGATGGTGTGGTGAAGTTTTTCTTTTCTTCCATTTGTTGTTGTTGTTCTTCTTCCTCTTCTCCTCCTTCTTCTTCTCCTTCTCCTTTACAGCTATTGGTTCCACATTGCAAGAATAGCTGTCCAGGTCTTCTGCCTCCAGGTCTCTCCTTCCATTATCTCTCTATTGATTCTTTGGTCTTCTCTCAGCTTTCTTCCTGTTACTATACTTTCCAAGGCCACTTTTGCTGGGTGTACTTCTTCCCTCCTCCTGACAGTTCATGCCATCTCATCCTTTTCTCCTTGACTTTCTCATTGATGTCATTTACTCCTAAATCCTGATGTCGGTATTTCTTGCTCTATCCCTCAGCACCAGGCCTTTGGTTCTTCTCAACATCCTCATCACTGTCACTTCCAGTAACCTTCCCTCCTTCTTTTCCTTTGTCCACACTTCTGTACCATACAGGAGCACAGGTGGTATTATGGTTATGTGTAGCTTCACCTTGAGTTTCTTAGGCAGCTTCCTGTCACTGATAACACCTGACAGTTTGCTCCACTCATTTCATGCTGCTTCCACCCTAGCTCTTATTGCCAAGTGCAATTCTCCCCTGGCATCTATGGTCACTCCAAGATATTTGAACTCCTGGAACTGCTTGAGCCTAGTATTACTCTTGTCTTTGATGTTCATTTTCACACCCCTCCTGCTACTTGCCATGTCTCCAGTCTTTTTGGTGTTTACCTTTAAACCCATGCTCTCTATCTGAATCTCTGGGACTTTTTACTGTCCAAGGCACCAGTACACCAGGTCTCTAGGGACCCAGTCATTTGCCTTCTCCAAGTCCACAAAAGTGTAGTATAAGTTCCTATTCACTTTGAGATGCTTTTCCTGGTGTTGCCTTACAATAAAGGCACCGTCCAACCTTCCTTTACCAGGCTAAAGCCAAACTGCATATCATTTACCCTTACCAGTCGTCACAACCTTCCTTCTATTACCTTCTCCAGTATCTTTGTGACATGTTCTAGGAGCTTGATGCCCCTTAAGTTTCCGCAGTTCGGGGGGGGGGGGTCCCTTTCTTTTGTAAATGGTGACTAGTTTACTTGCATCCCACTCTGTTGGCACCTTCTCTTTGCTCAATACTTTCTGCAGCAGTGATGTGATCATCTGGGCTCCCTCCTTGCGTAGGTACTATAACAGGACCACTGGTAGTCCAGAGCACCCTGTTGCTTTCACGCTTTTCATTTTCGTCATTGCTTCTTCTTCTTCGTTCTCGTTAATATCTGGTAGTGAGCCTTCAACCAGTGGGTACTCCCGGAGTAGGTCGCTCTCATTTTTCACATTCAACAGGCTGCTGAAGTATGCCTTCCATCTTTCCCAGATCTCATTCTCATCTGTCTGTAAGATCCATGCCCTTTATTATAGATACCGCTCCCACGTCCTGTCTACTTTGTAATCTTTGTTTTGCCACGTTGTACATCATCCTTTCTCCTTCCTTGGTCTCCATCTTCTTGTACCATTCCCCCCAATGCCACCCCCTGGCTTTTGTAACAACTCTTTTAGTCTCTCTGTTGGCCACTTTACACCCCTTTCGTTTACCTGGCTTTCGTTTCTTCTTTTGTCAAATATTAAGCACCACACAGCGGAGTCTATGCTGTGGCACAGTTGCCTCTACAGTGCTTGACTTTCTTCGGCGCTCCACTCTTCTTATCATCACATAGTCAATCTGTGTAGCATATTGCCCACTCTTGTATTTAATGAGCTGTTCATCTCTCTTTTGTTAGTAGGTATTGTTAACTATCATATCAAGCCTTCCAGCACATTCTAGGATTTTGTCTTCCTCTGCATTTCTCTTGCCATGCCCTTTACCACCGTGTACTCTTTGGTACCCATCTGGTCTTTTGCCTTCATGACCGTTGAGGTCAGCTCCCACAAGGACCTTCTCACTTCTTGGTATGTCTTGTATTAATCTCTCAAAGTTCTCCGTAAACATATACTTTTCTTTATCTGTCTCACCTATCGGTTGTGTGTGTATGCTATGCTAAAACAATGTTTAAAGGCTCGCCGGGTATCACCAACCTCATCGTCGTCAGTCTGTCTTACACCCGTTCCACCTCAATGACTCCTTCATTGATTTTAGGGGTCAAGAGGATTCCAACCTCATTTCTTCGGTTCTGTTCTCCACTGTAATATATTTTGTATCCTTCCAACAGTACACTTTCACTTCTTCCATTCCATTTGCTTTCCTGTACGAAGAGGATGTCGATGTTCATTTTCTTGCAGTATCTCTCTTCCTCTGCCAGTCATGGATCCTACGTTCCAGCCTGCGAATCTAAGCTCCGCTAACTTCTTCAGCCACGGTCGGGGTTTCTGGAGCGCGTCACTTATGAGGGACCCCCTAGCTTTATTCTGGTTTTGTGTAGACATAGGCATGTTGATTGTGGCAGTGGTTTTCATGGTCGAATGCTCTTCCTGACACCAACCACAGTTTCAGTAGTGGGGCTTGCCTTTGGTCACCCAAGAGCTACTCACAAGGCAGTGGGTTGATTTGATTTCGTAGTTTACTCTCCTAGTTTTTGACTTAAAAATTAACCCCTACAAGGCAGCAGGGACTCGATCGGTTTTCTGGCTCCGAACACTCGCCAGTCACAGATTTTTAATTCTTGAACACGTTGGGAAAGCCTAACACTCACCTTGATACACAACATGATATTTATCGCCAAATTATCGCGATTTATGTATATAGACATCTGTTTACCAAGTTTTGTAATACTCATTTTTATTAGCCAGTAATGGGGCCTAAAAACGCAAATTCTATTACCTCAACAATACTCTGATTTTAGGGTCTTGGGAATGCCTTCCTATCACACATCAAAGCTTGTGATGCAATATTCCAAATGCTACGTAAGTACAATCTAGATTAGTTTATTCCATTGATTTGACATTGCATTTCAAAATGCCAATGAACAACTAAACCCAAAGACCTTTTTTGAAGGAGGAACACTGTCTTGATGATGAAGGGCTTTCAGGAATGTGAAAAGTTACACATTTAATAATGATCAAAGTTAGTATTGTTTTTCGAAAAAAGGGCTGTACTAATGATTAATTGACAGCTCTAACAATGATAAGGAAATGATTTGCTTCGAGTCCCATTAGAGAATCAGGACCTGATTGCTTGAAACCATAGAGCAACGAGGTACTTGGAGGTATTTGGCAAACGCCAGCGTTGTATGGTACAGTATTCACCAGCTATCCTAAAATGATAAAAAGTTAATTTTGGAGTATTTTAAAGCTGTTCTATGGAGTTGGACCTTGAGTATCCCAACCGAACAATCTAAGCAAAATTTTGTGGGACCCTATTTAATTACATCAAGTAAACTTACATATTTTAAACTAAGAACAAATCAAATTTGCAAAATAACGTGCTTTTTCACACTGTTAAAGCAATTGTCGGGGTAACAATTGGAGGAAAATTTTTTTTTATAACTTGAAAGTGGCTGATCATCTGGCAACTATATTTCAATAACAAGGAGTAGACAGTAGAAGTTGTTCAGAAGAATTGCTTTAAAAGGTGCCTTTGCCTTATTTTACGAACCACCTGGTAGGGAAAATGTTTCATTGTGAATAAATAGATTAATTATGTATTAAGTTGGGTCATAGTTCAATACCTAAATTGTTTTGTAATGAGGTTTGGAATGAAGAGTAGCAGAAGACTTACTATCTCTTTTATTCGTCACGGGATGAAATTGTGATTTGGATTCTTTTGAGGTACTAAAGAGGAAAGGCAGCAACAGCTGTTAGCTTTTCGAGGAATGCGTGTAAAGAAGTATCCCCTGAGTGAGCGAAAAAAGACAAAACACTTGCTCTGCCACCAAAATAACACAGAGCCTGTGGATCCAACAAAGGTACAAGACCAGTAGTTCGCACCCACGTTCCTGTAAGTACTGCTTCTAGTTTCTTTCACCGTTATAAATGGAGTTTTTACATGTTTTCGGGGATAGAGTTAGGAGAAGTAAGAAACCAATCTATTAATCAACCAGAAAAGTACTCAGAAAGCGCAAGACTCCGCCAAGCATCTATAATATTTGGTAAATATTGTAGTCTTGCATCCATTTAGATAAAATTTTCCGGTATGTTGAAAAGATTCTTCTGATAGAATTTCTAATGACATAGAAATATCTTATGAAAAAAAGCAAGGCACTCCACGTATTCAAAGCGTGAATTTCTTGTTTACAATTGCAATCCTCCACAAACTCAAATAGAATCCAAATCTTGATCAACACCAGCATTTAACAGTTCTTTTTTGTTCTACTTATCAACGCTTCCTGAAAATTTCATCCAAATCCGTTCATAACTTTTAATGTTATTTTGCATCTACGCGGACAAACAAACACACACTGCGCAGTTAAATCAAGCTTTTAACTTCCCAAAACCTGTACCCAAGAACAGGAGCATTGGGATTTCAATGTTTGTTCCAAAGTGCTGTAGTTGCCAGTTCTGTATGATGGTGAAACATGAACATTTTAGGAGAAACTCAAAAACAGATCAGAAGCAGTAGAAATGTATGACCACAGATATATGGAGGAAATCTCAAGCACAGTACACAAGACCAATGAAAAAGTATTACTTAAAGCAGGACAAGTAAAAACTGTTCATCGGCACGCTGAAAACCACGCAATTGCAGTTTTTTTGACAAACGGTGAGGGGAATAGAGTTAGGAGATCTGATTGTGCTTCGGAAAATAATAGGAATGAAAGGGAAACAGAGATTTACCTTTATGAACTAGCTAGATGATTTTCAGAACACCGAGAAAAAAGCATCAAGGGTACAGCGAAGAAGAAATGTGCATGGAATGTCAATTTTTGAGGAAGAAGCCAAACAACCAGTTTACATGTATCAAGTTTTAAAAAACTTTTATAAGTTAAACCTTTTTTGAAATGTTCACAGAGATGTAATATTTAGTTTATACGTTTTATATTACTAATTAGGTGTTTTCGACGATACTGATGTAACACACGTAGATGGCGAAATAAATCCGGTACGAGATATTGAGACCATTATGGAAGAACTACGACTTAAGGTATATTTAACAGTTTCCATTTTAGCTTTAAAAGACTTGCTTTCAATTTTTTGTTGTGTATACATTAGAAATTAGTTTGAATACTACATGCTTTACTGCAGTTATTTTCATCTTCCTCTTTATTTCTGAAGGTCAGTACCCATTTACCATGTAATCCTTTCTTTTAGTTTATTTAAATATTTTATTAATGTTATTGTTGCAATAAATATGTTTTTGTTTGACTGTGACGCCATTCCGTGTGAAACCGACATTTGTATAGGACCCATAGACTATCACTTGATAGCTTGAATGCTCCATTTACTTGGATACAGGGTCTAGGAATATAACAAAAAAATTTGTTTTCTTTATTAATAGGACATGGAGTATTTTGAATCCAGAGTTGTAAGTATGGTTACTGTTTTTTATTATCCTTTTTGATTAATTTTGTTAAAAGCGGATCTTAGGTCAAAACTTTTGTGCACCCCCTTTCTTTTTTGTTTTTGCTAACAGGGTTTTCTTGTTCAGTAAACAACAGAACAAACCAGATTTCCCAACAATAAGTTGTTTTTGAACCAGTTTGCACTGTAAAAACAATTTAATACTCATCGGAAAGTTGATGTATCGATTTTGTTTTAAAACAAAGAGCACTGCATGTTACTTGCTATATTTTATGGCTTATACCAAACAGGATTTAATGTGATTCCTTGGTATTTCAAGTCATTAGATTACCCCCATTTAGGGTTTAAAAGATATAAAACCTCGTTTATGTACACCATTTTATTTACACAGCCGTGAGTGGTTTCAAAGACCATCAGCCATATTTTTGGGGGTCATTATAATACTATTTTTCTAATTAGTATTTCTGGTATAAGTGGGAGAATACTGAGGTTTTGGTAATAGAATACGAACAGTAATATTACCAGTAGATAAAGAATAATGATACAGTCCGAAGGAAAAACAACAACGTATAACCTTAAGCACTAAAGGCGGTCTTTAGCCCCCGCGTGGGGTTAATCTCTTACTAATAACATTAAAAACAGAATCTGCCCTTATTTGAATTATTTGCTAATTTTATCCGCTTTGTTTTCCGACCGTGGTGGAACAGCTTTGTTAAACATCCGGGCAATATTTACGATTGTTCGTGGGTGGTTTCAGTTTGTCTGACCGGCTTCCCAATTTAGCTAAAAATCTACGTAAACTAGTGCTCCATGCTTTTGATGGACGAAACATCATGTAATTTACTAAGGCATCGGTTACTTGGTAAAAGTTTGTAACAAAAGCGTTTATCTTTAAACATGCACTGTCTTGAAGGGGTAATTTTCCCCTAAATTTGATTCGGATCTTACTTCTACATAGATTTAGAAATCTGTTAAGAAGATTTGTATAAGGTTCAGGAGGTTAGGTACTTGTGTACAATAGTTGGCTTTAACTGGTTAAAAGTAACTCTAGATTTTTCATATGAAATTAGTAATTGTTTCGGTTGTTGTATATCCATTTTGGCGTATTTTAATGATGACCAACGACATTGCTTGTTTCTGCAAGAATGAAGCAGTTCATTAGCTACAAACGTGTTTGGTATTGCTTTGTCATTTGTGGTCTAAGGTCTCTCTTTTACTTTGCTTGATACCTTATACTAGTTAATAATTGACAGCGGGTGTCAAATCTGTAACAGCTGTTCAAATTTTGTAAATCTGAGCTAAATTTCTGATGAAAGCTGTTGATATTCTTTACAGCAAAATTTCCATTGATATATTTGGACATATCTTGATACCTGCGGATCGGCTATGGGGACAATTAACTACTTCCTAAAACATGCTGTTTTTTCTGTTGACTACACTTTTGGGAGTCCTGGTGAAGTTGGTGTAGTGTTCAATCGGTTCTGTTAGGTGGTGTTCATATCTATGTGTTACTCCCAAAGGGCAAACATTTTCTTACTTTTTATCCCAAACAATTTACATGTTATACTGAACTGTAGATGTTATACAATGACTTTACCAGTCATGATTATAGCAAATGCAGTCTGTTTATTTGACGTACCATCTGGGTCTCCGTTTTGTTATGTATAAAAGGTGTACCTTCATACATCCTTGACTCCCACTTCATCGTCTTAATTATGAACTCATGAACATTTGCGTTTGGTCTTATAACAAGAGATTTGCTACATTTCCTCCCTCGGCCTCCATTTTTTCTCCTCCCTTTCACTTTCTATCGGTCTGCCTGTCTCTCTTCCCATATATATATATATATATTAATAATGATGATAATAATAATAATAATAATAATGATAATAATAATAATTAAAGAAGTGTCAAAAGACTACACTTTACATCTCATCACTGCAGAGATGAAAGATGTAATCTTTTTACTCTTTTCTGCTTATATTATATTATATTTTATTATATTATATTATATTATATTATATTATATTATATTATATTATATTATATTATATTATATTATATTATATTATATTATATTATATTATATTATATTATATTATATTATGTTATATTATATTATATTATATTATACTATATTATATTATATTATTTTATATTATATTATATTATATTATATTATATTATATTATATTATATTATATTATATTATATTATATTATATTATATTCTATTATATTATATTATATTATATTATATTATATTATATTATATTATATTATAAAAGACTACACTTTACATCTCATCACTGCAGAGATGAAAGATGTAATCTTTTTACTCTTTTCTGATTATATTATATTATATTTTATTATATTATATTATATTATATTATATTATATTATATTATATTATATTATATTATATTATATTATATTATATTATATTATATTATATTATATTATATTATATTATATTATATTATATTATATTATATTATGTTATATTATATTATATTATATTATACTATATTATATTATATTATTTTATATATTATATATTATATTATATTATATTATATTATATTATATTATATTATATTATATTATATTATATTATATTATATTATATTATCACGCTCTGGATCTACGTATTGAGTATTGTACAACTGAAAAGCGAATCAGAGACGACATATATATCTTTTTTCTCTTTCTCTCTTACTTTCAGGGATAACGAAAGTCGTATCGTACCATTCCCACCCCCTATTTATTATTAAATACTTTCTTAAATCCCCTTATCACGATTTTAGTCAGTTTTTGAATTCCTTCTTAAATGAAGTGATGCATCAAAAACTTCACTTACTTGATAATTTGATGCACATTGTAATTACGAAAAGGATAGTAAGACATTGGTAGTAATTTTACATCCATACATGTTATTTTCATATTCCTTTATTTTTAGAATGAACTTGGGAAACGTGTCATTCGTGGTGGAGATAAAAAAGGTCTAGCAGAATATGTAAGTCTTTACCACCTTGAAAAAAATTAAGAAAATAAAAATAAATCAGTGAATAAATTTTTAAAATTACAAAAAATAAAAAATAACGTAATATCAAATTAGATAATTTTTTAAAGAATTTTAGTAAACATTTAATAATGTCGTAGAAGATTTTGGAGCATTTAAGTTATTAGTTTTTAGTTTTTTAGTTCGTTTTTGCTTGAATAGGAAGTTATTATGTCAGTTAAATGTGTTGCAGCTGGTATCAACATTTTAAAAAAATTTCTGTCACATCAGTATCATATGAAACGACGAGACGTTTACACTTTTGACCTGGAAATTGTGAAAAAGAAAACTTCAGACAAGTGTTATTTTGTATTTTAAAATAATAAAAACATATATTCTAGGGTCAGAGTCGACGTTACAGAGAATGAGTCCGCAGCATGCAATTCACACTTTCTCTCTGCGGTGATGCATGTGCTTACAATAAGATTATACACACGATATATAACACGAAATTATTAAAATAAATTAAATTTTTAAATTAGTTTTAACCATTTTTTGTATTTTATTGAATGTATTTTATCAACCATCAATTTTGAATTTAAACATGAAAAAACAACTTTCTGTGCTTCAATTCTATCACATTTGCTACTGATTTTCTGCGAGGTTTTCTTTTTTTCTTTTTTGTGGTAATACGCTTGTAGATCATGGACCCAAGAAATTAAGCGGAATTTTAGGTTTTTATGCCAGACTTACCGTTTACCTGTAGTATGTTTGCGCCAACCCTACCCATATCATATTTTGTGTAAAGTTAGGAAAGAAGTATTAACAAATGGTATTCATATATTTGCAAACAGGATGAGAATGTGCAGTAGTAAATCGTAAATACTGAATTTTGGTATTTTTAGGCCCAAAATGCCTCGAAACTAAATATGCTACCCGGGCACTCCTTTAAGTAAATGCAATAAGTTATTGGACCCTGCATAATCAAGAGAAAGCCTACAGCGAAGAAAAAGATTGTGCAACTGAAAATTTTACCCCCATTTGAAGCATGTGGAGAAGACTATTTATAAAGCTTTTGGTACAAACCACTTTTTAGAATCAATGTAAATTGCATAATTAATGTAAATATTGGGTTAACTAAGAATCGGGTATTTTTATCACAATGTATTCTTATTTAAAGTATCTTTACAAACAGGGACTTAAAGCTTAGAGGATCTATTATCAGCCTTCTTTTTCTCTTGTTTTTTGTAACCAACAATTTGAATGAAACATATTTTTTGTTCATTTGTCAAGGACATCTTAAATAAATGTTTTAAACTGTTACAAGAAGACAAAAGGCATTTACGTTTTTATCAGGGATGGACAGCAGTCGAGGTACATTTATTAAGGCATATTAATAATATTTAATTCCTTTTCTTTTTAATTTTTCTTATACATTTATCACTGTTACTTGTTTTTAGCATTTAGGTGTAAATTTACGGTTTTTATATTTATTTTCAATCAAATGTGTAATGTGATTACTTATTAAACAGAGCTAAAAATCGACAGGCCTTCTATTTGTCAAACATATGTATAGATGGCCACCCAGATTTAACTCTTCGGTGCTGATATAACAGCCACATGTTCAGTAACAAATCTTGGGCATTTTTAACGCTGTGCTTCACTGAAAATTATTTTTTGCCCTGTAAGGCACTGAATTTTACTAAAAACTTTTTTTTGAGGCATCCCTAACATACGTCTAGTTACTCGAGCTAAAAGTTGCAAAGGAGGAAATCTATCAAAGGAGAGAATAATAATGCTTTTTGCTGCAAGTTTGACGGAAGAGAAACTGAAACTGATTATTGGAAATCAATAAAACCATGATACAAATAAGAATCTTGACTTGAATCCATTATCCGCCTACTGCTATGCAAACGAAAAGGCTTGGATGACGAGTTGGATTTTTGATGACTTGCGAAAGAAAGTGAATATACCAATGAGAGCTCAGAACCGCAAAATTATTCTGTTCATAGATAATGGCCCATCACCTGCTATGCTCAAACTCTCTAATACGATTGTTGTGTTCTTTTTCGCCAACACCACATCCAAGCTCCAACCAATGGACCAAAGGGTTATCAAAACAGCAAAAAACAAAAACCCTTGCTTCGATCATTGTTGCTGAAGCTGAAAAGCCGTCAGTCAGTGACTGAAGTTTTTCGCAATGTCACGGTCTTGGATACTGTAAACTGGATTTGTGAGACTTGGAACAATCTGCTACCGAATACTATAATGAAGTATTTCAGAAAGGCGGGGTTCTTGATTGGCATTAGTGACTCGGGTACGGATAACGAGGACCTTCCTTTGTCTGAACTAGGAAATCTAAGACTTGCACCTCCCCGGCTCTCCGACGACCTCCTTGGTGTCGAGAAATTCATAAACTATGACTGCGACAGAAACGTGTGAGGAGTACAATGGGGCCAACTGGCAGGACAGGGTAGCCGAAGATTTGAAACAACCTGGTGAACCTGAGGCCCAGCACAAACGGGTATATATTACTCCTCATAGTCGTTCATTGGCTTGTCTGCCTGACTGCATTTGATATTAGACGTACTAAACTTCTTACTCTTTCTGATTAATCTTATTGAATACATTTATCTTCGTCCGTCTTTGTTCTTGTTTACCTTTCTAGATCTCTCTCTCTCTCTCTCTCTCTCTCTCTCTCTCTCTCTTTCTCTCTCTTTTCTTTCACTTTTTTTTTTT